>JARQOD010000005.1:274082891-274171803 GCA_033576555.1 Oophaga sylvatica
TATTATTTTTCCCTAACTAAGAGGGTGATAAAGGGGGGTTGATTTACTATTTATAGCGGGTTTTTATGATTGGCAGCTGTCACGCTAAAAGACGCTTTTTTGCAAAAAATAGTTTTGCATCACCACATTTGAGAACTAAATTTTTGCATATTTTGGCCCACAGAGTCATGTGAGGTCTTATTTTTTGCGGTACGAGTTGACGTTTTTATTGGTACTATTTTTGAGCATGTGACATTTTTTGATCGCTTTTTATTTGATTTTTGGGAGGTTAGAATGAACAAAAATCAGCAATTCATGAATTTCTTTTGGGGAGAATTTATACAGTTCCGCGTGTGTAAAATTGATAAAGCAGTTTTATTCTCGGGTCAGTACGATTACGGCGATACCTCATTTATATAATTTTTTTATGTTTTGGCGCTTTTATAGAATAAAAACAATTTTATATAAAAAATAATTATTTTTGCTCGCTTTATTCTGCGAGCTATAACTTTTTATTTTTTCGCTCATGATGCTGTGTGACGGCTCGTTTTTTGCGGGACAAGATGACGTTTTCAGCGGTGCCATGTTTATTTATATCGGTCTTTTTGATCGCGTGTTATTCCACTTTTTGTTCAGCGGTATGATGATAAAGCACTGATTTTTTGCTTTGTTTTTATTTTATTTTTTTTAAGGGGTTCACAAAAGGGGTTAACTAGTGGGACAATTTTATAGGGGGGGTCGTTACGGACGCGGCGATACCAAATATGTGTACTTTTATTGTTTTATTTTTTTATTTACAGGAAGAAATGAATTTATTGGGGAATATAATATATTTTTTTATTTATTTTGGATTTTTTTTTTACACGTTTATTTTTATTTTTTTACATTGTCCCAGGGTGGGACATCACTGTAAAATGTCAGATCGCTGGTCTCACAGTGTGCACAGCACTCTGTGAGACCAGCGATCTCACAGGCAGCGCTACAGGCTTCTCAGTGCCTGCTCTCAGCAGGCACTGAGGAAGCCGCCTCCCTCCAGGACCCCGGCGCCATCTTGGATCCGGGTCCTGGGAGGGAGGAAGCCCTCAGAATAGCGCGAAACCATCGCGCTGTTCTGAGGGTCTCAGGGGGCGCGCAGGGAGCCCCTCCCTGCGCGATGCTCCCTTGTCCCCCCAGTACAAAACCGCGATCATGTTTGATCGCGGTGTGCAAGGGGGTAATGTGCCGGGAGCGGTCCGTGACCGCTCCTGGCACACAGTCCCGGGTGTCAGGTGTAATAATCAGCTGACACCCGGCGGCGATCAGCTGCGCTCCCCCCAGGAGCGCAGCTGATCGCTATGACGTACTATCCCGTCCGTGGTCAGATTGTCACGGGTTTTATGGACGGGATAGTACGTCTGATGTCAGAGAGGGGTTAATAAATAACATTTCCCACATGTCTACTTTATATCAGCACAATTTTGGGAACAAAAATTTTTTTTTGTTACGAAGTTATAAGGTTAAAAGTTGACCAGCGATTTCTCATTTTTACAAAACCATTTTATTTTAGGTACCACATCACATTTGAAGTCACTTTGAGGGGTCTATACGATAGAAAATACCCAAAAGTGACACCATTCTAAAAACTGCACCCCTCAAGATGCTCAAAATTACATTCAAGAAGTTTATTAACCCTTTACGTGCTTCACAGGAACTAAAGCAATGTGGAAGGAAAAAATTAACATTTAACTTTTTTTTGCAAAAACTTTACTTCGGAACCAATTTTTTTTATTTTCACAACTGTTAAAAGAAAAAATGAACCACAAAATTTGTTGTGCAATTTCTCCTGAATAAGCCGATACCCCATATGTGGGGGTAAACCACTTTTTGGGCGCACGGCAGAGGTCGCAAGGGAAGGAGCGACATTTGACTTTTTCAACGCAGAATTGGCTGGACGCCATGTCGCGTTTGTAGAGGCCCTGATGTGTCTAAACAGGAAACCCATCACAAGTGACCCCATTTTGGAAACTAGACCCCCTAAGGAACTTATGTAGATGTGTGGTGAGCACTTTGAACCTCCAAGTGCTTCACAGAAGTTTATAACATAGAACAGTGAAAATAAAAAATCATATTTTTTTCCACAAAAACAATCTTTTCACCCCAATTTTTATTTTCCCAAGGGTAACAAGACCCCAAAAGTTTTTGTGCAATTTGTCCTTAGCATGCTGATACCCCACATGTGGGGGTAAACCACTGTTTGGGTGCATGGCAGAGCTTGGAAGGGAAAGAGCGCCGTTTGACTTTTTCAGCGCAGAATTGGCTGGACGTCATGTCGTGTTTGTAGAGGCCCTGATGTGTCTAAACAGTGGAAACCCCCCACAAGTGACCCCATTTTGGAAACTAGACCCCCTAAGGAACTTATCTAGATGTGTGGTGAGCACTTTGAACCTAAGTGCTTCACAGAAGTTTATAACTCCCGGCATGAAAATAAAAAGTCTTTTTGTTCACAAACCTGATCGTTTAGTCCCCAATTTTTTATTTTCCCAAGGGTAACAGGAGAAATTAGACCACAAAAGTTGTCCAATTTGTCCTTAGTATGCTAATACCCCATATGTGGGGTGGGACCACTGTTTGGGCGCACGGCAGGGCTTGGAAGGGAAGGAGCGCCGTTTGACTTTTTCAAACCAAAATTGGACGCCATGTCGCGTTTGGAGAGCCCCTGATACGCCTAAACAGTGGAAACCCCCCACAAATGACACCATTTTGGAAACTAGACCCCTTAAGGAACTTATCTAGATGTGTGGTGAGCACTTTGAACCCCCAAGTGCTTCACAGAAATTTATAAACGCAGAGCCGTGAAAATAAAAAATCATTTTTTTCCTCAAAAATGATTCTTTAGCCTGCTATTTTTTTTATTTTACCAAGGGTAACAGGAGAAATTGGACCCAAAAAGTGGTTGTGCAATTTTTCCTGAGTACGCTGATACCCCATATGTGGGGTGAAACCACTGTTTGGGCGCATGGGAGTGCTTGGAAGGGAAGGAGCGCCATTTTGTAATGCAGACTTTGATGGAATGTTCTGCGGGCGTTATGTTGTGTTTGCAGAGCCCTTCATGTGCCTAAACAGTAGAAACCCCCTACAAGTGACCCCATTTTGGAAACTAGACCCCTTAAGGAACTCATCTAGATGTGTAGTGAGCACTTTGAACCCCCAAGTGTTTCACAGAAATTTATAAACGCAGAGCTGTGAAAATAAAAAATCATTTTTTTTCTCAAAAATGATTTTTTTAGCCAGCTATTTTTTATTTTCCCAAGGGTAACAGGAGAAATTAGAACCCCAAAATTGGTGTGCAATTTGTCCTGAGTACGCTGATACCCCATATGTTGGGGTAAACCACTGTTTGGGCGCACGGCAGGGCTCAGAAGGGAGGGAGATCCATTTGACTTTTTGAACGCCACGTCGTGTTTGGAGACCCCCTGATGTGTCTAAACAGTGGAAAACCACCACAAGTGACCCCATTTTGTAAACTAGACCCCTTAAGGAACTTATCTAGATGTGTGGTGAGCACTTTGAACCTCCAAGTGTTTCACAGATATTTATAAACGCAGAGCTGTGAAAATAAAAAATCATTTTTTTGCTCAAAAATGATTTTTTAGCCAGCTATTTTTTATTTTCCCAAGGGTAACAGGAGAAATTAGAACCCCAAAATTGGTGTGCAATTTGTCCTGAGTACGCTGATACCCCCTATGTTGGGGTAAACCACTGTTTGGGCGCACGGCAGGGCTTGGAAGGGAGGGAGCGCCATTTGACTTTTTGAACGCCATGTCGTGTTTGGAGACCCCCTGCTGTGTCTAAACAGTGGAAACCCCCACAAGTGACCCGATTTTGGAAACTAGACCCCTTAAGGAACTTATCTAGATGTGTGGTGAGCACTTTGAACCCCCAAGTGTTTCACAGAAATTTATAAACGCAGAGCTGTAAAAATGAAAAATCATTTTTTTTTCTCAAAAATGATTTTTTTAGCCAGCTATTTTTTATTTTCTCAAGGGTAACAAGGAAATTAGAACCCCAAAATTGGTGTGCAATTTGTCCTGAGTACGCTGATACCCCATATGTTGGGGTAAACCACTGTTTGGGCGCACGGCAGGGCTCGGAAGGGAGGGAGCGCCATTTGACTTTTTGAACGCCACGTCGTGTTTGGAGACCCCCTGATGTGCCTAAATAGTGGAAATCCCTCAATTCTAGCTCCAACCCTAACCCCAACACACCCCTAACCCTAATCCCAACCCTAATCCTAACCTAAATCCCAACCCTAATTGTAACCCTAACCTTAATTGTAACCCTAACCCTAATTTTAACCCTAACCCTAATTGTAACCCTAACCCTAATTCTAACCCTAATAATAACCCTAACCCTAAGGCTAGGTTCATTTTGCGTTTTACCAGCCCGTTCAACACATAGCGTTGATGGGCTGGTAATGGTATAGCATAACACTATCGCGTTATGCTATACCCGCTAGTGCAGAGGAATCAGCAGATGATTCATCTGCGCTAGCGGTGACGGAGCCCAGACGCTGCAGCCCGCGTCCGAGGCTCCGTCACTGAATGACGGCACGTCGCGAACGCATGCCGCTTTACGGCATGCGTCACGATGCGCCCTCAAATGGGGGTGAATGGCAGCGTTAACGGACTGCGTTACACCGCGTTATACCGCGGTGTAACGCAGTCCGTCTAACGGACTGCCATAACGCAGTATGAACCCAGCCTAACCCTAATTATAACCCTAACCCTAATGCTAACCCTAACCATAACCCTAACCCTAATTATAACCCTAACGGAAAAATGAAAATAAATATAATTTCTATTTTTTATTATATGTCCCTAACTAAGGTGGTGATAAATGGGGGGTATGTACTGTTTTTTTATTTTGATCACTGTGATAGTTTATCACAGTGATCAAAATGCACTTTCTGGAGAATGAATGAAAAAAAATTTGAATCTGCCGCCTAGCAGATCGGCGGGCGCACTGCGCATGCGCCCGCCATTTTTTTTTTCTAGGAAGAAGACCGGGAGGATCGGAGGCCAGGGGACCTGCCGGAGGACACCGGCAGGTAAAGGGGGGGTTCAGGGGACCTGGGGACCCTCATTTTCTCCCCTCTGATGTGCGATCACATCAGAGGGGAGAGAAATCTTTTTTTTTTTTTTTTTTTTTTGCGATCGCCGTTATGCTGTATAGCGGCGATCGCAACACCAGGATCGGTGAATACCGACCCGGATCATGTTCTCTGGGGTCTCGGCTACCCCCGGTAGCCGAGACCCCAGAGAATATTGCCCATCCCCCCAGCACATAGCGGCGGGCGCACTGAGCATGCGCCCGCCACTTTCTTCATAGCGGCGGCACCGGGGGACAATGTAGGGGCCGGGGGCCTCATGCAGGGGATCGGGGGCCATATGGGGGTCCCGGGGACCCTTTTTCTCTCTCCTCTGATGTCCGATGACATCAGAGGACAGAGAAATTAAATGGCACAACTTTTTTTTTTTTTGTTGTTGTGATCTCCGTTATAGGGTTAATAACGGCGATCGCAACATCGGTGTCAGTGAAAACCGACCCGATTCATGTTCTCTGGGGTCTCGGCTACCCCGGTAGCCGAGACCCCGGAGAAAATGCGCCTCTTGGGGGCGCTATTCACTTTTTCCACAACGCCGTTAATAAACGGCGCTGTGGTTTAAGTACCCTTAATGACCGCCGTTAAAAGGCGTATCGGCGGTCGTTAAGGGGTTAATCTACGGTTAATCTTTAAAGTGATTATTCAGGACTATATTATTTTTTTTACTGTAGGCCTAAGAACTAACAGGTAGATAGTTGCTAACTACTTGCCTATTCTGCCCGCCCTATCTCTGCAGGCACAGAGCGGTCTTGACGGCTACTCCACCGCAGCTTCCACTGATGTCACGTTCTTACTCTGCTCGGTTGATGGGGCATGACTGTCGTCATGCTGATTGACAGCCGGCTCCCTGCTGCATAGCCAGCTTACAGCAGTCGACAATCAGCATGACGTCGGCAATCATGCCCCATCGACACAGCAGCCCGGAAGAGGAATAACTACTCTGACACTGAAATTGTACAAACATTCCAGTTCCACATTACTAATGTACCCATATGTTTAGCGACTAGGGTTGAGCATTCCGATACTGCAAATATCGGGTATCGGCCGATATTGGCTGTATCGGAATTCCGATTCCGAGTTCCGATATTTTCGTCTATCGGATACCGGAATCGGGATTGTCACTGTCACTGTCAGTGTCCGTCGGTCGGGTCTGTCAGGAGTCAGCGGCACTTACCTGGCAGAAGATCTCCGGCGGTCACGTCCTGGACTGCTTGATGGCCGCAATCTTCTTTCCCCGGCGGTCACATGCAGTTTCTCGCGATAACTGCAGTGACTGCTGGGTAATCCCGGCCGTAAAGCAGTCAGTCCGATGACGTCACCGCCGGGGAAGCAGGTAATCAGCTGTGCTGCGTCGCGATGACAGGCTCTGCCTGTCATTCCGATGTAGCAGAGCTGGATCGTCGTGGGACCCTCGTTACTATGGACTGCGTCGGACAGATGGTATACTGTTGGTTTGTTTTTTTTTCTTTTTTTACAGGAGATCGAATGGCGTCGCAGGAATGAGAGTACAATAAAAGAAATGAAAACTGTGTTGTCTCTTTTATTTCATTAAAAGACTTTTTTCTTGCTGTGTCTTTTTTTTAAACATTTAATAACTTTGGGATTAATAATGGATCGGTGTCTTATTGACACCTCTCCATTATTAACCGGGCTTATTGTCACCGTGCAATCAACGGTGACATTAACCCCTTATTACCCCGCTTGCCACCGCTACAGGGCAAGTGGGAAGAGCCGGGTAAAGTGCCACAATTGGCACATCTTTTGATGCGCCAAATGTGGGGCTGCTGTAGCCTGGTATTATCAGGCTGTTGAGGGCCAAAATCCATGGGCCTTGACAGTCTTTTAATACCAGGCCGCAGAAGTCTGCATTTTACTTGGCTGGTTAACAAAAATAGGGGGGATCCCCACGCCGTTTTTTTTTCGAGGGGATCCCCTATTTTTGTTAACCAGCCAAGCTAGCAGACTGCTGTGGCCTGGTATTATCAGGCTGGCAAGGTCCATGGATATTGGATCCTTACCAGCCTGAAAAACCAGGCCTCAGCGGTCTGCTTCATCTGGCTGGTTAACAAAAATAGGGGGGACCCCACGCCAATTTTTTTCGAGGGGATCCCCTATTTTTGTTAATCAGCCAAGATATGCAGACTGCTGTGGCCTGGTATTATCAGGCTGGCAAGGTCCATGGATCTTGGCTCCTTAACAGCCTGAAAATCCAGGCCTCAGCGGTCTGCTTCATCTGGCTGGTTAACAAAAATAGGGGGGACCCCACGCCAATTTTTTTCGAGGGGATCCCCTATTTTTGTTAATCAGCCAAGATATGCAGACTGCTGTGGCCTGGTATTATCAGGCTGGCAAGGTCCATGGATCTTGGCTCCTTAACAGCCTGAAAATCCAGGCCTCAGCGGTCTGCTTCATCTGGCTGGTTAACAAAAATAGGGGGGACCCCACGCCAATTTTTTTCAGGGGATCCCCTATTTTTGTTAATCAGCCAAGATATGCAGACTGCTGTGGCCTAGTATTATCAGGCTGGCAAGGTCCATGGATCTTGGCTCCTTAACAGCCTGAAAATCCAGGCCTCAGCGGTCTGCTTCATCTGGCTGGTTAACAAAAATAGGGGGGACCCCACGCCAATTTTTTTCGAGGGGATCCCCTATTTTTGTTAATCAGCCAATATATGCAGACTGCTGTGGCCTAGTATTATCAGGCTGGCAAGGTCCATGGATCTTGGCTCCTTAACAGCCTGAAAATCCAGGCCTCAGCGGTCTGCTTCATCTGGCTGGTTAACAAAAATAGGGGGGACCCCACGCCATTTTTTTTTCGAAGGGAACCCCTATTTTTGTTAATCAGTTCCCTCTGACGTCACTGATTGTGTCCCTGGCTGACCTGAAGTGAAAGTGGAAAGCAATCAATTAAGCTTTCCACTTAAGGGCCCGTCTCACATAGCGATATCGCTACCGAGATCGCTGCTGAGTCACTAGTTTTGTGACGCAGCAGCGAGCTCACCAGCGATATCGCTGTGTGTGACATTCAGCGACGATCAGCCCCCCTGCCAGGTATCGCTGATCGTCGCTGAAATGTCAGGACCTTTTTTTGATCGCTGGTTTCCCGCTGACAGGCACACATCGCTGCGTGTGACAGGCGGGAGACCAGCGATCCGCTGGTAACCAAGGTACACAGCGGGTTTCCAGGCGCGGGGCTGTGCCTAGAAACCCGCTGTGTACCTTGGATACCAGCGCCCTGATGCAGGGAGCTGGTATCCAAGGTACACAGCGGGTTTCCAAGCGCTGCGCGGTGCCTGGAAACCCGCTGTGTACCTTGGTTACCAGCGGATCGCTGGTCTCCCGCCTGTCACGCAGCGATGCGTGCCTGTCAGAGGGAAACCAGCGATCAAAAAAAGGTCCTGACATTTCTGCGACGATCAGCGATACCCGGCAGGGGGGCTGATCGTCGCTGAATGTCACACACAGCGATATCGCTGGTGAGCTCGCTGCTGCGTCACAAAACTAGTGACTCAGCAGCGATCTCGGTAGCGATATCGCTATGTGAGACGGGCCCTTAAGCGATGTTACTCGCAGTGTCGCTGTCCCAGATCGCTGCCTGAGCTGCCTGTTTGGCAGCTCAGCAGCGATCATGTAGCGATACACCAGCGATCCTGACAAGTGCATATCGTTGTCGGGATCGCTGGTGTATCGTTATGTGACACCCAGCCTTTACTCTCCTGTCAGGCAGGAGAGGAACTCATTCATTTGGGGTTTACTGTGAGGCTGCAGCATTAGCTGCGGTCCCTGCAGTAAACATTAACCCTTTCTGAAGGATTACACCGTGGGACCTGACTGTGCATGGGATAGGTAAGAATAATTTTGCTTTTTTTATTTATTTTTATTACAGGAAATGGTTTTTGCAGTAAAATAAAAGATGGTCAAAAACATGTGTCTTTATTTCATTAAAATGATTTTTAATTAAAGTGTGTGTGTTTTATTTTTATTTCATGCAATAGGATTAATAATTGATAGTTGTCTAATTGACAGCTCTCAATTATTAACCTGGCTTAAGGTCACCTTTCAATAGCAAGGTGGCTTTAACCCCATATTAACCCATTCGCCACCGCTACAGGGCAATGGGAATAGACGGGCAAAGTGCCAGAAAGGGCGAATCTAATTATAGATTTGTCTTTCCTGGGGTGTCTGGGGGCAGATGTTAGTAGCCGGGGGGGGGGGCAAAAATAATGGTCCCTCTCTGGGCTATTATTATCTGCCCCCACTCACTGGCTTTGTCTGTCTGGTTGCGAAAATAGGGCGGGAGCCCACGCATTTTTTTTCAGCAATTTTACACCTCATATATATATATACATGTCATTGAATTTGTGACACATATATATATATATTTATATTTGTAGTTCATACACTTCTACATAGTATAATAGCCGCTAATTCAATTGCCGGCTTTTGTGAAAATGCAGAACCCGACATGAAATGACACTTGGTGTACATAGGGTTAACCATGTCTTTTCATGTCCTTTGCTATCTAATTTGCACAAACAATTAAATCAGTCTATGTGTGCAAAATTTCACACCTGTAGGGGTTAATTAAAGGTGTAAATTCGTAGCAAAAAAGTCCGTTTTTTTTACAACGAATTTACACCTTTAATTAACCCCTACAGGAGTGAAATTTTGCACACATAGACTGATTTAATTGTTTGTGCAAATCAGATAGCAAACGACATGAAAAGACATGGTTAACCCTATGTACACCAAGTGTCATTTCATGTCGGGTGCTTCTGTCTTTTCACTGAAGCCGGCTTTACCCGGCAATTGAATCAGAGGATATTTTACTATGTAGAAGTGTATAAACTATACATATATGTATATATATATGTCACAATGACATGTAATATATATATATATATATATATATATATATGTATTCTATGTGTGTATATTTAGTGTTTACAAGGAAAGAATGGGGTTTTTTTAGTTGCGATATTTTGTTCCCATAGACTTACATGGGACTTCCGGTATCGGTATCGGGTATCGCCGATATTTTAGTGATATCGGCGATACACCATTCCGATACTTTAGGATATCGGAAAGTATCGCTCAACTCTATTAGCGACTCATCTTAATATATTTAACAAGGAGAACTAGAATCAAAATATACTAAAAATGTAAAAGTTTATTTATAAATACACAGGATTATAGTCAAAAATACATAAATGATATATAATTATGGGTACAGATGTGATTTGATTCCTAGGTAAAATGCAGGCAGGAGAATGGGTCAAGACATACAGTTATATGAAAAGTTTGGGCACCCCTATTAATCTTAAGCTTAATGTTTTATAAAAATTGGTGTTTTTAGAACAGCTATTTCAGTTTGATAAATCTAATAACTATTGGACACAGTAATGTTTCTGCCTTGAAATGAGGTTTATTGTACTAACAGAACATGTGCAATCTGCATTCAAACAAAATTTGACAGGTGCATAAGTATGGCCACCCTTATCATTTTCTTGTTTTAAATACTCCTACCTACTTTTTACTGACTTACTAAAGCACTTTTTTTGGTTTTGTAACCTCATTGAGCTTTGAACTTCATAGCCAGGTGTATGCAATCATGAGAAAAGCTACTTAAAGTGGCCATTTGCAAGTTGTTCTCCTGTTTGAATCTCCTCTGAAGAGTGGCATCATGGGCTCCTCAAAACCACTGTCAAATGATCTGAAAACAAAGATTATTCAACATAGTTGTTCAGGGGAAGGATACAAAAAGCTGTCTCAGAGATTTAACCTGTCAGTTTCCACTGTGAGGAACTAGTAAGGAAATGGAAGAACACAGGGACAGTTCTTGTTAAGGCCAGAAGTGGCAGGCCAAGAAAAACATCAGAAAGGCAGAGAAGAAGAATGGTGAGATCAGTCAAGGACAATCCTCAGACCACCTCCAGAGAGCTGCAGCATCAACTTGCTGCAGATGGTGTCACTGTGCATCGGTCAACTATACAACGCACTTTGCACAAGGAGAAGCTGTATGGGAGAGTGATGCGAAAGAAGCCGTTTCTGCAAGCACGCCACAAACAGAGTCGGCTGAGGTATGCAAAAGCACATTTGGAGAAGCCAATTTCTTTTGGAAGAAGGTCCTGTGGATGGTGAAACCAAGATGAGTTGTTTGGTCATACAAAAAGGTTATGCATGGCGTCAAAACACAGCATTCCAAGAAAAACACTTGCTACCCACAGTAAAATTTGGTGGAGGTTCCATCATGCTTTGGGGCTGTGTGGCCAATGCCGGCACCGGGAATCTTGTTAAAGTTGAGGGACGCATGGATTCCACTCAGTATCAGCAGATTCTTGACAATAATGTTCAAGAATCAGTGACAAAGTTGAAGTTACGCAGGGGATGGATCTTTCAGCAAGACAATGATCCAAAACACCGCTTCAAATCTACTCAGGCATTCATGCAGAGGAACAATTACAATGTTCTGGAATGGCCATCCCAGTCCCCAGACCTAAATATCATTGAACATCTGTGGGATCATTTGAAGAGGGCTGTCCATGCTCGGCGACCATCAAACTTAATTGAACTGGAATTGTTTTGTAAAGAGGAATGGTCAAAAATACCTTCATCCAGGATACAGGAACTCATTAAAAGCTACAGGAAGCGACTGGAGGCTGTTATTTTTGCAAAAGGAGGATCTACTAAATATTAATGTCACTTTTCTGGTGAGGTGCCCATACTTATGCACCTGTCAAATTTTGTTTGGATGCAGATTGCACATTTTCTGTTAGTACAATAAACCTCATTTCAAGGCAGAAACATTACTGTGTCCAATAGTTATTAGATATATCAAACTGAAATAGCTGTTGCATAAACACCAATTTTTATAAAACATTAAGCTTAAGATTAATAGGGGTGCCCAAACTTTTTCATATAACTGTAGGTAACTGAATACATACAAATGAGGATATTGTTTTCAAATCTTACAACATCATATAAGACATGTGAACAGTCTGGTGCTTGTGGACTAAGCTGATACTCTATATAGCCCAGCGGTGGGAAGGTAGTCCAATAATGGGACTAGTTCAGTTCCTGTCAAACAGTAACAGCAGATTTGTATTGCACGCATTTACATATTATAAGGGTAGCAAGTAAATAGAGTATTCACCCATTGTATTAGTCAGTCCTGACTGAACTGCGGCCATGTTCACCAATGCGCGTTTCGCGGTGATGTCGCTTCCTCAGTAGGCATATTCAATGGGTGAATATTCTCTTTTCTTGTTACCCTTATAATATGTAAATGTGTAAAATACAAGTCTGCTCCGCTTTAGGCTCCACAACAATCTAGGAGCCCAGTGAATGAGTTTGTGCGCCCGTTTGGCCTGTATAACTAGTTTAAAATGAGTTATGGAGGCAACAGTCTCCTTGGCTTATCAGAGTGTAGTGAGCAGCCGCAGCAGAGATGAGACTTCTATAGGAAGCATGACAACTGAAAAACAAAACTGAAGGCAGAGCTAGCAAAAGGAAGCACTCTGGGTTGTTTTTTTCCTTCCCTGCATCCCTCAACTGAATGTTTATTACACCCTGGATTTCGCTTACTTACAGTGTATTTTCTTCCTTGGACTTCAAAGCCTCAATTTCTTCTCCTCAGCGTCAATCTTGAATTTCGGATTTCACACTTTTTTTCTACTCTATGCTCTGCTATCAATCCCTAATGCACCAGCATGGCATCTCATGACAACTAGTTCCAGTACCATCTTCGTCTGAGGTCGAGAGAGTAATTATCCTCTCCTCTACATTCTCCTAATTGAGCTAATAGATCAGCATACAGTCAGGGTGTCTGATCTGTGATCTCCTTCCTACATTACAACTATGACACCATCAGGTACACTTCTTATTAGATCATACAATCATACAGGCAGTTGTATTGATTAAGATGTTGATCCCCTGAAGAGAACATAAAGCCATGTAATTCCCAAGGGGTCACTATGTGTTCACATGAGCTAACTGAAGAATAGTATGCAATTACTATAAAACTATATATAATATAAAGGAACAAGTATACACGGTAATACCTTACACTATTTTATTATTCATATTAGGTATGAATAATAAAAAATGACTTACTGGAAAAAAAAATCTGTCTGAGCTTAGACAATGGACACCACAGTGCGTCCGAAATATGTAGCTGTTGACATTTGCTATGACAGTGTAGCTGTCATGTCACATTTATCATGGATTCTGGATTTTAATTTGTTAATAAAAGTAATTGTTTATTATTTATACTTGAAGCTGGATGATATTTCTACAAACTCAGCATAGGAACCCGAAATGTCAAAGCAGTCCCCTTGCTGCCTAACTCATCTTGACTGCTGGCTGCCAGGCCGGCACTCACTACACCGATCCAAGAAAAAAAGCAGAATTAGGGCAAAATTTTGCCCCCGGGTCAACTGCCTCTGTGGCCCCCTCACTCCTCAGAACGCCACTGTCCAGCACTATTGCAATCAGAAATGTGTTCTATTTTTTTTAAATATTCCCCTTCTGAATGCATTCACTACATAGAACAGCTTGCTGCACTTACAATTATCACACACAATTGTTTGACACTGAGTAAATGTTACTCTTCAAGCTGATACACATAATGAGATTGTTAATCCATTGAAAAATATCAAACAAATTATCAATATTTGTATCTATAAATGCATACAAGGTATAATGAGATTCAAACCAACAAAGCCTACTTAGAAGTCATATTAATGTGGTGTGACCTTTGAGTACAATAAATACTCGCACAATGAAACATTAATAGGGAGAACAAACACTGAATTTTATTTTACTGTTCACTGGGAAATTACAGAGTTTGCCTCATCTGCATAATTGTAAAACAAGCAACGCGGCAATTTAGTGGTTATTAAAAAGCACATTCTTGAGAAAGGAGTGGATTTTTAATTCTGATGTATACTGGTCACTGCCAGGGTTAATAGCCACCTCTGTGTTCTATCACCGGTGGCCAGTGTCTCCTAGGCATGGAGTGCAGTGCTTACAAGTTCTTTGCTATAGAGCTTGTAAAAGTTTCTCCGCAGCAGGCCAGGTGCTGCCTCTCGCCGGTTTCAGTTCCCCTCCGATGTCGCAGAGGCAAAGCTGCCTTTAAGCATTGGAGAGCGCAGAGTGTGAACTGTCAATCATTTAGGAGTGCACCACAAGACAGGAGGCTGAGGTGCATTGCACTCCTGAAGACAAATTGAAAAAAAGCCTTTTCTTTAAACGTAGAATGAACAAGCAGGGAAAAAAAAATAACAGGAAGTAATCACTCATTGATCGTCCACTTTTCCCTACTTCTGGCTATGGATAAGGATCAACTGTGGAGCAATGTTATCGTGGTCTAGTTGATACACACTGAAGTAAACATAAAATGAAAGGATGGCTCCTGGAGGAATTTTTTCCCACGGGTAAAGTATTTTCATATAATATAATATACAGTGACTATGGTAAGTCACTGGCAAAGTGCTGGTCACTGAGCCTATTAGCTTCAGTGTTTTAAAACCCACAAGTTTCCTCCAGCACACTACGTGTTGAGAGAGATTAAAAGGCCATTTTAAAGGCTGAGTTTTTGAGGACAACCATAGAGCAGGTGGTAGGTTGTCCACCATATCTACACCCCAGGGTGTGGTTGGGGGTTTAAACAATCGGCTTTCAGAGACATTCAGCGTTTAGTGGGTCTGGAGCCGGCAGCTTCAGAGAAGTGTTTTTTGTGTTAAACTGTATTGAACCTGACTGTTATACCTGAGTGGGCGGATCCCCACAGCTGCAAAGAGTGTATACCATTTTGTTGCCTTCCCGTTTTGCCCAAAGGGCCGTATTTATTTTTTACTTCACGCTGGTTTATGCCACTTGTATAATAAACCAGCGGAAGAGTTAAAGAGACAGTGTACCTGTACTTCTGTGTGTAAGAGAATGAGCCAATGTACCACAGTTGGTGCTAGAAGAGGGGACACAGTCCCCAGGAAGCAATTGTGACTACTGTGGACAAATCGCATGTCCTGGGTGAAGGCAGCTACAAGGATGGAAATATGGTCAGACAAAATAGCAAAGCTGATCAAGCATCTGATCTTAAGCCAGCAGCAGCTACACCAGCAGCACCGACAACAGCAGCAGCGCCAAGCACAGGAGCAGCAACAAGTACATCAGGAGACAAATTAACTCCTGATGAATAGATCCAGTAGCAGAAAAAGCAGATGAAACTCCTGGAAGGGGATGTCCACAGCAGAGAAACCACCCCTCCCCACGTCAAGGTGATGACACATACAACTGGAAGGCGGTAAGATGAGTGATGTAAAAGATGACCCCAGGTGGTGATGTGGAAGCAGTTTTGACTGTTTTTGAGTGGGTAGCACAGCATGAGAAACTATCAACAGACCAGTGGGCAGAGGTGCCAGCCCCCTATCTAACTGGTGAACCCCAGGAGGATTATTATGACCTGGTCTTACAAGATGCCTGGGAATATGCCAAACTAAAAACAGAGATACTGGCACGCTGAGGATTGGCTATGTCTGCCCGAACGCAAAGGGTCCACCACTGGGCATATTGCGGTGATAAACCCCCTCGCTCCCAAGTGTTGTATTTGCTGCATCTGGTACAGAAATGGTAGCAGCCGGACTCCTCCACCCCAGCCCTGATGGTAGAGCGGGTCGTAATGGACAGATTTATCCAGTCCTTCCCAGGCCGGTGCAGACCTGGGTTGCCCAGGGATCCCCGATATGCGGATGACGTGGTTGGCCTATGAGAAAGGTACCAGGTGGTCGAGAGGACCCTAAGGAAGCCGGGGGGCATTGCAACTCCATTCTGGGGAAACCAAAGGGAGCCTGAATCCCAAAAAAGCGGTAGTAGAGCCATTTCTGGGGAGAGTCCAAGGTCCAAAGGGGTCGCTGAGGGGTTGCCAAATGCCACAGCTAAAGACATGCTCTGCTGGAGATATCATTGCCCAGGTCATATAGCCTCCCGGTGTCCCATGTCCTAAGAACAGATGGACTATAGCATGCAGAGGCGCTGTTCGTACTATGCCTACCCAAGCTGCAGTGTGGACCATCAGCCCAGTGAGGTGCCGCAGGCATGTCCTGTAACAATAAATGTGGTACTTGTTTCAGGACTCTTGGACTCAGGGAGTTTGGTGACTCTGGTAAGGGCCACACTCCCCCCACCAGTTGATCCCTGGAAAACACGTGGGCATCCGCTGTATTCACAGGGACCCCAAGGACTACTCTGTTGCCAGAGTGTTTATAAAAAACAACTGTGGGGCTGAGACCCATGAGGTTGGGGTAGTTAAGGATCTACTACACCCGATGATAATAGGGCGGGACTTTACCTTGTTTTGGGACTTACGGCGGAAGGCGGCAGTATCAGGTGACTCAGACAGGAGCCGGTTCCATGACGATGAATCTCCATCGCAGTCGGAAGCGGATAAGTTCCCCCTGTGTGTCCTTGCTGGTGACAAGGACAAGACGGCAACCAATAAGCCCAAGATTCCTGAACTGGGGGTTTCCTGTGGAAATTTTGGGTCTGCTCAAACGTGGGATATTACTCTAAAAGGGATATTTTACAATATAACAGTGATAAATGGAGTTACTTAAGAGCCAGTGGCCGACACCAGGTTTCCACGTTTCGCTTTAAAAAAAGAACTGCTTTATCGGGCCACTAAAATAAGAGAAGTGGTAGAGCAGTTGTTAGTATAGGATCCCTACCCTATAGGTGAAGGATACTAGACCAGACCCATTCTCATATCTTGGCTGGGCATCTGGGAGTAGACAAAACTCAAGAACGGATCCTTCAGAAATTATAGTGACCTGAATGTCACAGAGATTGTTGAAGACTGCCGGTCCTGCCTCACTTGTCAGTTAACTGCTCCCATATCCCACTTCTGGAGTCCGGTAGTGACGTTGCCCATTACAGAAGTCCCATTTGATCGGATTGCCATGAACCTTGTAGGGCCCTTAGTTAAGTCCGACCATGAGGCACCAATACATCCTAGTGGTGATGGACTATGCAATACAATATCCAGAGATGGTACCACAGAGAAACTCCTCCGCCAGGAGTATAGCTCAAGAGATAGTCCATATTTTCTCCTGGACAGGCCTGCCAAAGGAGATAATGACAGACCAAGGGACTCCTTATACATCCAAAGTGATGAGGGAGTTGTTTAAGTTGTGAAATCTATGCTCAAGAAGGTTGTGGAGAAGGATGGAGAGACTAGGATTTCCTACTACTGTACTTACTGATCTCCATTAGAGAAGTCCCACAGGCCTCTACGTGGTTCTCATCATTCGAGTTCCTATACGGACGGCACTCTTGAGAACTTCTAGACATCACAAAGGCGACCTGGAAAGTGGAGGCAACACCCCACAGAAGCATTATCGAATATGTGGCCCAGATGCAAGACAGGATCGCGAGAGTGATGGCGATTGTGAGGGAGAGCCTCCTTCAAGCCCAAGAGGACCCGATCCGCGAGACTGAGATAGCTCAGCCCTGGAGACTGGGTGTTAGTGTTAATCCCCACAGAGGAAAGTAAGTTCCTGGCTAAATGACAAGGGCCATAGGAGGTGGTCGAAAAGTTAAATGACGTCAACTACAAGGTAAACGAAACAGAGAGAAGAAAGCCATACCAGGTGTACCACACCGCAAGGTGATCTCCAAGGAGGTGAGGAGAATGTTGAGCCTTGGCGTTATTGAGGAATCAAAAAGTGGCTGGTCCTTGAGTAGAAACAGGACAGAGAGTGGCATTTCTGTAACGACTACATGAAGCTAAATGAAGTGTACAAGTTCGACGCATATCCGATATCCCGGGTCGATGAGCTCATTGAGAGGCTAGGGTCAGCAAGATATATCAACCCCCGCGGGACCTAACGAAAGGGAACTGGCAAATTCTTCTGTCCCCAAGTGCCAAGGAGAAGACTGCCTTCTCAATACCTGACGGGTGCTTTCAGTATACCAGGATGCCGTTCGATCTGCTGGGAACCTTCAGCTACCTTCTAGAGGACCATGTGTCACGCTGTCTAATGATATGAATACAATGTCAGTAAACTATTTATACAGGAACAACACTCTATACAACATATAGTTTAGCAACATCAGAATGTAAGTATAAAATAGATTTACCTGACACAATCTCTGCAGAACTTAGGGTTAATCTTGAGGACTTGATGTGCAGAAACGATATAGTTGAACTCAGGGTTAATCTTGAGGACTTGATGAGCTGTAACAGGAAAGAGGAGGACCGGGGTCTAACCTGACCCTACACTGGGGTCCTAACTAATCCCTTACCTTGGAGGTACTGATAATGGTTCAGAGGTCCAAGTCTCCAGCCTAAGGCTTATGCCACACTAAACAATATCGCTAACGGGATCGCTAAAAAACGTCACTATTTAGCGATCCCGTTAGCGATATTGTTCAGTGCGGCAGCTTCCAGCGACGAGCTTCCTGCTGTGATCTCGCTCGTCGCTGGAATCGTTCCGGACCCTATTTCATCGCTGGCGCTCCCGCTGGGTAAGTATCTAATCGCTGTGTGGCACCTTTTCTTAGCGACTTAGCGGTACTTTTGTACCGCTAAAGTCGTTAAGAAGATCGCTAACGGCGATAGCGTCGTTAACTATATCGCTAAATGTGGCCGCATTTAGCGATATAGAAACAATCCCGCTAGCGATCTCATTAGTATGCAACGCTAACGAGATCGCTAGCGGGATAGGTTAGTGTGGCAGTACCTTAACCCTGTCTCCTGTCAGACCCTGAACCCTGTAATCAGTCCTAAGAAGGATCCTGATTACCACCAAAGGGATATGGGCTGATCTCAGCTAAATACACAGATTAGACATATAAGACAGACAGGATAGCACTCACTTGCATACACACTCAAATACCGAAGGAACATAAATGGTCTGGGAAATAAACTCTAAGTAAGTTGAGCTTAAAACAGCTAAGGAGCTCTCAACTTAAGTCTATACAGATTCATTCCTATCTGTGGTCTGCATGAAGGATTTCACTGGCAACTCCCAAAGCAGACAACCAGGAATTTAAAGGAAACCAATCAACAAATAATCAATTGCAGCCGGGAGAAACTGCACCCAGTCCCAGCACCGAGCACAGACAGAATTAACTCCCTAGCTGCCAAACACAAAGAAACAGCAACTCAGCTGTGAGAAGTCAAAATGTGCAACCGCGACGATCTTCGTGGCAATGCACACATGACACCATGGACCAGATCTTGGCCTCTCACAAAAATCACGCTGCAGCTTAACTGGATTACATCGTAATCTTCAGGACAGATTGGGGAAGTCACCTGTAGAAGGTCCAGGTTGTAATGAATGCTCTGAAGAAGACAGGGTTTACCATAAACCCAAAGAAGTACACCACGGGGAAAGTAGAAGCAAAACACTTGGACTACATTGTCGGAAGGGGCGAAATAAAGCCGCAAGTAAATAAGGTGGAGGCAATCCAAAATTGGCTGCAACCAGTCAAACAAGTTCAGGCATTTCTGGGACTAGTGGGATATTATCTGCGATTTATCCCGAATTTCACCATGATCGCCGCGCCCTGACTGATCTTCTTAAGGGCATAAAAAGGTCGATGGCCAAGTGGTCCTCTGAAGCGGAGATGGCGTTCCAATAGTTGAAGCTCGCCCTATGCAAACAGTCAGTCTTGGTTGCACCTGACTTCACAAAGAAGTTTGTGGTCCAGAAGTACATCTCCGAGGTTGAATTGGGAGCTGTGTTGTCCCAGGAAGTAGATGGGGAGAAACATCCAGTCCTATACCCGAGTAGGAAACTCTCCTCCTGTGAAAATAAGTATGCCATCATAGAAAAGGAGTGCTTGGCCATCAAATGGGAAGTAGACAAGCTGAGATACTACCTGTTAGGCAAGAAGTTCAGGTTAGGGTCAGACCATGCACCTCTCAGATTGATGAGGGAAAGAAACGGGAAGAATTCACGGGTGACTAGGTTATTTCAGGCGCTCCAGGACTTCAGCTTCTACGTCGAGCAGAGGCCAAAGAAGCTACATGGTTAATGCAGATGCCCTATCCAGACTTCCCTAGTTGTGAGTGAAGGTACCAAATCCCCCAGCTTTGGGCAAAAGGGGGGGATATGTGACTAAGTCACTGGCTAAGTGCTGGAGGGGAGATTTGTTTCACTGAGGCCATTAGCTTCAGTGATTTGAAACCCAGAAGTTTCCTCCAGCAAACTATGTGTTGAGAGGGGTTAATCGGGTGGGAGGTTATCCACCTTATCTCCATCCCAGGGTGTGGTCATGGATTTAAATAATCGGCCTCCAGAGACATTCAGTGTTCAGTGGCTCTGCAGCTGGCAGCTCCAGAGAAGTGTTTTTTGTATTAAACTGTACTGAACCTGGCTGTTATATCCTGAGCATCCCGTAGCTGCAAAGACTAAATAATTTTGTTTTGCTGTCCTATTAAGACCACAGGGCCATGTTTATGTTTTCACTTCAAGATGGTTTACAGTATGCCACATGTATAATAAGACGGGAAGATTTTTTTTAAAGAGAAATGTACCTGTGTCCACATCTGTGAGCAACCAAGTGAGCCGATCTACCACAATATATATATATATATACATACACTGCTCAAAAAAATCAAGAGAACACTCAAATAACACACCCTAGATCTGAATGAATGAAATATTCTCATTGAACAACAAAATCACACAAAAATCATCAATGGAAATAAAATTTATTAACTAATGGAGGCCTGGATTTGAAGTCACCCACAAAATTAACCCCTTAACCCCCAAGGGTGGTTTGCACGTTAATGACCGGGCCAATTTTTACAATTCTGACCACTGTCTCTTTAGGGGGTTATAACTCTGGAACGCTTCAACGGATCTTCGCGATTCTGAGACTGTTTTCTCGTGACATATTGTACTTCACGTTAGTGGTAAAATTTCTTCCATATAACTTGCGTTTATTTTTGAAAAAAAACGCAAATATGGCGAAAATTTTGAAAATTTGCAATTTTCAAACTTTGAATTTTTATTCCCTTAAAACAGAGAAATATGTCACACAAAATAGTTAAGAAATAACATTTCCCACATGTCTACTTTACATCAGCACAATTTTGGAACCAAATTTTTTTTTTCTTAGGAAATTATAAGGGTTAAAAGTTGACCAGCGATTTCTCATTTTTACAACAAAATTTACAAAGCCATTTTTTTTAGGGACCACCTCATATTTGAAGTCAATTTGAGGGGTCTATATAGCAGAAAATACCCAAAAGTGACACCATTCTAAAAACTGCACCCCTCAAGGTACTCAAAACCACATTCAAGAAGTTTATTAACCCTTCAGGTGCTTCACAGAAGCTGAAGCAACGTGGAAGGAAAAAATGAATATTTAACTTTTTAGCCACAAAAATAATCTATTACAAACTTTTTTTTTATTTTCACAAGGGTAAAAGAAGCAAATGGACAGATAAAGTTGTTGTGCAATTTCTCCTGAGTACGCCAATAGCCAATATGTGTAGGAACACATCCCCTTGGAGGAAGCTAAAGTGCGAAACGCACGTCGGGGTGTTAGCCGCTCTCAGGTATATACTTTTTTCATGTATTAGCACTGTATACTAACTTTGGAGAATTGCTATCTAACTTTATATGTCTATGTTTATATTGTTTTTTGCACTTGCACCTTATTTATTGGTACATTTGTTTAAACTATTTATTTAAAGCACTTGCTTATTTTGAGAGATATTTATTTACATACCTCTCCTGAAAAAAAGTAAAAAATACTTTTTTCTCTAAATCTCCAAAGCTATATGTGCAATATCCAATTAGTATTACTATATCCTGATTTGTAAGTGGCTTTATTTGTATTATTGTCCCTACTCCTTTAATCATTATGCACTGTTGCTGATAATTTTTTCTACAATAAAATTTAACTCTTTATGGCATGCTATGCTTCCTTGCTTTTTTGGATTTATGTTTGGGCACACGGCAGAGCTCGTAAGGGAAGGAGCGCCGTTTGACTTTTTCAAACTAAAATTGGCTGGAATTGAGATTGGACGCCATGTCGTGTTTGGAGAGCCCCTGATGTGCCTAAACAGTGGAAACCCCCAAGTGACACATTTTGGAAACTAGACCCCCTAAGGAACTTATCTAGATCAGTTGTGAGCACTTTGAACCCCCAAGTGTTTCACAAAAGTTTATAATGCCTGGTCTGAAAAATAAAAAAAAACAATTTTCCACAAAAATGATTTTTTTAGTCCCAAATTTTTGATTTTTCCCAAGGAAATTGGACCCCAAAAGTTGTTGACCAATTTATCCTGAGTACGCTGATACCCCATATGTGGGGGGGGGAACTGTTTTGGCGCACGACAGGGCTTGGAAAGGAAGTAGTAACGTTTTGGAATGCAGACGACGTTGATGGGGGTCATGTTCCGTTTGCAGTGCCTCAGATGTGCCTAAACAGTGGAAACCCCCACAAGTGACCCCATTTTGGAAACTAGACCCCCTAAGGAGCGTATCTAGATTTTGGTGAGCACTTTGAACCCCCAAGTGCTTCACACAAGTTTATAATGCCCGAGCATGAAAATAAAAAATCCTATTTTTTTCCCACAAAAATTATCTTTTAGTCACTAATTTTTTATTTTCCCAAGGGTAACAGGAGAAATTGGACCACAAAAGTTGATGTCCAATTTGTCCTGAGTACGCTGATACCCCATATGTGGGGGGGAACCACTGTTTGGGCGCACAGCAGAGCTCGGAATGGAAGGAGCACCATTTGACTTTTTCCAAACAAAATTGGCTGGAATTGAGATTGGACGCCATGCTTGCATTTGGAGAGCCCCTGATGTGCCTAAACAGTGGAAACCCCCCACAAGTGACCCCATTTGGGAAACTAGACACCCTAAGGAACTTATCTAGATCTTTGGTGAGCAATTTGAACCCCCAAGTGCTTCACACAAGTTTATAACGTAGAGCCGTAAAATTAAAAAATCATATTTTTTCCACAAAAATGATCTTTTCACCCAATTTTTATTTTCCCAAGGGTAACAAGACTCCAAAAGTTATTGTGCAATTTGTCCTGAGTACGCTGATACCCCATATGTGGGGGTAAACCACTGTTTAGGTGCATGGCAGAGTTTGGAAGGGAAGGAGCGCCGTTCGACTTTTTCAACACAGAATTGGCTGGATGCCATGTCGTGTTTGGAGAGCTCCTGATCTGCCTAAACAGTGGAAACCCCCAACAAATGACACCATTTTGGAAACTAGACCCCTCAAGGAACTTATCTAGATGTGTAGTGAGCACTTTGAACCCCCAAGTGCTTCACAGAAGTTTATAACGTACAGCTGTAAAATAAAAATCTTTTTTTGCGGGGATGGCGACTGCGTTACACGGGGGCCGAAGCAACCCGACCCGGATCACTACCACCGCTGAAGACCGGACCGCGGCTGCGTCGCACGCTGCGTCGCGCGGTGCGTCGCTTGGTGTGCCGTGCGATCCGGACTGAAACGCTATCTCCACCAAAGACAGGGTCGTTGCTATGCCGTGGAGAGAGTCGCGGCGGCCTAAAAGATCATCATCACTGCCGGAGGCCGGGCCGTGGATGCGTCGCGATTGCGCCGCATAGTAGATCGTAAAAACCTAAACCGGGAAAGGAGTGATCGCAGTCTACGGGAGAGCAGAGCTACTTGATCGTTGATTGAGCCATGACCTCTGCTGATATTTGATCGTTGCCAGGGTTGTCTAAGAGCCCAGTATCTTCATCTTCATCTGTGATCTTGAGAGTCTACCGAGAGGCGAAGCCAAGGTTTGGTCGCTTTTTAGTAAGGATTAAATACCTGGACGGGGGACTTATTTGTCGGGTCTGCCTCTCCAGGTTCCTCGGGAGGCTCCAGGCGTCAAGGACGCCGCACAACGTGATACGGGCCGTGGAACAACTGGGCTACACTTTCTAAAAAGGAACTGTATGCTACCAAGCAGATTCTAATGTAACGCTTCTTGTTTGAGACATCACCGTCATCTATATATTTTTACTATTGTCACTAAGCATGGATAAATTTGTGGGCAAACAAACTAAAGGAGGTCGAGCTTCTTCCCGAAATCAACAAGGATCATCACCGCCTAAACTCATCTCTGATACAAGTAGTGAGACCTCTCATTCAATAGTGGATGCCATCATGGAACGCCTTATGCCCGAAATAGACTCCAGATTTGCTACTCTTCAAACCTCGATGGATTCTATAATATCACAAGTTAATAGCCAAGGTACTCGTCTGGATGAGGCTGAACAACGTATCTCTGATTTGGGGAGGTCTCCAAGGAAATGATAGAACGTTTAGAGGAAAAAAGAAAACGGTCGCAGAACTTCAATCCAAAGTGGACGACCTGGAAAATCGTTCCAGACGTAATAACTTGAAACTGATAGGTATACCTGAATCAGTACAGCCCTCTGAATTGCTTAAATTAACATCTGAGTGGTTGCCGGGTGCCTTGGACATTCATCTAACATCTGGATCAATAATGGTTGAGAGAGCACACAGAATAGGTCCACAGAGGGGAAAAGACAATGATAGACCCAGACCGGTGATTTTCAAGATCCTTGACTTCCAAGATAAAAATCGTCTACTTACTGCCTACAGTAAGAAAGCGCATCTGTCCTATGAAGGGCACAAAGTTCTGATGTTCCAGGACTATTCGGCCTTGGTGACGACCAAACGCAGGGCCTTCAACCCGGTGTGTAAGATGCTGGCTGACAAAAACGTTAGGTTCGGCCTACAATACCCAGCAATACTACGCTTCAATCTATCTGGGAAAAACTGGGTCATTGACGACCCGGTGAAGGCTCTGGAGATCGTTCGAGAAATCTCCCAACCGCCGTGAGCAAGTTTCTGAATGGCTTACTGAGTGACACTTTTATAAATCACATAAAGGTGATGTCAACTGACATTTATTTTTATGTTGGTATTCTTTGCTGTATTTTTACCTTTGCATCTAACGTTGAGATGCAGGTTTGAGGGAAATATTGAATTTGGTACTCTGTTACAAATTTTGTGGGAGGGGAGGGTATATTGGGGAGTAGATCTCTGCATTCAACTTCAGATAATCATTAATCCAGGGTTTCTAATGCCTACTCGCTGGGATAGGCTGGATTCCCACTATTGGGCAACAGTTATGTCTTATCATTTTTCCCGCACTGGTGTGGGTTAATGGTGGATACTAACAGGCAAAAAATGTCCGCTATGACATCTCTCCTCTGGTGCTCTTGGAATGTCAATGGCCTGAATTCCCCGGTAAAGAGGAAAAAAATTTTACATTATTTACATCAAAAAAAATTTCCACATTGTACTTTTGCAGGAGACACATTGGGTGAAGGGTAGCCATCCGGGGTTTGCTAGCAAAAAATTTACGGTGTGTGCGGAAGCCTCCTATACCAAAAAGCAGAGGGGTGTCGCCATCATGATAAACAGAAATGTTGACCATGAAATAGTGGATGTGCTAGAAGATCCTTTGGGGAGGTTCGTTTGTATTAAGCTGGTTTTAGAGGGGACAACTTACAGTGTCATTAATATTTATGCACCAAACTCGTCGGATCCTTCTTTCCGGGCCAATATACTAAAGAAAATTACAGGATGGGACACCTAAAATATGATTATAGGTGGCGACTTTAATGAGGTACACGACTTTGAGATGGACAGGTCTAATTCTCAATCCCCCCATATAACCACACAGGGGAGACTAATACAATCCCTCTTAGATCACTTGGGTTTGTTGGACATCTGGAGAGTACAACATCCTGTTGAGAGAGATTACTCTCACTTTTCACATGTTCATAACTCCCATGCTAGAATTGATTACTGGTTGTTGAACCCCTCACTTATGTCAAAAGTCACACAAACCAAAATTTTGGACATACATATCTCAGAACACGCACCAATAACGTTCAACTTAAAATTATCTAAGCCAATCTGTTTTCACAGGAAATGGAGGTTCCCGTCATACTTATATCAATCAGATGACTTCAAAAAATTCGTACAATTCTCTTGGGACACGTATAAATCTGATAACCAAATACATTGTGAAACACCAATTCTTTTCTGGGATACCTCTAAAGCGGTGTTGAGAGGGCAAATAATTGCATATATAAGTCATAAAAAAAAACAGTTGAGGGAGAAGTCCCTGACAGCTCAGAAGACCTTAACCTTAGCATACAAAAATTTTAAATTTAATAATTCACCCCTCACGAAAAAACAATATCTTGAGGCAAAAGAATCGGCAGATACAATCGCTCATGAATGGGCCACATATAGTATTGATCTCCAAAAGCACAAATTTTTTAAGTGGGGTAACAAACCCGGTAAATTACTTGCATCTCTTACCAGACCATACAGAAAGGCCACAAGGATTCACAAGATTCGATCCAAAGAGGGCAAAGTGGTGATAGAGAATGAGCAGATTGTAGAGGAATTTAGATCGTTTTTTGGTTCCCTATACAAAGCAGAGAAGAGAGAGGGGGATGATATTCTTAACTTTATGCAATCAGAGGTGGCACCTTTACTAACGGAGGAACATAGGGAAATCCTTAATACTCCTATATCTCCTTTAGAAGTCATCCAAACTATCAGCTCTCTGAAACTCTCCAAATCTCCTGGCCCTGATGGGTACGTAATGAATTTTATAAGATTTGGGAGCAGTATGGACCATCTTTGTGAAGTTTTTAATCAGATAGTGCGTTCAGGGCGACTCCCGGACCGATTCAATGAAGCAGACATAATAGTGCTCCCTAAACCGGGTAAAGATCCTTCATTAGTGGAAGGATATAGACCAATCTCGCTTTTAAATTCAGACTTTAAAATTTTCACTAAAATCTTAGCTAATAGAGTGCAAAAAATAATCCCCAACCTGATATTACCTCAACAAATTGGGTTTGTCCATGGGAAATCCATAACATACAACATACGGACGGCCTTGGGTGCAATCTCTTACGGAAAATCTCATGGATGTTTGGAGTCTATTGTGGTCAGCCTGGACGCCGACAAAGCATTTGACAGGGTTGCATGGGACTATCTCCTAGACATCCTGGAGTTTAGAAACTTTGGTCCATGGTTCTGTGATGCGATAAAGCTGTTATATAAGAATCCGGTGTCCAGGCTGGCCATAAATGGTATACTCTCTTCCACATTTGAAATCCAAAGAGGAACGCGTCAGGGCTGCCCCTTGTCTCCCTTACTTTTTAACATAGCTTTAGATCCTTTACTTAGAACCCTTCAAAATTCGGCAATGTTCAGAGGTTTGGAGGTAGGCTCCACCTCTCTCAAAATTGCGGCATTTGCCGATGATATACTCCTTTTCATCTCCAACCCCAAGGAGGCAATACCGGTCATCATGGAGGCCCTGAATCAGTTCGGCAAATGCTCAGGCTTTAAAATAAATTACAATAAGTCAGAGGCCCTAGCTCTGTTTGAGCAAGGAAAATTAAATAACGCGACACTTCCTTTCCAATGGAGCACATCATCTATCAAATATTTGGGCGTCCACCTCCTGGCAGATCTGGCGTCTTTATACCACATTAATATTAGACCCCTAATCACGTCCATATCTAATCTTCTAAACTCTTGGAAACATTTTACTTTGTCCTTTTCGGGAAAATGTCACTTAATCAAGATGATAATATTTCCAAAAATATTATACATTATCCAGTCACTTCCTATTTTGCTGTCACGTACTGATGTTAATACCCTAAACATTGCTTTTAGGAATTTTATTTGGGGAGAAAAAAAGCGTACACGCATAGGTCTAATCAAATTACAAGCCCCAAAGGAGGAGGGTGGCATCAACTTCCCAGATATTGCAAAGTATAATCTAGCAGCAAATCTTAGATACGCCATTGACTGGTTGAGAGGTAGCTCACATTTCACAAACGTACTATTAGACCAACAATTAAGTCCCCATGTCTCTTTACCAGCATTATTACATATGACTAACGAGGACTTTATCGCAGAAATAAGAGATCACCCCACCTTATAATAAATAATAATAATAATCTTTATTTTTATATAGCGCTAACATATTCCGCAGCGCTTTACAGTTTGCACACATTATCGTCGCTGTCCCCGATGGGGCTCACAATCTAGATTCCCTATCAGTATGTTTTTTGGAGTGTGGGAGGAAACCGGAGAACCCGGAGGAAACCCACGCAAACACGGGGAGAACAAACAAACTCCTTGCAGATGTCGTCCTTGGTTGGACTCGAACCCAGGACTCCAGCGCTGCAAGGCTGCAGTGCTATCCACTGAGCCACCGTGCTGCCCATATGGCAAACTATACAGACGTGGAGGAAATGTCGGAAACTATGTCATTTGAGAGGTGATCTCTCTCCCTTTATGCCCTTTCTAGGTAACCCGGACTTTATAGGAGGTAGACCGCCCTCATCCTTTATTGAGCTGGCTGGGCAGGGTTGCATCTTGGCGGCTGACCTATTAGATGATAGCTTTTCTATGCTCACATTTGACATGGCAGCACGGCGCTTCTCAGCATTTGTGAATAGGCCTTTTCTTTTTCTTCAAGCAAGGAGCTTAATCCTGAAGGGCATGGCTGCTGGGGGAGGTGTAAGAGGAAGAACGCTTTAGATGACTTTCTTAGAACCGCCAGGGTGCAGATAGCCTCAACAAGTAGTATTTATATACTATTGCGAAAGCAGTGGTCATGGGAGGGTAAGAAGACAGGTCCAGCACGATGGATCAATGACATACAGAACATCACAGTTGGGGAAATTTTAGATGCCACCTTAATGCAACGGAAGGTGATCCCCTCCAGCAGTTATGCAGACATGTCTTTATTGCTCCTCCATAGAGCTTATATTACCCCACATATTAAGTCTAGAATGTCTCCGGAGGGCACTTTCACCTGTTCCAAATGCGGGACAGGAAATACAGACATATTTCATCACATGTGGGGTTGTCCCAAAGTACAAAAATTATGGCAATCTATTCATGCTGAACTACAGAATCTTGGCGGGATGGTATTTCCTCTGACTCCGCAATGGGCAATATTTAATATACTTGATAGCTCTCAACATAAACTCCCCAAACATGTCAAGGCCATGTTGATAATATGGGCCTCGGCTGCCAGGAAAAGTCTATTGCAGCACTGGCTGGATCCATTGCCACCACCCAAATCTCTCATTTACTCCAAAATATTGTATATCTTTGGGACTGGCTGGATACCCTAACAAATAAAGAGAAATTAACCGGGAAATTTTTAACCACATGGTCATTTTTCATTCCATCTCTGACCCAAGACACTAGGGACAAATTAAGGTCAAATTTTGAAAATACTCAATGGTATCTTCTTCAGAAAATTAGTGGACATGATCCTATTCCTTAAAATTTTCATGATTGTCAATTGAATGCAGGGAAATTATAGAGGTTTACATGTTGGGGGGATGGGAGGGTGGAGGGCAGTGGGGGGGACATTTATGATTATTATGATTATTATTCTTATGTGACAAGTTTGACATCTTTGAATTCGCATGACTTACTTTGTGGCAATGTTCCATATTTCATCACATCAAGTTTTAAATATGTCATTTCAGATTGTTACTTCATGACTTGTACAAGTAAAAATTTATTGTAATACTTTTAAAATCAATAAATCATATTGGAAAAAAAAAAAAAATCTTTTTTTTTTTTTTTTTTTTTTTTTTTACAAAAATGATTTTTTCGCCCCCAATATTTTATTTTCACAAGGGTAACAGGAGAAATTGGACCCCAAAAGTTGTTGTCCAATTTGTCCTGAGTATGCTGATACCCAATATGTGGTAGAAAACTACTGTATGGGCACACGTCGGGGCTCGGAAGAGAAGTAGTGACGTTTTGGATTGCAGACTTTGATGGAATGGTCTGGGGGCGTCATGTCGCATTTGGAGAGCCCCTGATGTGCCTAAACAGTGGAAACCCCCCACAAGTGACCCCATTTTGGAAAATAGACCCCACAAGGAACTTATCTAGATGTGTGGTGAGCACTTTGAACCCGAAGTGCTTCACAGAAGTTTATAACGTACAGACGTAAAAAAAAAAAATCTTTTTTTTTTTTACAAAAATGATTTTTCGCCCCATATATTTTATTTTCACAAGGGTAACAGGAGAAATTGGACCCCAAAATTGTTGTCCAATTTGTCATGAGTACGCGGATACCCAATATGTGGGAGAAAACTACTGTATGGGTACACGTTGGGGCTCGGAAGGGAAGTAGTGACGTTTTGGATTGCAGACTTTGATGGAATGGTCTGGGGGCGTCATGTCGCATTTGGAGAGCCCCTGATGCGCCTAAACAGTGGAAACCTCCCACAAGTGACCCCATTTTGGAAAATAGACCCCACAATGAACTTATCTAGATGTGTGGTGAGCGCTATGAAGCCCCAAGTGCTTCACAGAAGTTTATAACGTACAGTCGTAAAAACAAAAAAATCTTTTTTTTTTTTTAAAAAAAAAATGATATTTTTACCCCCAGTTTTTTATTTTCCCAAGGATAACAGAAGAAATAGGACAAATTGCACAATAACTCTTGGGGTCCAGAGTACACTGATACCCCATATGTGGGGGTAAACTACTGTTTGGGCGCATGGCAGAGCTCAGAAGTGAAGGAGCACCGTTTGACTTTTTCAATGCAGAATTGGCTGGAATTGAGATCAGACGCCATGTCACATTTGGAGAGCCCCTGATGTGCCTAAACAGCGGAAACCCCCCAATTCTAACTCCAACCCTAACCCCAACACACCCCTAACCCTAGTCCCAACCCTAACCACAAACCTAACCCTAACACACCCATAACCCTAATCCCAACCCTAACCCTAATCCTAACTTTAGCGCCAACCCTAACCCTAACTTTAGCCGCATCCCTAACCCTAATGGGAAAATGGAAATAAATACTTTTTTTTAATTTTATTATTTTTCCCTAACTAAGGGGGTGATAAAGGGGGGTTTGATTTACTATTTATAGCGGGTTTTTATGATTGGCAGCTGTCACGCTAAAAGACGCTTTTTATTGCAAAAAATAGTTTTTGCATCATCACATTTTGAGAGCTATAATTTTTGCATATTTTGGCCCACAGAGTCATGTGAGGTCTTATTTTTTGCGGGACGAGGTGACGTTTTTATTGGTACCATTTTTGAGCATGTGACGTTTTTTGATTGCTTTTTATTTTTATTTTTGGGAGGTTAGAATGAACAAAAATCAGAAATTCATGAATTTTTTGTTTTGGGGAGGCGTTTATACCGTTCCGCGTGTGGTAAAATTGATAAAGCAGTTTTATTCTTCGGGTCAGTACAATTATGGCGATACCTCATTTATATCATTTTTTTATGTTTTGGCGCTTTTATAGAATAAAACCAATTTTATATAAAAAATTATTATTTTTGCATCGCTTTATTCTGCGAGCTATAACTTTTTTATTTTTTCGTTGATGATGCTGTATGGCGGCTCATTTTTTGCAGGACAAGATGACGTTCTCAGCGGTACCATGTTTATTTATATCCGTCTTTTTGATCGCGTGTTATTCCACTTTTTGTTTGGCGGTATGATGATAAAGCATTGATTTTTTGCTTTATTTTTTTTTTTTTTTTAAGAGGTTCACTAAAGGGGTTAACTAGTGGGACAGTTTTATAGGGGGGTTGTTACGGACGAGGCGATACCAAATATGTGTACTTTTATTGTTTTTGTTTTTTTATTTACAGGAAAAAAATGAATTTATTGGGGAATATTTTTTTTTTATTTTTTTTGTCATTTTAATATTTTTCAATAGAATTTTTTTTTTTTATCTGGAGCTGGAAACCACTATTTTTCCTATTGAACTCTTCACCTCGAGTCAGGACGAATCTCCATGTTCCAATATACCTTTGCCCAGGTGAGCTGGCCTCTACCTTCCATATATTCATAGACGTCATAAACTGAAGAATAGCTCCTGAGCAACAACTGCTTATTTCAAAGTGACAGAAACTTTACTATAGAAGTAGCACAAAGCACAACTTACAAGTACAAGGTATTTCAATTGGAAAAAATGTCAGAAAATATGTTAGGGATTTTTCATGTGTAATTGTATAAACAAAACAAAAGCAGAAGCATACTATAATACCAGCCATGTGGCTGAGCTTCAAACTAATCTCATCCACATTTTGTAGAGTGTTTCTATTGGAAAGTGACCTGTTGTGCAGATTTTAATATTTGCAGCACGTCAACTTCTGTTGTGAATGGGCAGTGAATTGAGCAGATGTGGACTTACTCTAATGTGTCAACGTGATGAAAGCTGATTATGTCTGATAAGGATTCAATTAGTTAGAAAAGTTACTTAGACTGTTAAAGTGCAATTCAACTGCATGATGATTGTGAACAAGCATCCGTAAAAATGCTGATTTCACGATTATATTGCAATGTAACAGGCTGCCAATCATCCAATGAACGGGAAAAAAAAGCTCATTCATCATTTGAAACGATCTTTTGCACAGCATAAAAGATAATCATTGTTCTTGGCAGTAAATAGGACTTGGGCTACAGAGAACCATGGCATCCTATGCGCACGGAGCAACCTTGAGTAGATCGCTTGATGTGCAGCATTTGCTTTGGTCTGCCATTGTAAAGAGATAGTCAAATGATCACTGATCTATAAGAGTTTACCAATCGGCAGTTAAGGTGCCATCGGCTGGTCTGTGTAAACGGACCATTAGACTAAAGGCACTGCCACACTTAGCGATCGCACCAGCGATCACGACAACGACTTAACCTGGCGAGATCGCTAGTGCGATCGCTATGTGATCGCTAGTTAGATTCCAAACACATCTCATCAGCGATCTGTATAACGACCTCTGTGGTCGCTGGGAAAACCTAGTCCCACCTGCGACGCTGGTAAAGTCGTTCATAAAGGGTGTCACACTCAGCGATTCAGGCTCACCAGCAGGACACCAACGACCAAAAAACTGCTCAGAACGTTCATAAGCGATCAGCGACATCTCAGCAGGAGCCACATCGCCGCTACATGTCACACACAGCTAAGTCGCTAACGAGATCGCTACTGCGTCATAAAATCGGTGACTCTTTAGCGATCTCATTAGCGATCTCGCTTAGTGTGACAGTACCTTAAGGGGCCCCAAACACAACTGATAACTGCGGGTAGAACACTGGGTTGGCTGATGGTTTCACCAACATACGGTATATAGCTGTCCTCGAGGACAGGTTTGAGTACAGTTTCCCTCAATGGAGTCATGTCCGCAGCTGGTAGATCTATATGATGGTGTTTTTTTCTGTGGAATGGAGATATGAGATTCTTGCTTTTGGAGGTATATACAGAATTAAAGTTTAATAAATTCAACTGAGGAAATATAATTTCTGGTATACCTTGGTCTATAAGCAGCACAGTCCCTTATTTAAAGATCTATTGGTAAAACCAACTCATTGAAATAATATTCTTCGATTTGATAGTAATCAGTCACGGAGAATGATTTAATCTTTACCTTGGAGCAAACTAATTTGCGAAGGAGGGTAGTGTCTAAAGTACAGAAAACAGATGAGAAGCTGCAAGGGACGTGCAATAAATTTATTTTATGGGCATATCCAAATAATAAATTTAAGGCTAAGGCTTTGAATCTTAAACTGGAGGATCTTTTGATGTGTAGATGACAAACTCTGAAAACAGCAAGGTTTTTTGTCTCCACTTATTGCCCCTTTAGTGGACAGATGGTTTGTATACTTAAGAGGCACTGGCCACTCTTATCTAGGGACACCGCACAATTGATGACCAAGTTCCCACCTCATTTATCATTATAGCCAGGGCACCAATTTGAAGGATAGGCTGGAGTCCAATTTTGGTTCTTTAAAAAAAAAAAATTTCAAGTGACTGTGCACCCCTAGATGGGTAATTTCCAATGCTTGGGATGCGCGTGTTGTGGTAATATGTTTGAAGGTTAGCGGTAAGAGGTACTGTACATTATAAAGGATATTCTTGTTCATAGAATTTTGTAATTCAAAATGTTGCCCATGTAGATTATTCTATGTGGATGAGACTACTGTGGAATTATGGGCACATTATAGTAAACATAAGAGTACAGTTAGGGCAGGTCTTGTTGACCCCCCAATACTGAAACATTTTATACAGACTAGACACTCTGTAGATCAACTTAGATTTAGGATGATAGATAATGCACCTATTCAGAATAAGGGGATAAGAGATTGAGAATGTTGAAGTAAAAGGTGCTAGGTTGGATATATGAGCTGGCTTGTTTATGTCCAAAAGTGCTCGATACTGAATAATTGGAGGTGTCTACGATACAGAATTGTTGATATCCTGCTTGCCTCATACATTAAAAGCAAACCGATATTTCCATTTTTCTTATTGTAAGATCACCTAATTATGGGACAATCGAGGGAATGACTGGAAGATACGGTAGTGTTAGGAGGAGGATCAGAATAGCTTATTGATTTATTGAGTTTTGCTCTTTTTATTTGCCTCTGTCTCCCCTCTTTCCATTTGTTGTGTTTTTATCCCCACTTTTGTTTTTTCTCCCTTTCCTTTTCATCTCCTTATGCGTAAAATTACCATGATCCACACTTAATCAAGACGAGTGCTACGGGCAAAATTTTCTACTTTTGATGTTTTATCATTAGCAGCTCTCTCCCAACTCCTCCATATACAGGCACGGCGAGTGCTCCTGTGTACTCTGAAAAAGGCTTATCTTGCTGAAAACAAAATGGTTTCGCAGTTTGAAATTAGACACGCTGGAATCTTATTCTCCCCCAATATCATCTGTAGGGGAAGACTTGGGAGACCCTCATACACATTTGACCACTGAACGAGCCTGCAGATAATGGCAGATCTAGCCATCTTAAATCGAATGTATATGGGGGCCTTAAAGAAAGTATCACCATTCTGGGGCTGCCCTTTTAATTAATAAACCAGTACTCAGATTGGTGATTTTTTTTTTTTAATATAATCTAGTAAATTTCAAATACATTAAATAAATAAATAAATAAATTAATTAATTAATTAATACTTTAAATACATGCAGCCGCACACTCCACTCCCGAGTGCCGGCGCCAGAGCTGGGGTTTCACATGTGAGCGTCGGACGTTTTCGTCGCAGGTGTGATCCCGGCCTTATAGGGAAAACATCCAGAGAGCAATCTTGGCTTTATGCTATACCTCATTAATGCCATAAATATCACCATTATTGAGAGGACATCTTGTGGTGTATGGCCACCCTACAATGCAGCATATTACTTATTTTTTAAATGTGAGACATATTTTTAAAGAATAAAATTTGATAAACAGCTTACATGAATAGAAAAAAAGAAAGAAATAACTTACGAGTTTTAATCTCTCTTTTCTCTTCCTGTGTACAGCAGTTCCTGAGGACCCTGGCTCTGCCTCTTGACCAATGCCATTCCCCTCATCGTCCACGTCATCATCCTCAAAACACCATTCTGGGAGTTCAGGAGGAGGGGGCGCATCCTCTACATCTCCATAGCGCTGGAAAAGCTCCCTTATGTAATCAGCTTTGTAAATACCTGGTGGCCTTGTATGAGCAAAAGTAGCCACCGCAGCCTCGATGCTTATGGGAAAAACACAAAAGATGCAAAGTTCTAAATGCATGCGCTAGAATCACAAACAACAAATACATATAAGAGTTCAACAGACAGAAGCCATAAAAAGATAAAATGGAAAAATTATCAAAAGATGAAGTACGATAAGTGCTGTTCAGAAATGACATACACAGTCGAGGTCACAAGCAATTTTTCTCTAAGGAAAAAAATGGATGCCATTAGGCAAATTGGAGAGGTGATCTACAGTGAACTTCTAGTCTGCTTTATTCATAACGGGAGAGCAAACCTGTACACATCGCAGTTCATTGGGTTTAGCTCAGAAAAAAGGCATGTGGGGGTGTTTTTTCCTTTTTTTTAATTTTAGGACAATAAGTAAATATTGAACTCATCAGGGGCAAGATAGTGGGGACGGGAGAAGTTGGTAATGAAATTATATTGCAATGTCACATGATCACATATACACTACTCACATGGTCGCATCATTAGGGAACGCCTGCTGGAGATTGAGGTACCTCAAATGGAGGAGCCGGCACTTTCTCCAGACCTGAATCCCTTAGAAAACCTATGGGATCAGATTAGTCGCCATGCGGGCCGCCCTTCAAGAACAGTGGGATGCCATGCCTCAGCAGAGAATAACTCCACTTGTGAACAGCATCAGACATCATTGTCAAGCTGTATTTGCTGCTAACGTGACAGGTTATCGAGACATTGACATTTTTGGGAGGTATACCCACCACTGTGGTTGGATTTGTCTCGATATATATTTGGAGATGAGGAAATCACCATTGCATGCTTATTTTCAAGATAAAATATCACTGTAACTTTTTTAAATTTTCAATAAATTTCACCTGAAAGCCAAATATCCTTAACTTTTTGTGAGTAGTGTATATAAGAACAGCGATCAAAGTTTTCTTGTAGTTCACCTTCTCAGCGGATACTTGTAGGTAGTAGAAAGGGTAAAGAGTTCCATTCACATTTCTTTAGCAATGGTAAAGTATGTAGGGGCTAAGGATACTTTCACACACCAGGTTTTTACAATCAGGCACAATCCGTCAAAGTTCAAAAAAGACGGATCCAGCTCAGATTATGAAAAACTGATGCAACGGATCAGGTTTTTAGACGGATCCGTCATGAACTTTTGAACCTTGAGAAATGCACTCTGAGCATGCCTGAGAGAAAGAGAGACCAGAAAAGCAATAGTTCCAGGCATGCTCAGAGTGGAAAAACGGAAACCGGTGACCAGATCCGTCTTTTTCCTGATCCGGCGCCCGTAGACTTCCATTGTAGCAAAAAAGTCCGTTTTTTTGCCGCATCCAAAAAACTTTGCTAGAGACGTTTTTTCAAAATGCTGGAATGAAAAATTTTGCCGGCAAAAAACGGAAGAAACACGCGGCCATGCGGCGCAATCCAGCGATAATACAAGTCAATGAGAAAAAAATGGATCCGGCGGTAGATTTTGCTGGATCCGTTTTTTTTTTTTTTAAAGTAGCCGGATCCTGCCCGATGGCAAAAAACTGATGTGTGAAAGTAGCCTAACAATTCACAACTATTTACGTCTCAGTTTAAAAAGGAATCTGTCTGCAGGTTTGTGTTATGTAATCTAAAGACTACAGTAGATAGAGGCTGAAACACAGAATTATGGGATGTGTCACTTGTCAAAATGTGTGCTGTTAACTAAAGGTACATGTCACACTAAGCGAGATCGCTAACGAGATCGCTAATGCGTCACCGATTTATGACGCAGTAGTGATCTCGTTAGCGACTTAGCTGTGTGTGACATGTAGCAGCGATGTGGCCCCTGCTGCGATGTCGCTGATCGCTTATGAACGTTCTGAGCCGTTTTTAGGTCGTTGGTGTCCCGCTGGTGAGCCTGAATCGCTGAGTGTGACACCCTTTATGAACGACTTTACCAGCGTCACAGGTGGGACTAGGTTTTCCCAACGACCGCAGAGGTCGTTATACAGATTACTGATCTCTGATGAGATCTTTGTGTTTGGAAGCTAACTAGCGACCATATAGCGATCGCACCAGCGATCTCGCCAGGTCGTGTTGTTGTCGTGATCGCTGGTGCGATCGCTAAGTGTGACAGTGCCTTAACTGTGAAGGTTTTATCACCAAGAGATTAACATTGCCGGACTACACTAGTCCAGCAACGCCCCTACTATAGAAAGCACCCCACTGTCTATGGACTTTGTACATGGAGAGCCTGGTGTGGGCGGGGTTAGCTTTCTCAGCTCTGCTTCATTCTAAATCTAAAAGCTCTGATTGTGTGACAACGGCTGCACCCAGTAATCTATGTGATACATTGTTGAATTCAGGGTCTCTTTGCCTACATTATCTTCTCTCAGTTGCGGTAGAAAAACCTGCTGATCGATTCCCTTTAAGACCATTTCTTCTACACGTTCTATCCAAGAAAATCGCAAAATAGATGCTAATTATAGTCTATAAGGCTGCCCAGGAGTCTTTTTCTGACCGTGGGTCTAAATGAGCAAAAAAAAAAAAAAAAAAAAGACTGTCAAAACACTGATGAAAGTTAGTAAATTTTTCAAATACAGAAAAAAAAAAACTTTTTTGTGTGCGTGTTTATTTCCCACTCATTTTAATGGGTGAAAAACACTGAAAAATCCTTTGAAAGAGTTGGCATGTACAGATTTGGAAAAAATAATGCTTCGGTTCAAGTCTGCAAGGAAAAAAAAAGCAGCATGTGCATGAGATTTTAGAAATCTCATTCTCTTTGCTGGTACTAGAAAATGCATTATACTATATGAGGGCTGCACTATATTTTGTGGGGGGTTACATTATATTCAATGGGGGGCTACTTTATATTCTATGAGGGGGGCTAAACCAACTCCTGCTACATTATTAAGACGTGTACTACCTTATATTATACCCGGATATTAGCGTGTTATATCATACAGTTGGTGGTCTTGTATTTATTTCTATGTAGCTACATAATTGGCCCCAAGAATGATTTTTTTCTGTGGGCCCAAGGTGCTCCAGTCCAACGATGGGTCTACTATTAAGGGCTACAGGCCTTGATTCACCAGTTAATTTTACCCACACATCCGTTTCATTTCATTGTTACTGCACTTTAAAGCAGAATAAGATATGAATCGGGATATTTTTAACAATGCTTTAAATGTTATAAAGTTTATGGCTCTGGCTTTTATCCCAAGTCATGTGACAAGGCTCATTAGAGGGTCAAGCCTGACCTTTAGGATTGCCACTTCCAATAGGTGGCGCTAGAGTTCTAGTCCTCTTACTCTCTGAAGAGACAATTGGCTCTATAATACTGATTTCATCAATGATAACAGCACAGCAGTAACTAAGAGTTACTAAGGGTTATTTCAACTTTAAAGGAAATGTGTCATCAGAAAATTACCTGTTGTTTATTTATATCATGTTTTTATGTTTTTTTTTTTTTAATAGAACTATAAAAACAATCTTGCAATCTTTGCACTGGTTACTAAGCCTGATACTTAGACTCCCGTTTCCAGTCTGTAGAGATCACTTTTGAGCAGTCTCCTTATCATCACAGACAGAACTACAATGACCGGTGACAATGAGACCTCTATGTACAGTAGCTAACATACATGCCTCGCCTCCTTTCCATCACAATCACTTTTGCACACATTAGAAAAAATTCTCAACAAATCAATAGTTTCATAGTCTATTGCTGCTTATGTCCAAGTGACTGTGGCAAAGAGTAGGAAACCTGAATCTAAAAGTAGGTCTAGTGACCAGTGTAAAAAATGAATTAAAGTGATAGGAAAAATATAAATGTTTAATATAAAAATGTGATATAAACAAACAGATTAGTTTCTGAGGATACATTCCCTTTAAGAACTTATCACTTATTCTTAGGATAACTGATAACTAGCTGATTTGCTGGGGGACCGCAGCTGGGACTTCCAATGATCCCAAGAACTTGGCTGTAAGAGCTTGAGCCCAATGGTTTTACTGTGTATAAGACTGCTGGAGATGGCAGAGTACAGCAAGGCCATCTCCAAAAGGTCCATAGACAATGAACTTCGACAGGGCATTACACAGCTCAGTTCTCAGTATTGGTGAGGGTCCCAATGATGGGCCCACAGAAATCAAGACTGTCAGTAGAGGTGAGATTTGTAGGACCCTGACTATGTCTGTAGTCCATGGCACCTGGGTCAGAGCCCTGCAGACCTTCTCCTACTTGATGGCATCTCTGGAGCTTCTGACTAGTAGCCCAGTGAGATGTCATGTGTGTGTTAAGCCACAATAATGAATCAGAAAGGGTGTTGGCGATACAGACCGGTAAGAGGGGGGAGGTTTACAGGCCTTTGGTCTGGCAGCAATAGACTACTGATGTGGCCAGTGGAGCAGGGTCCTGCCAATTTTTTGGCTCAACTATACTTGACAGTTATCTCATGGATAAGTGATTACTTTTTAATGTGGGATTAACCCTATAACATTTCCATTTACTCCCTTTTAGCTTTTTTTTTAGAAAAAACAATAAAATTGACGGGCATCAAAACTCATAATGCTTCATGCAAAAATAGATACAAAAATACATAAGGTTATGCATTATGGGCACATATACAAATACACATCATCATATTAAAAAGTGGTTGACAACTAAAAATGCACAATTAAAGAACAAAATGGAAAAAGAAATTATCATACAGAGAACATCCTGCAAACAGTTTTTCTTAACATTGCATAAATACATTTTTTTGCCAGCTTAACTGCCTTAAGGAAATGCAGCTAATGTCTGAATTCTGATTTGTGGCTCTAGCTTAATTGCCAGATTATATGTAATCAAATTAAAATGCCAGAGAAAAATATTGAAAGAACACTTTGAGTCTAAACATTTTGGAATAAGAGGGAGAGTGAAGCAATTATATAAACTTAGCAAGTAAACAGAACAATTAGAAACAGACAGGGCAAATGTCAGGAGCAAGGAAGAGTACAAGGATGGCAATCTGCAAGAACATGAGACGTACAAAAACAACAAGGACGTCAAAGATGACCACTTACTCATCACCTCGGCATCAGTTGGCATAATTAAACATACCATAAAAAGAGCCATCCGTCCATAGGCAAAAAGCTCCTGTACACCATAACGATGCTACACATTAAAGGGGATTTCAAAGAAGTTTAAGAAGTTGGACACAGCTACCAGATAAGTAAATTGCCTAAACTTTTATTTCCATTTTGGACCCAGAAGTATAATTTGCATAAATATAGTACTAGGGTCAATTACCCTATTTGGTTGCCTTCCAGCAGAAAGCAGACGCTGCACTGTTCTGTGGCAACTGTTTCCATCTGTAGAAGATGGTGGGGCGACCAGAGTCTACACAGGGTGTCGCTCCGCCATCTAGCAGCCACAGAACGAGGAGTGCAGTAGCGGAGTCAGTGAGATTATAATGATGCCAGAGCCACAGAGCGCTGTGAAGGTGCGGCTCTGGGCACATCGGACCCGCAGTCTGTGACCACTGTGTGTGACAGGCACAAGGAGCAGAGCAGAGATTTGAGAGTTTTCACAGTGCACACTCACAGTGAGAGGAGAGCTGGAGCAGAGTCTACAGAGCATTCTCACTTTTACAGAAGCCTCATCACAACCACAGTGAGAATTATGTACAGACTCCTCTCACTGTGGCCGCTATAAAAAAGGCAGGGGCACATCTATCACCAAGGCCACTCCTGCAAAAAAGCTCTCAATGGCTCGGGTATCTCTATAATCACAGTGAGGGCATTGTGCAGACCCGGCTCCTGTACTTTCCTCTCTGCGGCAGCTAGGAGGCAGAAAGTACATATTGTGTTTTCCCCCCACCCTGTAACCGAGGCCGTACCTGCACAGCACCCTGTGGTTTCTAGCGACAAAATGGCTTCAGTGAGAGTGAGCGGAGATTGCAGATCCAGCTCTTATTCTATTCTCGCTGCTGCTGTGTCACAGGTGTGTCAGAGGCTGCAGACAGTCGCATTGCATCTGCCTGCAGAAGGTCTCTGTGGTTGGCTTTGCAGACGCCTTTCTAATCCTTCTGACTCTAAAGCCCCCGTCTCACATAGTGATATCGTTAGCGAGATCGGTGCTGAGTCACTAGTTTTGTGACGCAGCAGCGAGCTCACCAGCGATATCGCTGTGTGTGACATTCAGCGACGATCAGCCCCCCTGCCGGGTATTGCTGATCGTCGCTGAAATGTCATGACATTTTTTTGATCGCTGGTCTCCCGCTGACAGGCACGCATCGCTGCGTGTGACAGGCGGGAGACCAGCGATCCGCTGGTAACCAAGGTACACAGCGGGTTTCCAGGCACCGCGCAGCGCCTGGAAACCCGATGTGTACCTTGGTTACCAGCTCCCTGCATCAGGGCGCTGGTATCCAAGGTACACTGCTGGTAACTAAGCGATGTTACCCGCAGTGTCGCTTGTGCTGATCGCTGCCTGAGCTGCCTGTTTGGCAGCTCAGCAGCGATAATGTAGCGATACACCAGCGATCCTGATCGTTGTCGGGATCGCTGGTGTATCGCTATGTGAGACCCAGCCTTTAGGCCCAGTGGCAACCTCCCCCGGCTCTAATTGACACACCTGGACTGGGTGTTTATAGACTTCCTCTCTGCTTCTGTGAATCACCGGTGATATTTCCATTTTCCCCTGTTGAGGCTTGCAGCTATAGAAGTCGGCTATCTTCCTCTTTGGTGTTTGGAGGACGTCTGTGCTACCTCTCTGAGTCTACTCAAGGTAAGTGTTCCCCTTGTTTGTCTATCCCAGCTGTCTTTAGTTGTATTGAGGATCGACTAGTGCACACCCCTTCATTCCCTAAGCACTGCTTATTGCAAGGGTCAGGCAGGGATTAGGTTCCTGCTCGGCAATAGGTGCAGAACCTTTATAGGGACGTTTAGGGCAGACAGGGTGACTTTAGATATGCCTAGGGGTCTCCACACCCCTTCTCTAGTGTCGGGCTCCCTTCCCCACATCCCTTCATGTTGCACTTGCTGCTAGAAGGCAGAAAGTGTATATTGCGTATTCTCCCCACCCTGTCATCGAGGCCGCACCTGCACAGCACCCTGTGGCTCTAGAATCAATATAGCTTCAGTGAGAGTGAGCACATTTTACAGACCCAGCTCCTATTCTATTTTCACTGTGGCAGCTATGAGGCAGAAATTACATATGGTGTATTCCCTCCACCCTGTCAACGAGGCCCCACCTGCACAGCACCCTGTGGCTCTAGCATCAATACAGCAGCATTTTGCAGACCCAACTCCTATTTTATTCTCATTGTGGCTGTTAGGAGGCAGAGCACATACTGTGAAGACTTTGATCCATTCTACCCAAGGTTGGTAGATCCATACAGAAGATACAGTGTATGAATCTAAGCAGCTGATGCAGCAGTTTAGTTACTCTGATTAAAGAATACTCAACCGTATACTCTTCTACCTGTCAAATACAGATTATCCTGCCCAACCTGCTAATATCTAGTTTGCTTTGGTAACAGCAGTGATGCCTATACACACCATGTGACCGCTGCAGCCACTCGCCTCAGTGACATACAATACAAGATTGCTAAGGCCGGTGATGGGTCACTGCAGCCAATATTAACAGAAGCCCAGTGAGGGAGGATAGGGGACACAGCTCTGGCAAGGTGAGTAGTTATGTGTTTGAGTCTGCATTATTTACTACTTTTAACAACATTAGTAGCTGTGGACATTTTAAATATTGAGGAAAAAAGCTGAAAAATGCAGCTAAAATGAACGGGATCAGGCAATACGGGAAGTCTTAAATAAATACCAAGTAGATCATTGTTAATAATGAATTGTTGCACAGTTACAAGTACCCTATGTATATAGGGACATGCTATGAATGTACAGATAATGTGCTCCCACCTACAACCCCCGTTAAATGTCCGGCTCATGTGTGTTAGGGGATTCTTGCTGTTCAAGCCAAGGACTGCACAACATATACAGCATTATTCTTGTTGTCAAATTGAAAGACCCCATAAAGTTAAAGGGTTGGTCGCACATCCTTTGGATCTGTGTCATCTATGGCATAGCTTTGGGATTCCCATCTTGAATAGACGCCAGTATGTCAACACAGCTTTCAAACAACGCTACAAGCTAAAGTGGGAGCAGTTTTTTGTTTTTTTTATACGGGTGAGCCAATGGATTAATTTGGGGGTCAAATAAGTTGCAGATGTGAAGGCAGTGTTATGGAGAATACAAATGCTTACCTCCAATCCATCTTCTCAACTAAAAAGGCACAGATTAAGAAACCAGTTCTATTAAAGCCATGAGTACAGTGGACACCTAAGAAAGAAAGAAACAGCCATCATTATGTGAAGGAGTACCATGGATAAAACAACGGATGACAACATTCTACCCAGAGCAATATAACTTTCAACCCCTTGGATTTATTCATGGAGTTGTTAGCTTACTTAACTCCACAATTGACAGGAACCTGAAATTTACATCCACGTTTGGGGGTTTGGAATTAGAATTTTTAGATGTGGAATGGACAATCCGAGACAGGTCCATAGTGATAGAGGTATACAGAAAACCCTCCTCAACTGTCTTAGTTCCCACCCGACTCATACAAAAAAAGCTTTACAGTTTAGCCAATTTCTAAGACTGAAAAAAATAAACAGCAATGACACGCAGTTTTCAGAACAGGCACAAGAATTAAAATAAAGTTTTTCCAGCGGGGGCTACCCTGAGCCTCTGCTGGATGATGCTCTCAATAGAGCAGGATCTTTTTGTCAACTAGATCTATTGAAAAAGAATCAGACAGAAAGAAGAAAGAAAGAAAAGAGATTCACTTTCAGTTTCAAATATGGTCCCATAGACAGGCACATTAGATCCATCAAACAAAAATTGGCACATTCTAGAGAGGAAGACGCCAGCGGTGAAACGCGCGTCGGGGTGGGGAGCAGTCACTTCATCACTACACAGGTAGTCATTTTATATCCAATTGTATGTACCTTCTTTGGCATTTAGCATGAGCTATCTAAATATCACTGGATAGAAAGTTTGGGCCATGTTATTAACGCCACTATTTTGGACTTTTTACATGGGGATCTCTGTGTTTTTTTGTGGGTAGTTATTTTCTATTCCTTTGCAGTCTTCTCATAGCATTATTTTGATAGGCTATTGTAGTCTGTTTTAATTATATATCGTGCTCTGTATAGATTACCTATGACTGCAATTAGGTTTTTTTCTGATATTTTTTTCTGATATAATTTTTCACTTATATAATTATATAAAAGTGAAAAATTATATTGTAATCAATGTGTATATATTTAGTGTTTTGAGGTATATACAATATCGCAATCCCCTTTTTGTTTAGTACTAATACAGAGATATATATTTTTGCAATGTGAATTGTCATATTATTGAGTGACAGCCTCCGGTTTCAAGACAGTCTAGCCTTTTATGTTGTTTGTATTTTTAAATTATTACTAATAAATATTTGACTTTTTAAATTAATAATTTTTTAGTCACTTCATTTAATCTATTGATTAATATCAATGGATTATTGTATACATTTATTCACTTGAAGTGCTATTTCCATAAGTTTTCTGGTTCCTGTTGATTAAACATTCTAGAGAGGGACAATGTAATTGCAGATATAGTGGGATATTAACCGCTTATATCTTGCAGGAGAAGCAAGAATATTAAAGACATGCTAGTTTATAATCGGATAAAAACAGAATCCAAAAATTGGCTAGACACACTACAACCTACAGGTAACAATAAATGTGGCAACTGTAGTTTCTGCCCTTATCATCTTAACTCTCTAACTTTAACAATAGGAGATCTTATCCAGCGAACACTTCATTTCCTGCAGAACCTGCTTTGTAGTGTACATTATCAGGTTCTATTACATCGGCAAAATGATCCGCCCGTTATTTCTCAAGTTCAGGGAGCACTTTACGTCCGTTACCACGGCAAAGGCTCACCACGTTTGATACAGCACATTATAGAAGTCTATGGAAGGGAACCCAGAGGTAATGCGCTTTGCTGGGTTGGAAAGGGTTAGGCCATCAGTACGGGGTGGGAATCTGCACAAGTCACTCTTGATAAGGGAAGCAAAATTGATTATGTGCACGAAAGCGCAAGGTCCGATGGGTTTTAATGATAAGTTGGACATGACTGTCTTTTTATAATTGTATGTTTTGGTGTTTTTTCTGTATATATGTTTGTTTGCTTTTGCTTGAAGGGTTAACCTGTCTGGAGTTCTCGTCCACCTTGAACGATAATAGACGTCAATGGGAACAACATTCTCTATCAGGTGCAGGACTCAAGGTTTACATGGCTCTCATGTCATTTCCTTCTCAACTCAGAAACCGTTGAAGCGCAATCAGCGTGAAACATTGTCCATTCCTCCTGCTCTCCACACCTCTCCCCAGTTCCATGTTTTTTAACAGAAGAAATAAAAATCTTTGAACAGGAGCAGTGAGCGCCACCTTCTTTCTCCTTTTCATGAACTATTATCACATGGTTTTCTCAGAGAGCACCCTTCCCCTGTATATACAGGTGCAGAGTGCAGACCCATTTGACCGCACAGGAACTTGTATAGCAGTATCTGATGTTGGTGCCAGATTTGTTCCCTTTTCTCTACACTAACCCCTTCACACACGAGCCTGTTTTCACCTTCATGACCAAACCAAATTATACAATCTGACTACTGTCACTATGTGGTAAAAACTCTGGAACACTTCAACGTATCCCACTGAGTCGAATATTTTTTTTTTTGTGACATATTGTACCTTATAATAGTGGTAACATTTCTTCGTTATAACTTGCGTTGATTTGTGAAAAAACGAAAATCTGGGGTAAATTTTGAAAATTTTACAATTTTCAAACTTTTATTTTTTATGCCCTTAAAATCAGAGTTAAGTCGCACAAAATAGTTAATAACATTTCCCACATGTCTACTTTATATCAGCACAATTTTCAAAACATTTTTTTTGTTGTTAGGAAGTTATATGGGTTAAAAGTTGACCAGAGATTTCTCATTTTTACAAAAATTTTAGGGACCACATCACATTTGAAGCAACTGAGAGGTTTATAAGACAGAAAATACCAAAAAGTTACATCATTCTAAAAACTGCACCCCTCAAGGTGCTCAAAACCACATTCAAGAAGTTTATTAACCCTTCAGGTGCTTCACAGGAATTAAAGGAATGTGGAAGGAAAAAAATGAACATTTCACTTTTTTTCACAAAAACTTTACTTTAGACTCAAATTTTTAATTTTCACAAAGGTAAAAGGAGAAAATAGACCCAGAAATTTGTTGTGCAATTTCTCCTGAGCATGCTACCGTATGTGTGGGAAAACAAACACTGTTTGGGCGCACTGCAGGGCTCTGAAGGTAAGGAGCACCATTTGACTTTTTGAATGTAAAATTTGCTGGAATAATTAGCAGACTCCATGTTACGTTTGGAGAGTCCTTGATGTGCCTAAACAGTGGAAACCCCTCACAAGTTAAACCATTTTGGAAACTAGACCCCTCAGGAACGTATCTAGATAGGTGGTGAGCATCTTGAACCCCCAGGTGCTTCACAAAAGTTTAGAACAGAGCAAAAATGTTAGAAAAAAAACAAAACACATTTTTCACACAAAAATGTTCTTTAGCCATGATTTTTTTATCTTCACATGGATAAGAGAAAATGGAGCTCAAAATTTCTTATGAAATTTTTCCTGAGTACGTAGATACCCCATATATGGGGAAAAACTACTGTTTGGGTGCACAGCAGGGTTCAGAAAGGAAGGAGTGACGTTTTCGACAGCAGAATTTGATGGAATCGTCTGCGTATGTCATGCTGCGTTCAGAAAGCCCCTAAAGTGTCTAAAGAGTGGAAAACCCCTCAAAAGTTACCCCATTTTGAAAAGTAGACCCCTCAAGGAACACTTTGAATCCACAGGTGTTTTACAGAATTTTACAATGTTGATTTGTGAAAATGAAAAAAATATATTTCTCTCATAAAAATGTTGTTTTAGCCCCAATTATTTAGGAAGGATTGGACAAAATGGACCCCAAAATTAATTGTGCAATTTCTCCTGAGTACGCTAATACCACATATGCTGTCAAAACCTACTCTTAAGGCACAGTGCTAAGCTCAGAAGGGAAGAAGCGCTATATTGTGGTTCAGATTTTGGTGGACCAGTTTGAGAGTGCCATGTAACATTGGCAGAGCTCCAAAGTTGCCAGAACAGCAGAAGAGACCCCCATTTTAAAAACTACACCTCAATTAATTCATCTAGGGGTACAGTGATCATATTGACACCACAGGTGGGTCACAAAATTTTATACCATTGGTCAGTAAAGAAAAAAATAATTACATTTCTTACCACCAAATTTTTGTTTTAGTCCCAGATTTTACTTTTTCACACTGGAAAACGGGATACAATGGCACCAAAATTCGTCCCACAATTTCTGATGAATGTAGAAATACTCCATTTGTGGCTGGACAGTAGTGTATAGCCATACGGGGAGACTTGGGAGGTACGGAGTGCTATTTGCCTCCTGGAGCGCAAATTTTGCTAGAATAGTTTGCGGACTCCATATACAGAGCCCCCAAGTGCTAGAAGGGCTTAATTCCCCCTCAAGTGCCCCCATTTTGGAAATTATACCCCTTTGGAATTTATCTACACGTGTAGTGATGATTTGACTCCATGAGTATTTTCCAGTAACAAGCACCAGTGGATGTTGCTCAGTAAAAATTGCAAACTACCGTTATTGTGACCAGTACGCTAGAGTACTTTGTGTCAAACTCATGCACCTGCAAATTAGACCTGCTCTCGTTGCTACAGAAATGCCAAAAATGTGGATGCTAACTACGGTTTAGGCACAATTTGGTGCTCAGAAGGGAGGGGGGCGAGGAGCTATTTAGCTTTTCCAGAGCCTTTGTTCTACCAGTAACGTGTAATCCCCCTATATTTCCATTAACAGATGGCAGACTTCAGTGTCGACTTGCTTTTTTGTGGATTGAGTTGAAGTTTCTATTTGGAACGTTTTACATAATGTTTGGGATCACATTTATCCTGTGCTCTACGCTGAGCACTTACATTGGGGTTTCCATCAAAATCTGAGTGAAGTAATTCAGATGAAACTCCTGAGGGATTCATTCACTATAATTAGGCAGCAAAGTTACTCTGAATTCCATATGGCCTCTGATCAGCATTGTCTTTTTTTCCCCAGAGGTGCACAAAACTGACCGACGGCACTTTTATGCACACTAAAAGACGAACACCGCTGGATCATAGGCCAGACAGCATGCTCAGTGCCTCCATCTGCCTCATTATAGGGAATCTTCAGCAGGGTATCCTGTCTGAATCACGAATTTCAGGGATTAAGGGTGAGTTTCCACGGTCAGGATACGCTGCGTGTTTGGCGCTGTGCGCTGGCGCAGCGCCAAACACGCAGCGTCCAGATGTTACAGCATAGTGGAGGGGATTTCAAGAAATCCCGTCTCCACTATGCATAACAATACGCAGGTGGCAAACCTGCGTAAACGGATATGCGGCGCGTCTTTTTAGACGGCAGCATGTCCTCGCGTATTGCGGCGACGGTGCGTCGCCGCAACAGAATTAACACAGGGCTATGTAGCCCTGCGCTCTTTCCGGAGGTGTTCCGGAGGTGTCCTGAACACCTCCGGAAAGATCGCGCGTCATAAAGGGGGCGGGGCTTAGACGGAGCGGAATTTCCGCTCCGTCCAAAGCGCTGTGGTTCCGGACCGTGGAACCACAGCCTTACATGGAAACCCAGGTATAAGCACTCAGAGCCGGATAAATGGGAGTAGAGCCTTACTGCGATCTTTTGGAGGCAAAATTTAAAAAAAAAAAAATCAACAGCATGTGAAGAATTTATTTATTTTTTACCCATTCCTCGTGTGGTATAAGTGATTAGACTACTTCATTCTTCGAGTCAGTGCGATTAAAGGAATACCAGGTTTATATTGGGTTATGTTTGGCTGCTGTCACACACTAAAAGACGTTTTTTTTTCCTTCAAAAACTAGCTTTTGCATCGCCATATTTTGAAAGCTCTAATTTTTCCATATTTTGTCCAACAGTCATGTAGGGGCTTGTTTTTTTGAGGACGAGTAGACATTTTTATTAGTACCATTTTTAGGCATATGACTTTTATCGCTTCTTTCGATCAGTGCGGCAGTCAGTAGCCAGAATAACAAAAACAGCAATTCAGGAATTGTTTCTTTGATTTTTTTATGCCATTCCGCATGTGGTAAAATTGATAAGGTAGCTTTATTCTTCGGGTCAATACGATTAAAGCAATACCACATTTATAGTTTGTTTTTCTTATGTTTTTGCACTTTTTTACAATAAAAACTATTTTATGTAAAAAAATTATTTTTGCATTACTTTTTTCTGAGAGCAATAACTTTTTTATTTTTCCACTTATGGAGCTGTATGGTGGCTTGTTTTATTTTGCAGGACAAGATGGTGTTTTCAGAGATACCATAGTTATTTACATTCGGCTTTTTGATCAAGTTTTATTCCACTTTTTGTTCAGCTGTATGGTTATAAAGCATTGTTTTTTGCCTAATTTGTTATATATTTTGTTACAGTGTTCACTAAAGGGGTTAACTAGTGGGACAGTTTTATAGGTTGGGTCGTTCAGGACACAGCGATACAAAATATGTGCATTTTTTTTCATAAAAATATTTATGTGTACAACATTTTTTTTTCATTCTTCTTTTGTGATTTTTTTAAATATTTATACTTTTTTTTTTCGCTTTTTTACTTTGTCCCACTATGAGACTTTCACTTTTTGCAGTCTGATCGCTTTCAAAAGCAAAGCAATGCAAGATAATTGCAATGCTTTTTAAACTAACACAGCTGCAATAACAGACAAACTTGCTACACCATGATCTGAGCATGGTGTAAAAATTATGCTAAGCTCTGGTGACCAAGATACTGTCATGACGACATTGGGTCACCTTGGCAACGATCGGGCTCTCGCGATGACGTCTAAGGGATGCAAATCGGAGAGCAGAGGGGTCTTCCTCCCTCTGCATGCCTGCTAAATTCTGGGATCGATATCGATCGCAGAATTTAAAGGGTTGAAGTGCCAGGAATATCGTCGCGGCGCACAGCTCTAGTCTGCACAGGAGATCACTTTAACGTATAGGCCGGGATCACACATGCGAGGAAATCGTCCGACACTCGCATGTGAAATCCCAGCTCTGGCACCGGCACTCGAGAGTGGAGCGAGCGGCTACATATAACTACATGCAGCCGCGCACTCCACTCCCGAGTGCCGGCACCAGAGCTGGGATTTCACATGCGAGTGTCGGACAATTTCCTCGCATGTGTGATCCCGGCCATATAATGCATTGCTCGGGAAGTACTTCCTGACCATGATGTATATATACTACAAATGTCGGGAAGGGGTTAACTATCCAAAATTTAATGGATACTAGTAAAAATAAAAATACAACTGTGCAAAGGAGCTTCTTAAAGGGAGAAGTTTTTGCCATTTAATCTGAAAGCAGATAATAAAGGACAAGTAAACCTGTAGTGCTGTAGTTTTAATACAATAAGTGTTATATTAGCAAGCGTACTTTTCACTACTCGTTCGCTTGAGCATCAGTATACTCAGTGTAAAAATTAAAATATAAAAATAATTTATTTATTTTATTAATTCTGTTTTAGGACTTGTGCACACTTTGCGTTTTTAGATGCGTTTCCGCTGCGTTTTTCAACGTGCGGAAACGAATCCAACCCGCAGCACAGTGCACATGCAATGTAATCCAATGGGAACTGCATGTCTGCTGTGCACATGCTGCGGAAAAAAAACACGCGGTTTCGCCGCGCTTTATTTTCCGCAGCATGTCAATTCTTTGTGCGGAACTGCAGCGGTTCGGCACCCATTGACTTGCATTGAGTCGGGCACTTCAGCAGCAAAACCGCAGATCTAAAGAAGATCTGCGGTTTTGCTGCGGGTGAAACCGCTGCAGTTCGGGAGGAAGGAAATGTGTGGGCGTGTATAGTGTGCGGCGCTATGTGTGTGGGCGGTGCGTGGGCGTATATAGTGTGCGGCGCTATGTGTGTAGGCGGTGAGTGGGTGTGTATAGTGTGTGGCGCTATGTGTGTGGGCGGTGCGTGGGCGTGTATAGTGTGCGGCGCTGTGTGTGTGGGCGGTGATTGTGTGCCGGTGTCTGCGTGATCGGTGTGCGGGGCTGTGTGCGTGATCGGTGTGCGGGCCTGTGTGCGTGATCGGTGTGCGGGGATGTGAGTGATCGGTGTGCGGGTGTGTGCGTGATCGGTGTGCGTGGCTGTGTGTGTGTGGCTGTGTGTGTGTGTCTCGCGTATGCAGGCATCATCGGATGGGACTACAAGTCCCATCCGGCTATGCCTGCTACAGTGACAGTGACTGACACATTAGCCAATGATGGGACAGTAGTAGTCCCATCATCCGGCTAATGTGCTGAATGTAAAAAAAAAAAAAACATACATGACATACAACATATAACATACACATGACATACAGAACTTACAATGACATACAACACGTAACATTGAGCACACTCACCTATTCCCCGACGCCATCGATCTGTGTACCGCTCTGACGCCGGAGAATGACGTCACTACAGTTCATTCTCTCACGGCAATGCTGGGTGAGAAAATTCCCACGCAGCATTGCCATAAAATGAGACAATGAACTCAGGTAACCTCAGTGATGCACTGCAGGAGCCATTGTCTCCTGTCAGTGCATCACTGGGAGGCCCTACAGAGCAGTAGCATCATCTGATGTCACTGTTCTATAGGGAGACCGTCGTGGGACATTCGTTATTAATTGGACTGCGTCGGACAGGGAGTATATGGTTGTTTTATTTTTTTACAGGAGATCGAGGGCGTCGCTTGGATCTAAGCGTATAATAAAGAGTAATGAAAACCGTGTTGTGTTTTATTTCATTAAAATAATTTATTCTTATGCGTGTGTTGTTTTTTTAACCCTTTATTAATATAAGATTAATAATGGATAGGCGTCTTATTGACGCCTCTCCATTATTAACCGGGCTTAATATCACCTTCCAATAGCAAGGTGATATTAACCCCTTATTACCCCATATCCCACCGCTACAGGGGAGTGGGAAGAGAGGGGCTAAGTGCCGGAATTGGGGCATCGTACAGATGCGCCAATTCTGGGGCGGCTGGGTGCTGGTATTTTTAGCCAGGGGGGGCGCCAATATCCATGGCCCCTTCCTAGGCTATGAATATCAGCCCGCAGCTGTCTGCATAGCCTTTCTGGCTATAAATTATAGGGGGACCCCACGTCATTTTTTTGGGGGGGTCCCCCTATTTTAATAGCCAGTAAAGGCTAGCTGCGGGCTGATATTCATAGCCTGGGAAGATCCATGGGTATTAACCCTTTCCCAGACTAGAAATATTGGCCCCGGCTGTCGGCTTTCCCCCTCTGGCGCAGAAAATTGCGCGGGAGCCCACGCCATTTTTTTTTTCTATTTTTTTTTTTACTAACTATTGCGTTAAGATTTTGTGTGTGTGTGTGTACGCGTGTGTGTCTTTAACTATTTATGTACCATTTTATCTATCTACCTATATATCTTTCTGTCTATCTATATATCTATCTTTCTATATATATATATATATATATATAATATATATATTTCTAACTATCTATTATCCATCTATCTATGTATTTTCTATCTATCTAACTACTGGTATCTATTATCTATCTATGGCCGGCGTCACACTTGTGAGTGTGATGCGAGTAAGTCGCACGACTTTCTCGCATCAACACCTGGCACGGCCGCCCGCTCTCGGACCCGAGTGTGCGGCTGCATAGAAATACATGCAGCCGCGCACTCGGGTCCGAGAGCGGGCGGCCGTGCCGGGTGTTGATGCGAGAAAGTCGAGCGACTTACTCGCATCACACTCGCAAGTGTGACGCCAGCCTATCTCTATCTGTGTGTGTGTAATGGAGTGTGGGTTGGACAAATGTAAAAGAGGAGGTTGGACAAGAAATGACATCACAAATCTTTTTTTTTTGTTAAACAACATATCTTTATTTAGCTGTCAAAACCGCATGAGAAAAATCATGAAAAACCACGTCAAAACCGCGCCAAAAACCGCGTCAAAACCGCGCCTGCGTTTTCTGCCAAGAGGTGCGGTTTCGGCGCGGAAAAATCCGCAGGCAAATCCGCAATGTGTGCACAGGCCTTAAAACTATGTGACATATTCTGTGACATATATACTATACTTTTGTTTTTATTTTTTTTATTGTAAACAGACCGAAAAAGGTCAGAGTGGAAACGAAACGTCTTTTTGTTACTCTGAACAGACTGCATTAAAAAAATTTCTGGATTCCTTAATCAAGTTGAGTGCCAAGTTTTACTTTATTTCACAAACCCAGTGACGTCAGAAGCCAACGAAGACCACCAAAACAGCCTAGTAATGGCATTACACGTGGCCGAGATTCCAGGATGCCCACTCAGAGCTGAGTCATGGAACTCCTGAAGCACCGATACTGATACTGAACAGGCACAAAGAGCTTATTATCAGGTATGGATGAAGAAGCAAGAGATTGGACCTCACGAATCTCTCGTTCCAATGCCCAGGACACCACAGCCACCACCACTCCGCGCTGAAGAATGGAGGAAGGAGGTTCAGGAGGTGAAACTGGATTCAGGCTACGAGATAAAGCATCAGCCTTCACATCCTTGGACCCTGGTCTTAAAGTAACAGAAAACTGAAATCGGGAAAAAAAAAGTGACCACCTTGCCTGTCTCAGAGTCAGACATTTGGCGGACTCGATGTAAGACAGGTTCTTGTGATCAGTAATGACAGTGATACGATGGACAGCCCACTCCAAAAAACTGCCTCCATTCTTCAAACACCAATTTAATAGCCAATAGCTCCGGGTTACCCACATCATAATTCCTCTCAGCAGAGGAAAATTTTCTTGAAAAGTAAGCACAGGGCCTTAAGTTATCAAAGTGGTGGGCCCCTGGGATAACAGAGCCCACACTCCCACCTCCGAGGTGTCCACCTCTACGATAAATGGTTAAGACAAATCAGGTTGAATCAGTACAGGGTCGGTCATGAAACAGTTTTTTAACCCCTTAGCCCCAAGGGTGGTTTGCACGTTAATGACCGGGCCAATTTTTACAATTCTGACCACTGTCTCTTTATGAGGTTATAACTATGGAACGCTTCAACGGATCTTAGCGATTCTGAGAATGTTTTCTCGTGACATATTGTACTTCATGATAGTGGTAAAGTTTCTTCGATATAACTTGCGGTTATTTATGAAAAAAATGGAAATATGGCGAAAATTTTGAAAATTTTGCTATTTTCAAACTTTGAATTTTTACTCCCTTAAAACAGAGAAATATGTCACACAAAATAGTTACTAAATAAAATTTCCCACATGTCTACTTTACATCAGCACAATTTTGAAACCAATTTTTTTTTTTGTTACGAAGATTTAAGGGTTAAAAGTTGACCAGCGATTTCTCATTTTTACAACAAATTGTACAAAACCATTTTTTTTTAGGGACCACCTCACATTTGAAGTCACTTTGAGGGGTCTATATGGCAGAAAATACCCAAAAGTGACACCATTCTAAAAACTGCACCCCTCAAGCTGATCAAAACCACATTCAAGAAGTTTATTAACCCTTCAGGTGCTTCACAGGAGCTGAAGCAACTTAGAAGGAAAAAAATGGACATTTAACTTTTTAGTCACAAAAATTATCTTTTACAAACTTTTTTTTATTTTAACAAGGGTAAAAGGAGAAAATGGACAGAAAAAGTTGTTGTGTTATTTCTCCTGAGTACGCCGATACATCATATGTGGGGGAAAACCACTGTTTGGGCGCACGGCCGGGCTCGGAAGGGAAAGAGCGCCGTTTGACTTTTTCAAACCAAAATTGGCTGGAATTGAGATTGTACGCCATGTCGCATTTGGAGAGCCCCTGATGTGCCTAAACAGTGGAAACCCCCCACAAGTGACACCATTTTGGAAACTGGACCCCCTAAGGAACTTATCTAGATCTGTTGTGAGCACTTTTAACCCCAATTGTTTCACTAAAGTTTATAATGCCTGGATGTGAGAAAAAAAAAACAAATTCCACAAAAATGATATTTAAGTCACCAATTTTTTATTTTCCCAAGGGTAACATGAGAAATTGGACCATAAAAGTCGTTGTCCAATTTGTCCGGAGTACGCTGATACCCCACATGAGTGGGGGAACCACTGTTTGGGCGCACGGCAGAGCTCGGAAGGGAAGGAGCGCCATTTGACTTTTTCAAACCAAAATTGGCTGGAATCGAGATTGGACGCCATGTCGCATTTGGATAGCCCCTGATGTGCCTAAACAGTGGAAATTCCCCACAAGTGACACCATTTTAGAAACTATAGCAAATAAACTCAGAACTCAACTTCAGTAGAGTGATGATTTTTAATCGTGTCCACAGTAATAACAGAAATGTTTCGGTCCTGAACTTGGACCTTCATCAGTCACATGGACTACTGTGAGTAGGTGGACCCAGCAAAAAGAGGGGCTATGCCCGGAATATCAGGTTTAAATTCTGTTCGATATAGGTGATCAAATATGGCAGCGGTTACCTGGGGGGTCCTGGTGGAGCAAAAATGTGCCTGCGGTGGACGCGGTATCCATGCACGGACTAGCGGCGGATACCGCGTCCACCGCAGGCACATTTTTGCTCCACCAGGACCCCCCAGGTAACCGCTGCCATATTTGATCACCTATATCGAACAGAATTTAAACCTGATATTCCGGGCATAGCCCCTCTTTTTGCTGGGTCCACCTACTCACAGTAGTCCATGTGACTGATGAAGGTCCAAGTTCAGGACCGAAACGTTTCTGTTATTACTGTGGACACGATTAAAAATCATCACTCTACTGAAGTTGAGTTCTGAGTTTATTTGCTATATTTATATGGTGTGGGAACCTACTCAGATACTCCTATACGGCTGTGCACATGATTATTCACTTTGCATTTTAGAAACTAGACCCCCTAAGGAACTTATCTAGATCTGTGGTGAGCACTTTGAACCCCAAGTGCTTCACACAAGTTTATACCGTAGAACCGTAAAATTAAAAAAATCATGTTTTTTTCCACAAAAATGATCTTTTCACCCCAATTTTTATTTTCCCAAGGGTAACAACACCTCAAAAGTTATTGTGCAATTTGTTTTGAGTACGCTGATAACCAATATGTGGGGTAAACCACTGTTTGGGTGCATGGCAGAGCTCGGAAGGGAAGGAGCGCAGTTTGACTTTTTCAACGCAAAATTGGCTGTATGCCATGTCGCGTTTGGAGAGCCACTGATGTGCCTAAACAGTGGAACCCCCCCACAAGTGACACCACTTTGTAAACTAGACCCTTTAAGAAACTTATCTAGAGCTGTTGTGAGCACGTTCAACCCCCAAGGGTTTCACAAAAGTTTATAATGCCTGGGTGTGAAAAAAAAAATACATTTCCACAAAAAATGATTTTTTAGTCCCCAATTTTACAATTTTTGATTTTTCACAAGGAAATTGGACCTCAAAAGTTGTTGTCCAATTTGTCCTGAGTACGCGGATACCCCATATGTGGGGGGGGGAATACTGTTTGGGCGCACGGCGGGGCTCAGAAAGGAAGTAATGACATTTTGGAATGCAGACTTTGATGGGTGTCATGTTCAGTTTGCAGAGCCCCTGATGTGCCTAAACAGTGGAAACCCCCCATAAGTGACCCCATTTTGGAAACTAGACCCCCTAAGGAACTTATCTAGATCTGTTGTGAGCACTTTTAACCCCCAATTGTTTCACTAAAGTTTATAATGCCTGGATGTGAGAAAAAAAAAACAAATTCCACAAAAATGATATTTAAGTCACCAATTTTTTATTTTCCCAAGGGTAACATGAGAAATTGGACCATAAAAGTCGTTGTCCAATTTGTCCGGAGTACGCTGATACCCCACATGAGTGGGGGAACCACTGTTTGGGCGCACGGCAGAGCTCGGAAGGGAAGGAGCGCCATTTGACTTTTTCAAACCAAAATTGGCTGGAATCGAGATTGGACGCCATGTCGCATTTGGATAGCCCCTGATGTGCCTAAACAGTGGAAATTCCCCACAAGTGACACCATTTTAGAAACTATAGCAAATAAACTCAGAACTCAACTTCAGTAGAGTGATGATTTTTAATCGTGTCCACAGTAATAACAGAAACGTTTCGGTCCTGAACTTGGACCTTCATCAGTCACATGGACTACTGTGAGTAGGTGGACCCAGCAAAAAGAGGGGCTATGCCCGGAATATCAGGTTTAAATTCTGTTCGATATAGGTGATCAAATATGGCAGCGGTTACCTGGGGGGTCCTGGTGGAGCAAAAATGTGCCTGCGGTGGACGCGGTATCCATGCACGGACTAGCGGCGGATACCGCGTCCACCGCAGGCACATTTTTGCTCCACCAGGACCCCCCAGGTAACCGCTGCCATATTTGATCACCTATATCGAACAGAATTTAAACCTGATATTCCGGGCATAGCCCCTCTTTTTGCTGGGTCCACCTACTCACAGTAGTCCATGTGACTGATGAAGGTCCAAGTTCAGGACCGAAACGTTTCTGTTATTACTGTGGACACGATTAAAAATCATCACTCTACTGAAGTTGAGTTCTGAGTTTATTTGCTATATTTATATGGTGTGGGAACCTACTCAGATACTCCTATACGGCTGTGCACATGATTATTCACTTTGCATTTTAGAAACTAGACCCCCTAAGGAACTTATCTAGATCTGTGGTGAGCACTTTGAACCCCCAAGTGCTTCACACAAGTTTATACCGTAGAACCGTAAAATTAAAAAAATCATGTTTTTTTCCAAAAAAATGATCTTTTCACCCCAATTTTTATTTTCCCAAGGGTAACAACACCTCAAAAGTTATTGTGCAATTTGTTTTGAGTACGCTGATAACCAATATGTGGGGGTAAACCACTGTTTGGGTGCATGGCAGAGCTCGGAAGGGAAGGAGCGCAGTTTGACTTTTTCAACGCAAAATTGGCTGTATGCCATGTCGCGTTTGGAGAGCCACTGATGTGCCTAAACAGTGGAACCCCCCCACAAGTGACACCACTTTGTAAACTAGACCCTTTAAGAAACTTATCTAGAGCTGTTGTGAGCACGTTCAACCCCCAAGGGTTTCACAAAAGTTTATAATGCCTGGGTGTGAAAAAAAAAATACATTTCCAAAAAAATGATTTTTTAGTCCCCAATTTTACAATTTTTGATTTTTCACAAGGAAATTGGACCTCAAAAGTTGTTGTCCAATTTGTCCTGAGTACGCGGATACCCCATATGTGGGGGGGGAATACTGTTTGGGCGCACGGCGGGGCTCAGAAAGGAAGTAATGACATTTTGGAATGCAGACTTTGATGGGTGTCATGTTCAGTTTGCAGAGCCCCTGATGTGCCTAAACAGTGGAAACCCCCCATAAGTGACCCCATTTTGGAAACTAGACCCCCTAAGGAACTTATCTAGTTCTGTGGTAAGCACTTTGAACCGTCAAGTGCTTCACACAAGTTTATAATGCCCGGGCATGAAAATAAAAAATCCAATTTTTTTCCCACAAAAATGATCTTTTAGTCACCAATTTTTTATTTTCCCAAGGGTAAGGGGAGAAATTGGACCCCAAAAGTTGTTGTCCAATTTGTCCTAAGTTCACTGATACCCTATATGTGGGAGAAAACTACTGTGTGGGCACACGTCGGGGCTCGGAATAGAAGTAGTGACATTTAGTAATGCAGACTTTGATGGAATGGTCTGCGGGTGTCATGTCGCGTTTGGAGAGCCCCTGATGTGCCTAATCAGTGGAAACCCCCCACAAATGACCCCATTTTGGAAACTAAATCCCTAAAAGGAACTTAATATAGATATGTGGTGAGAACTTTGAACCCCCAAGTGCTTCACACAAGTTTATAACGTAGAGCCATAAAATAAAAAAAAACATTTTTTCCCACAAAAATGATATTTTCGCCCCCAATTTTTTATTTTTCCAAGTGGAACAGAAGAAATTGGACCCCAAGAGAAATTGTACAATTTGTCCTGAGTATGCTGATACCCCATATGTGGGGGTATACTACTGTTTGGGTGCATGGCATAGCTCAGAAGGGAAGGAGCACTGTTTGACTTTTTCAATGCCGAATTGGCTGGAATTAAGATCATACGCCATGTCACGTTTGGAGAGACCCTGATGTGCCTAAACAGTGGAAACCCCCAATTCTAACTCCAACCCTAACCCCAACACACCCCTAACCCTAAACCCAACCCTAATTATAACCCTAACCCTAACACACCCGAAACAATAGTTCCAACCCTAACGCTAACTTTAGCCCCAACTCTAACCCTAACGGGAAAATGGAAATAAATACATTTTTTTTATTTTATTATTTTTCCCTAACTAAGGGGGTGATAAAGGGGGGTTTGATTTACTATTTATATCGGGTTTTTAAGATTGGCAGCTGTCACACGCTAAAAGACACTTTTATTGCAAAAAATAGTTTTTGCATCATCACATTTTGAGAGCTATAATTTTTTCTTATTTTGGCCCACAGAGTCATGTGAGGTCTTATTTTTTGCGAGACGAGGTGACGTTTTTATTGGTACCATTTTTGGGCACATGACATTTTTTGATCGCTTTTTATTACGATTTTTGGGAGGCAGAATGAGCAAAAACCAGCAATTCATGAATTTATTTTGGGGGGGGCGTTTATACCGTTCAGCGTGTGTTAAAATTGATAACGCAGTTTTATTCTTCGGGTCAGTACGATTACAGCGATGCCTCATTTGCATAATTTTTTTATGTTTTGGCGCTTTTATACAATGAAAACGATTATATATAAAAATTATTTTTGCATCGTTTTATTCTGCGAGCTATAACTTTTTTACTGTTTCGCTGATGATGCTGTATGGCGGCTTGTTTTTTGCAGGACAAGATGACGTTTTCAGCGGTACCATGTTTATTTATATCTGTTTTTTTGATCGCGTGTTATTCCACTTTTTGTTCGGCGGTATGATGATAAATCATTGTTTTTTAGCCTTTTTTTTTTTAAGGGGTTCACTAAAGGGGTTAACTAATGGGACAGTTTTATAGGGCGGGTCGTTACGGACGTGGCGATACTAAATATGTGTACTTTTATTGTTTTTTTTTTATTTACATGAAGAAAGGAATTTATTGGGGAATATTTTTTTTTTCTTTATTTATGAATTTTTTTTTTTACACGTTATTTTTATTTTTTTGACTTTTTTACTTTGTCCCAGGGTGGGACATCACTGTATTATATCAGATCGATGGTCTGACAGTGTTCACAGCAGTCACACCAGCGATCTGACTGGCAGTGCTGCCGGCTTTCTCAGTGCCTGCTCTCAGCAGGCACTGAGGAAGCCGCCTCACTGCAGGACCCGGAAGGACCGCACTGCTCTGAGGGTCTCAGGGAAGCACGCAGGGAGCCCCCTCCCTGTGCGATGCTTCCCTGTACCGCCGGAACACTGCAATCATCTTTGATCGCAGTGTGCCAGGGGTTAATGTGCCGGGAGCGGTCCGTGACTGCTCCTGGCACATAGTGCCGGGTGTCAGCTGTGATAATCAGCTGACACCCGGCCGCGATCAGCTGCGCTCACCCCCGGGAGCGCAGCTGATCGCATATGACGTACTATTCCGTCCTTGGGAAATAGGTCCAGGGTCACATGGACGGAATAGTACGTCAGATGGGATAAAGGGGTTAAAGAAGAAAACGCCGCCACAGCTCGAGCTGACCAGTTTTTGAGATCAGCCCCCTTATGAGTTAAATCCGTGAGGGGTTTGACAATCTGAGAAAACCCCTTAATGAATTTTCTATAATAATTGGCAAAACCCAGAAAACGCTGAAGACCTTTGAGATCTCTGGGTTGCACCCAATCCAAAATAGCCTGTATCTTCCTAGGGTCCATACGAAACCCCTCAGCAGACAAAATTACCCTAGGAAGGACAATTCCTAAGCAAAGAATGATATATGCAAATTGCCTCTTCAAACAAAGAGGACTTGTACTCTATAGCGCCACCTATTGGAAGTAGCGATCCTACAAGTCACAATCAACCCTTTAACGAGTCTTGTAATATGACAAGTCATATTACAAGACTCGTTAAAGGGTTGATTGTGACTTGTAGGATCGCTACTTCCAATAGGTGGCGCTATAGAGTACAAGTCCTCTTTGTTTGAAGAGGCAATTTGCATATTAAAATTTCCCAGAGGAGCATTGCACGGCGAATAAGCCTCCTTACCTCGACACGCCAGAGCTGGTATGTCACTCTCCACAAGGAGAAACAATACCCCCTAGACCTTAAGCAAAGAATGAACACTTCTCTGGTTTAGGAGTGAGTTTTCCCTAAGCCTCTGAAGAACCGCACGTGGCCCATGTGACTCTGCTTGTCAGAAGAATATATAAGAATGGCATCCAAATAAATTACCATGAAACACCCAACAAAATCTGAGAAAACATGATTCATTAAGTTTTGAAATACTGCTGGCGCGTTAGTCAGGCCAAAGGGCATAACCAAATTATCAAACAGACCCTCAGAGGTAAGAAATGCAGTTTTCCACTCATCCCATTCCTGCATACGGATAAGGCTACTTTCACACATCAGGTTTTTGTGTCAGGCATAATCCGTCGAATACCTGAAAGGACGGATCCAGCGCTGATTTTGAAAAAACTGATGCAACGGATCATTTAACAATGTCCCGAGATTCCCAATTAATCACAGGATTATGTAATTGCAACCAGGGGAACCCCAACACCAGTTCCTCAGGCAGATTGTCCATAACAAAGCATTAAATACGTTCCTGGTGCAAGGAACTCACTTTAAGGAGAAACTCCTCTGAAACAAATTTGATGCCATTCTTAGCCAGTGGTGTTTTGTCAATGGCAACAACATGGATAGGAGTCTCCAGCCTGACTGTCCCTAACTTACACCTGGACACCAAATCAGAGTTAATAAAGTTCATAGACAACCTGCAATCCACGAAGGCAGAAGTGGACGTGGAGTCACTCCCACAACAAAGCTCCACTTGCAACAAAATTTTTGAAAATGGAGAAAAAGGTACTTGGAGAGTCTGAGTGACCTCCACGACAATCACCCAGACTCAGACGCTTGTTGGTCGGTGGACAGGAGGAGCAGTCCTTTTTCCAAAGTCCAGGATCTCCTAAAAAAAAAAAAAACACACTTTTCCTTCACGCTGCAGTCTCCTCTTCATCTCCTCGAGGCTGGCGACCCCCACCTCCATAGGTTTAGACAGCTGCAAAACAACTGGACAAGTAGAGAGCAATGGAACTTCTCGCTGTGTGATACCTCTATCACGCAGCCTCCGGAGGATCCATGCGGATAGCCTGAGTCATAGCTTCCTCCAATGAGCTGGGAGGTGGATGGAGAGCCAGATCGTCCTTCAGATTATCCTCCAGTCCACACTGGAACAGAACTCTCAGCGCGGAGTCATCCCAGGACACTTCAGTGGACCATTGGCGGAACTCGGAGCTGTACCACTCGGCTGAGCGCTTTCCCTGAACCAGACCCATAATAGTGCCCTCTGAAACCCTGACACGGTCCGGTTCGTCATAGATAGGTTCTTTGAGGCCCTAGGACTTATCTACCGACATCCGTTCAGGGGCAGAAGGGGGCAGCGAGAAAGTCCAAGATTGGGGACCCTCCCTAAGTAAGGAGATAATAATGCCTACCCGCTGAGTCTCATCCCCAGACATTCGAGGTCTCAAAGAAAAAATAATTTACAACTCTCCCTGAACATATGAAATTTATCTCTTACACCAGAAAAGGTATCAGGAAGCTTAACCGGGGGTTCGGGAGAGTGCACAACATCAACTGAATCCCCAGGTCGACTAACAGCATGATGGATGGTTTCCTGCACAGTCTGAACAGTCTCAGTCAGTTTGTTCTGTAAGAGAGTATGAGATGTGACAAAGGCCTGATGTTCCACCGAAAAAACCCGCATCTTCTGTGTCAACCTGGAAACTTGATCCGCTAAGTTACCAAGCGGATCCATGACCAGATGAAAAAAAAAATGCAAAATCCCCTTTAAATGTGTGGTCAGCTATAATATAACGTGCTGCTATAGTGTAGTACAGTGAAACCTCCACCAGGGGTGCTCGTGAGGGAAGAGAGGTTACACACACACACAGAGCAATAACACAGAGCAGCCGCACAGGTGCCACAGGTAAAGAAAGAGTGGTCAGACTAGCCGAAGTCAGCAACTGTCAGGAGCAGAAGTACCAAGGGAGACAGCAAGTGCGTAGTCAGGGACGAGCAAGAAGTCAGGACTTAACGGGAGCATTGTATCAGAAATGTAAGACGTAGTCAGGGTACAAGCCAGAGGGTCAAAAAGCCAGTCGGAAGCGTGGTATCAGAAATGGAAAAAAACAGAAGCAGAGTCCAGAGATCAAGCCGAGTCATACACAAGTACAGGTAATCAGGGGCAGAAGGAACACTAAAGGAATACAGGTCAGAGGCACTACACTAGCTTGGAAGCTTGAAGTATAGCTGACGCAGGCCCGCAGGCTGCAGAGAACAGAAATAGCCCAGCCAGCTCCAGAATGAGGCAGAGGGATTAACCCCCGCATGACCAGTCCAGAGAGAAGACAGCAGAAAAACTCTGGACTGTTTCATGACACCAGACTTGCTTCGTTAGAAATAGCATTGCTATATTGAACAACTTGTGGAATTTCTTTTGGTTCTGTTGGACTTTGTCTTGAGACACAATACATTTATCTTCAATGGCAATATCTACCTCCAGGAACAACGTACAGCCATGGGGGCCTCATGTGCCTCCTCCTAGGCCAATTTATTTTTGGGTGCCTGGGAGAGAGTGATTTTCTTGGAGGATGACAGAGGGGATGAATAAAGTGCACAACTGGAAGAGATATACAGATGATATCCTCTTCGTCTGGGAGGGAACTGTGGAAGATTTGGGATGTCTAATGCAAAAATTAAATACTAATGACATTAATGTGAAACTTACTTTTAAATCTGACAGGAGCCTGGAATTCCTCGATATTTGGATCAAGGCTTCAACAGATGGAATTACATACAGATTTATAGGAAACCTACTGCTACAAATTCATATTTAATGGCAAATTCAGCACATCATGCAAGGGTTAATCCCTCAGCCTCATCCCAGAAGCACAATTCGAGGCATCCCCATCGGTTAATTCGAATGAAGAAAATTTGTTCAGATCCAAAAACATTTGAGAAACAATGTATTGACTTGACCGAGAGATTCCAGGAGAGAGGATATAGCCGCAAAATGATTTGAAGAGGTTATAATAGAGTGGTTCATACTCCAAGGAATGAGTTACTATATGGGTCTAAGAAGAGAATGGATAAAAAGGATACGAAACAGGTACGATTTATATTAACGTACAATAATCAATGGTACCATCTGGTTGATATTATAAACAAAGATTGGAAGATTTTATTCACGGACCCAGTACTGAAACAAATTCTACCTCCATCTCCGCAATGTGTGGCTAAACATGCAGCAAACTTTAAAGATCTGTTAGTCCATAGTCATTATGAACCTAGTAGGAAAAGTACCGGTATCTTCCCTCCCTCTCCGGGATTTTTTCCATGTGGCCAATATAAGGCATGTCCATCTTGTCAAACGAAAGTTCTTTAAAAATTCTGATGGATCAAAGATGTATGAAATTCGGAAATATTTCACATGCACATCTAGGGCTGTCATCTACCACGCGGAATGTCCATGTGGTAAAGTATATATTGGACTTACTATGCGAGAACTTAAAATTAGGGTAAGGGAACATGTTTTAGACATTGAAAAAGCATGTACTGTTGAGGATGATACACAATTAAAGACCTTGCCACGCCATTTCAAGCGATATCATAAGTGTAATTCAAGGGGCTTGAAAATTTATGGTCATTGACCAATTGGATTTGGCTTCTCGGAGGGGGTGGTGGGGGGGCATCGGTAAGGCATTGGCACAACTTGATTGCCGCTGGATATATTGGTTGGGTACCCTCAGTCCCTCTGGTTTGAATGAAACCATGGGTTATTCAGCATTTTTATAATGGGCATCTTTTTATGGTGGGTGGTTTTCGGATATATAGGTTTGGGTTTTTAATTGTCTTCATGTGTTATTGTATTTTAACAGTTTTTTTCTTTATTCTGATTATCCTGGTTAATTTTGGCCCTTAGGAAGGATTAGTCGCTTTAGAGCATCTACAGGAACCCATTTTTGGGAATCGTTATTTGAAGTTTTTGGTTTCCGGAGCCTTTTTGGAGTTTTTCATGGAACTATACTTGGAGGACTATTAATTCTTTGGTGTGGGGGAATCTTTTATTATTTATTATTTTTTATGGATTACTATTTATATGTATTATAGCACTCTTTTTGTCCCCACAACAATCCCCACTTCCTCCCTTTTCTTCTCTATGAGGGTGGATAATCCCATATCAGCGTTATATGTATTTCCAATTTGGTTAACCTCCACTATAATAGGAGATATTTTTGTTTCTTTCTTTTTTCCTCAACTAACATTAGCACTGTCACTTTAATTATTTATATTGATTTTTTTAAGCACTTAGCATTTTATCATACACTAATTCATAGGTTTATTGGTTCCCTTTATACATCCCTCTTTCCCTTATTTTTACACATAAGTTTAGCATATTATGGTATATTATTTATATTTCTTTTCATTATTATTTTTATTATTTACACTTATATAGGGTTATTATAAAATATACCACATATTGCCTTTGGATCACATTACATATGTATTGTCACCTTAAATTTATGTCACACATGCATTTGTCACTTTATATTCATATGTAATATTACACTAATATCCCTTTGGATTCATGTTCCTCACAGATTATTATTCTTTTTATGCAAACATATTGTGTCCATGCTGGAAACCACTTTTTTTCGTTTTCACTCCTTCTTGTGCGCGCTTCCCATGGCCAGTGCGCATGCGCGTTACTCCCAACCTCGGGCACTTCTGGTGACGTTACCACACGGACACGCAGGCTGTACAGCTTGCGTGCCATTGAAGGTCACTAAGGAAGTGCATCAAAGGAGGCGGGCAGACTCTTTATGCGCCACCAATGGCTATCGTTCTCTCCTCCCTTTTAGTAAGCGCTCCTCATAAATATTCGGCTAACCCTCTCCCTGACACACCCCCAGAAGAAGCTGGCGGCGAAACGCTCGTCGGGGTGAGCGGACGCCTGGCAGATTCACAGGACCATCTGATTATTGGCAAATATGCCATGCTATGGTATTGTGCCCATATATATTTGCTGCTGCTATTATAGCCTCTAATAGATCTACTGGGATTACCGGTATATCTTGTCTGTATAGTGCCTCGTCCATGTACATCCTTTGTATTGATAGTGCCCATATATACCTGCTGCTATTATAGCCTCTAATAGATTCACTAGGATTCTATTTTGTTTGTATAGTGCCCTTTCCATTTAAAACTTTTTTTCATTGATTTTGTTTACCTTATTATTGTTAGGCTAAGTGCACACGTTCAGGAATATTTGCGTTTTTTCCGCAAGCAAGAAAAAAACGCAAGCATTAAGCATCCTATACATGTTAATTGATTCCGCATGTTTTGGCCACATGTTTCCGCGAAAAAAAAAGCTTTGCGGAAAAAATAGCAACATGTTCATTAATTTTGCGGAATGTAAGCGGTTCATGTGCGATGGTACCCAGGGTCTGGAGGAGAGGAGACTCTCCTCCAGACCCTGGGTACCACATCCCTGATAAAACAACAATTAAAATAATAAATGACATTCTCACCTTCCGGCGGCCCCCGCAGCTTTCCCGCCTTCAGCGACGCTCCCGGCAACTCCCGGTCCCAAGAGTCCTTTGCGAGAATCAACCAGATGGCGTAGCGGTCTCGCGTGATGCTACGTCATCGGGGTGATTTGTCGCAAAGGACTCCTGGGACCGGGAGTTGCCGGGAGCGTCGCTGAAGGCGGGAAAGCTGTGGGGGCCGCCGGAAGGTGAGAATATCATTATTTATTATTTTTTTTATTATTTTTACATTAGATCTTTTTACTATTGATGCGACATAGGCAGCATCAATAGTAAAAAGTTGGTCACACGTGTCAAACACTATGTTTGACTCGTGTGACCAACCTGTCAATCAGTTTTCCAAGCGATGCTACAGATCGCTAGGAAAACGCTAGCATTCTGCAACCTAATTACGCTTGCAAAACGCTAGTTTCTGGCAGGAATACGCATACAAAAAAATGCGTATTTCCCGCGGAAGAAGTGCGGGATTGCCGCGGAAATTTCCGCGGCAATTCCGCAACGTGTGAACTTAGCCTTAGGGTTATGAGTTGTTCTGTTTGAAAAGGGATCAATTTCTAGATGTTACACATGGCACTTACATTATGTATGTGGAGATATTTATTGACTTGTACCACTTGATTTCACATTCTTTTTCTGCCTACTGTCCCTTTGATGGCATTTGTGCTTTTTTAAAATATTTTAAATTATTGTTTAATTGTTTAATAAAGCATTATATTTTTAACTCTTCATTGTTGGGGATCGCTTCTATTTTTCCCACGAATGGTTGTACCTACATGGGAATAATTTGTTGTAGTCTTATGTTGAAGTGCCCTTCTAATTTTGGACACATTTTTGATATAATTAGAGGACTGAAATAGCCCAGCCAGCTCTAGAACGAGGCTAAGGGAACCCCTGCATGACCAGTCCAGAGAGTAGACAGCAGAAAACAAACTCTGGACTGGATCATGACACCAGATTTGTTTGGCTAGAAATAGCATTGCTATATTGATACTGCAGGGTAAGAAGTCCATCTGTGTTGGGCCAACTTTCCAATGCTAGTGTTCCTTCCTTTTATTTTTTTCAGAAGAGAAATATTATATGCCATTTATACTGAGCCAGTAGTGCATCAAAATAAAAAAGGGAGTTGGTTGGTTAGAAATAGCATGGCTATATTCCTCCAGCACTGTAACAAGTCCATCTGAAGCGGACAAATTTTCTTGCGATAGTAATACTGCAAAGTTTTCTCAACAGGGATATATCGTATGTAATTTAAAATGTGAAAAATTGCGGGGTAAAGGATGGTGAAATGGACATGATGCGGATGGTGAGCACAGAGGAGGAGGCCGTAGGCAAGGTCAAACGGTCTCTGCCGTAGGAGCACAAGAAACACCATGTCGATCTAGCTTCCTGTTCCACTTAGTAGGGGGGCACGGAATACCACTCATGAAGCCAGACCAGTGTAAAAAGGTTGTTGAACGGATAATGCTTCCAGTCACTTTGCCAGCATCACCCTGATTCTCCTTCCACCCACCATGCGGAGCGCCCGGACACAAGTGATCCCACACTTGGATACAAAGAAGAGCTGTTCTCATTTCCATTCTCAGTGGAACGTGTAAAATTAATTCAACACAAAGGTGCTGTCTGTCTCATTTCCATTTATAGATTCTGGCCTCTCAACCTACCTGTTTCAAGTAGGACAAGAGGAGATTGCATGTAACGAAGGTGACGGTGGGAAAATGCAATTATTGTCACAAGAGGTGGATGATGATAAGACAATTGTCAGCAAGTGATGTTGTTACATCAATAAGTCAGGAGGAGGACCAAAGTGCAGAAGTGGAAGACGAGGTGATGCATGATAAAGTCACTGACCCAACCTGTGAAAAAGTGACTTGCAAACCAAGAACAGCAGCACGCAGGGAAAGGGATCCGCAGAACCACAACAGGCAGGAAGAGGCAGTGGGGTGGGTGGCCAGAGACAAAAGGCAGGCAACTGTTCCACAAAGCACCAACACAGGTGAAGTTGCTAAGCCAAAAGTTAGATGTTCCAGAGTCTGGCGTTTTTTTTAAAGACAGTCCTGTTAACCCAAAAAAGGCCATTTGCAACATCTGTCATGTCAGCATCAGCAGGGGCAGCACAACATCCAGTCTGACTACCACCAGCATGCTCAAGCACATGAAAGCAAAGCACCTGACTACTAGGACTGAACGCCAGGGCCAGAAACCGTGTCTGCAGGTTACACCATTGCTCTTCCCGTTCTACATGCACACTAATCCCATCCACAATATAGGTGAATATGCCTCTCACCCTGCACCTGTCATTGCACAGTTGCAACTACCAGCAGCAACCTCCCCAGCCGCCACTATTTCTCCAGGTGTGCCGTTCCCGCCTTACACAAGCACATGTTCCATAACATCACCCGTGCCCTGACCAATACTGTTACTGGGAAGGTCCACTTAACCACGGACACCTGGACAAGTGCTTGTTGTCATGGACGCACACTGGGTGAACATTGCGGAAACCGGGACCCCATTGGACCCTGAGACAGAACACTTCCTACCGATACCGAGGACTGCAGGCAGGGCCGGTCTACTCGGGCAAGTGCCGGGGCACTGAGCAGGCGGGGGGGCCCACTCGCCGTCGGGCACCCCGGCGCCCGTTAGTGGATGAGAGCGGTACCAGCGCCGCCACTGGGCCCCCCCCCGCTTGCTCAGGGCCCCGGCAGCAGCCAGCGCAATACTTACCTCTCCCCGTGCCTCCGCAGCTCTGGGCTCCAGGGGGCGCCTGCAGGGCGCCCGCGCTTCCTCTCACAGCAGCGCCGCTGAATTACGTCATCATTCAGTGGCCGGCTGTGGCAGAGAGTAAGCGCGGGCGCCGGACAGGTGAGATGTGAGGTGTGTGTGTGTGTATCAGTGTGTGTGTGTGTGTGTGTATGTAGTGCGGTGCTTTGTGTGTGTGTATGTGAGCGAGTGCTGTGGTGCTGTCTGTGTGTGGTGCTGTATGTGTGATGGTGGTGGCACTGGTGGGGGAGGCAGTGATGGTGGTGAGGAGGCAATGATGATGATGGGGAGACAATGATGATGATGATGGGGAGGCAATGATGATGATGGGAGGCGATGATGATGGGGAGGCAATGATGATGATGTTGGGGAGGCAATGATGATGATGTTGGGGAGGCAATGATGATGATGATGGGGAGGAAATGATGATGATAATGGGGAGGCAATGATGATGGGGAGGCAATGATGATGATAATGGGGAGTCTTTACACAGCGCCCTTTCCAGAGCCGTAACAGTGAAGAACGCAGCACAGTGCAGAAGAGAGCTCCATATTTTGTATGGAGCATTATATGGGGACCAGTATCCTGTATGAGCATTATTTGGGGTCCAATATTCTTTATGGAGCATTATATTTGGCTCATAATACTGTATGGAGGACTATGTGGTGCCCATAATATTGTATGGAGGACTGTACTGTCCAGTCTGTACTGTGCGCTGTGAGGATTTGGCGGTTTCTGAGCTATTGTAGAATTTACAATAGATATCACTCATGTAATGGAAGAAGAGAAGTGTTTGGCATTGTACTATACCCATATTTCTCTGCAGTATCTGTGCATCATGAATCGTGGTCAGTGTTAAAGGGGCCCACTAAGACTCTTTCGCTCGGGGCCCATAAAAACCTGGAGCCGGCACTGACAGCAGGCCCTGGTTCAATCAGCGTTTCCCCCACCTTCTACAGCAGTTCCGCAAACATCAACATCAGTCTCAAACTGGAAGAACTGAATCACTGCCACGGCCAAGCGGCAACAGGCTCTGCTGAAGCTAATCGCTTAAGTGACAAAACGCACAACGCAGCAGATTTCTTGAAAGATCTAACAGACCAGACTGATCTGTGGCTTTCACCGCTGAACCTACAACCAAGCATGGTCGTATGTGACAATAGCCCTAACCTGGTGGCAGCTCTGAAGCTTGACACCTAAGACGTACCATGCTAGGCCCATGTGCTCAACTTAGTGGTTCAGCGGTTTCTAAATACCTACATAAATCTGCTTGAGCTACTTGTGAAAATGCGTCACGTGTGTTCCCATTTCGGCAAGTCAGCTACAGCTGCCGCCGTATGGCAGTCATGCAGCAGCGTTTGCAACTTCCAGCTCACCGACTGGTGTGCAATGTCACCATGTGATGGAACTCAACGCTACTTGTGTTGGCAAGGCTTTGTGAACAGCAGAGGGTAGTAGTTGAATACCAGCTACAACATGCCTGTCGGTATTCCAGTCAGCCTCCGCACATAAGAGCTGATGAGTCGGCATGGATGTCTGACATTTGTGCAGTTCTCCAAAACTTTCAGGACTCGACCAAGATGGTCGCTGCTCACAATTAAAGAGGCTTTGCAGGTGGAGCAAGTTGAGATGAAGCAAGAAACTATACTGGGTGATGCTACACAGACCAGTCTCATCTCATCTTCTCAACGAGGATTGGGTGATAATGAGGCGCAGGAAGAAAAAGAGGAGGAACAGGAGCTAGTTGCTTGAGCTACAGCCATTAGTACTCACACCACCTTCATCACGTCTGTTCAGAGTGGATGACCTGAAGACAAGGAGGACAAAATGGACAGTTGGCAGTCTGGCACACATGGCTGAGTTTATGTTCCACTGCCTTTCCCGTGACCCTCGCATTGTACGCATTTTGGCCCACACTAATTACTGGTTGGTCACCCTTCTAGACCCAAGCTAAAAAGAGAACTTTACATCTCTCCTTCCCTTGACAGAGAGGTCTAAAAATGTTGGCAGTACCAGAAGGCCCTAGATGAAAAATTATTTAAAAAATTCCCATCTGACAACGCTGATGGCAAAGGTTACAGAAGAGGAAAACACACACCAGATGCAGCAGAGGCAGGGATGCGTGGTGTACTCTGACAAGGAGGGAAAAGTTTAGGAAGATGCTGAAGGAGTACCTTGCTGACCTTACCAGCGTCCTTCGTGATTCTTCTGTGCCTTACAACTATTGGGTATCCAAGCTAGACATATGGCATGAAAGGTCTCTCTACGCTTTGGAGGTTCTAGTCTGCCCTGCTGCAAGTAATTTGTCAGAGTGGGCTTTCAGTGCTGCCGGGGGTATTATAAACGATGAGTGCATTCTCCTCTCAACTGAACATGCTGACTTATCAAAATGAACAAGGACTGGAATGGGCCAGACCTCTCTACACAATCGCATGACAGCAGCGGAACACACTCAAATCCAGTGGTCTATTCCCAAGCACCCCTTCCCACCCAAACATGGATAAGCGCTGTAGGATTTCGTCTTTGTTTGTGTCGCCCTCCTCCTCCTCCACCATCACCATATCAACAGGGTGATCATGCTATCCTTGCTATACATTTTTTAAAGCTATTTATGATGCCCGCATTAACAATTTTTAGAGGCCTACCTCGAACATTCTTTGATACATATGTTTATCCCCAGGGGTAAATGTTTTCAGCCCTTGCACTTAGTGCATACACTTTACCAGTCTAGGAGACCCCTAGGAGAGTAATGGGAAAACATGCTTCTTTGAGGCTCCACCTTCTAGTTGAGGGAATATTTTTGGAAACCAAAACAGCAAGTGGGTTCTATTAGTAATATATGAAGCTTGTACCTTGTTGTGGGCTGTCAGGTGGCCGTCACATAGGCAGTTCTCACACTGTACAGGATTTCACAGCCGGGACTGGAGAGTTTGTACAGTAAGTACAGAAGTACCTAGTCTCCTTCATATCAGGCTGAGTAGACGTGAAACACTTCACTATATTCCCCAGCAGGGTTGATCAAATAACAGTACTTGAGGCTGCTACATTAAACTAATCGCTTTTTTCAGGGCTAATTCAAACAGATTCTAATCTGTTATAATACTGCTCTTATCAGTAGTTCGTTTATGGTGAGGTGTGGCCGTAGGAATAGCGTATTACAGCCATCTAGTCAGGGATTATCACATTATAAATTCTAAGCCTTGCTGCTGTTTTTTTCCCATACACTCATTGACCGATTCATGGTTTTTACGGTGATCTGTATTCAGAAATTCATCAAAGCAGGCACAATTAACTGATTTAATGTGCCCATTCACAGTTTCCATGTAGCATCTGTATGTAAGAGGTAGTGGTGGTAGACTTTGCGCAACTGGAGCTTCAATTACCACTTCTGAACTCTCCAGTGCTCTGTTTCTATCTATTTATGGGTACTTTAAATATGTTTGGGGTCATTATCATGCTGGAAAACCCATGACCTAGGATGCAAACCCAGATTTCTGACCTCAGGCACTACACTGTGATCCAAAATCCTTTGAGAATCTTCACATTTCATGATGCCTTGCACATAGTCAAGGAACACAGAGCCAGAGGCAGCGAAAAAAACAAAAAATATCTTTGATCCACCATATTTGACTGTAAATACTGTGTTCTTTTATCTATAAGCCTCATTCCATTTACACTAAACAGCAGAATTACGTGCTTTAACAAAAAGCTATGTTGGTCTCATCTGTCCACAAACTGACTGCTGACCCTCTATAAATTGTGAGGGCTGCCTGCTGGCCCTCCACATTTGAAACTTTACAGTATTAATACGAAAAAGAAAATTTGCAAACCTCAGATTGATAAATTATATTGCAGTAGCAATATATGGCTATGCAAAGCATAAACGTCAGATGGCATTACAAAAATAATTAGCGAGGGCTACCTGCTAGCCCTCTAACAATAGTAAGGGCCGCCTGATGGCCCACTACAAATAGTGATGGCCGCCTGATGGCCCTGAAAAAAAAAAAATTTGACTTTCAGAGTCATCCTTTCATAAATTAAACAGAATGTGTTTGATCATTTCTCACACACGACATGGTCAGATAAGGTATTAGGCTAAAGGCTGGGTCTCACATAACGATACACCAGCGATCCCGACAACGATATGCACTTGTCAGGATCGCTGGTGTATCGCTACATGATCGCTGCTGAGCTGCCAAACAGGCAGCGATCTGGGACAGCGATACTGCAGGTAACATCGCTTAGTTACCCGCAGTGTACATTGGATACCAGCGCCCTGATGCAGGGAGCTGGTAACCAAGGTACACGTCGGGTTTCCAAGCGCTGCGCGGTGCCTGGAAACCCATTGTGTACCTTGGATACCAGCTCCCTGCATCAGGGCGCTGGTATCCAAGGTACACAGCGGGTTTCTAGGCACAGCCCTGCGCCTGGAAACCCGCTGTGTACCTTGGTTACCAGCGGATCGCTGGTCTCCCGCCTGTCACACGCAGCGATGCGTGCCTGTCAGCGGGAGACCAGCGATCAAAAAAATGTCCTGACATTTCAGCGACGATCAGCGATACCCAGCAGGGGGGCTGATCGTCGCTGAATGTCACACACAGCGATATCGCTGGTGAGCTCGGTGCTGCGTCACAAAACTAGTGACTCAGCACCGATCTCGGTAGCGATATCGCTATGTAAGACGGCCCTTAAGTGCACACGTTCAGGAATGTGTGCAGAATTTTCCTGAGCAAAATTGGACTTTTTTCGCAGTAAAAACGTACGTTTTTTGCACGGATTTTGCACGTTTTTGCGCAGATTTTGTGAGTTTTTACCGCGACTTTTCCCTGAACTTTCTAGGTCAATAATATAGCAGGAAAAACGCTAGAATTATGCGAAAATAATGAACATGTTGCTTTTTCCGCAATGCGTTTTTTTCACGGAAAAAAACGCACCATGTGCACAAAAATTGCAGAATTCATTCTAAATGATAGGATGCTTAATTCATGCGTTTTTTACCGCGAAAAAAACGCGAATAATCCTGAACGTGTGCACTTAGCCTTAAAGTGATCAAATTACATTTCCTGTTGAAAACTGGAAAAAAAAAGCAAAAACACTATGTGAATATAGCCCTAAGTGTGGAGGAGCATTTTTTTGTCTTATTTTGCCTTATATACAATTCATTATCCTGGAAAGAATGTTTCTTAACATTTTTTCCAGTAAAACCGATTTTAACTGCGGTTTTGTATATTTTATTGTCAGTCCATAGAAGTGGTGTAATACTCTGATCAGCTTGTTCCCAGCTGCTGCTTAGGATTCAGAGATGCTTCCAGAGGTCTTTCCCATGCCATTTCAGTGCCGTTTCCATAGTTTTCAGCAATTTGTAGACCCCTTCCAGACCTACGGGGCGCGACAGATAAATAGTCAACTTTCTTGCTGACTTCCATGATACACGTTACTCGGGTCGAGCACACGAGCATTACGATTTGCTTGACTCGAGTAACAAGTACCCGAGCATTTTCGTGCTCACTCATCGCTAGCAGTAGACTATCACTGCTGGACTAGGTCTCATGTGCTAGGAAGTCAGGCTAATCTCTGTAACCGCACCCCTCCACCACTGATTGACAGCTAGCTCACAGTGCACAGTTGTACACAGAAAGCTGTCAATCAGGGTGTGGGCAGGGATATACAGTTCAGCTTTCTGAGCACCGCTATATCTATAACAAAGAAAATAAGGACTCTATCAAAACTACACCAGGCAGTCCAGTAAATGATATCCTTGGATTCAGGCTCTCAGCTACTACATTGCGCTGCTCTTAGATAACATAGCAAAAAACTGCTGACAGATTCTCATGGGGTTTTCCACTTTTTAGTTTCTCCAACTCATAGGAGTTAGCATAAAATAATAAAATTATCAATACACCGTTCACCTGCTTCTAAGCCTGCCTTCTGCTTCCAGTGATGGTTTATTGGCTGCAGCAATGTTAATTTAGATGGCACAAGCCACTGAGCTCAGGGATTGGCTGCAGCGGTCACATGAACTTTACTTGTGATACCACCACTTCAGCCAGTAAACACTGGGAAACAATGGTAGAGAGCTGATGAAGGTGAGTAATGCTAATGATCCTATTTTTAGCAAGTGCCAGCCTATGGACTGAAGAAAAATGAAAATGGAAAAACTTTTAAAAATGCATAAAAAAATATAGATTTGTGTGTGAAAGTAAAAAATTCTAAGGATGACTAAACGTGGAAGTAGTAGAGGGGGGGGGGACACGGTCCTCATGCATCTTCAGGATGTCAAGCAGTGCTGTGAAGACTAGAAGTTTGCAAAGAACGCTTCATTCCTCTAGTATTGGAGAATCAACTGATATACAACAATGTAGAGGCATACAAAAACATATGGGAATTGTGCCATGTATTAAAGGAGCCCATGTCTGTAGGGGTGTAGTTAGGGTGTTAAGACATTAATCCCACACAATACAAACCTAAATGTAGCGGAGTATTATAAAATATGGCAATGAGAAAGAAATGGGCCAAAGGCAAAATAATATAGGTGAGCACAAAATTCTAGCAAATATGCAGCAAGCCTGGAAATTAAATAAGTTATTTCTATTTTTTCCTTCTTTACAGCAGGATTGCTGAGGCTGAGACCCCAGCAAAAAAAAAACTTTTATATATTTAGGAGAACTTAATCAGGAATAAATTACCTGTTCTGTTTTCAAGCTAATGGCTTCTGTGAATAAACGCCTAGAATTTATTTTATAGCTAAATAGACATCCCCATCTAGTGGCTGGTTTCTTGCATTACACAGGCAATGCATTTTATTGTTTTCCAGATTAAAGAGGAGAGTGAACATGAAAATTCTGGTTTACATCCAGAGGCTGAAACCCAGTACAAACACAATACAGCTAAGAATCTGTTCCAATTACATCCAGTCTGTGCTAAGCACATCGCTGGCACACGTCTTGTGTTCTGTGCTAGAAAAATTGGATAAGATATATAGCACTGTCAGCTGTGGAGAGGACTGAATATGTAAGGTATTGCAGACTTCATTTAAACAAGAAATTGAAAAACAAAGTATATTCAAAGGTTGCATAACTGTTAAAGGGATATTCCAAAAGACAGTAAGTCATCCCATACCCATAACTGACTGATCGCTGAGGGTATGGGCCCCCAGCGATCCTTATAGCCAGGACTTTGTTGAAGCTCAGACAAGCATGCTCGATGTCCGCTCTGTTCTCGGCCTATGGGGCTGCAACTTACTATCCTGGGAATAAACCTGCAGATGTTACAGAGTTGGAAAACGATACATAGGCATTTCCTACATGTAATGAGGATCTGTCACAAGATTTTACATTACGCTAATACACATAATTAGATACTGTACCTGAGAAGGCTGGGCTACTTACCGTATATACTCGAATATAAGCCGAGTTTTTCAGCACATTTGCTATGCTGAAAAAGCCCCCGTTAGCTTATCGAGTTAGAATCATAGAATCATAGAATAGTAGAGTTGGAAGGGACCTCCTGGGCCATCTGGTCCAACCCCCTGCTCAAAGCAGGATTCTCTAAATCATCCCAGACAGATGTCTGTCCAGCCTCTGTTTGAAGACTTCCATTGAAGGAGAACTCACCACCTCTCGTGGAAGCCTGTTCCACTCATTGATCACCCTAACTGTCAAAAAGTTTTTTCTAATATCTAATCTGTGTCTCCTCCCATTGCTTCTAGTCTTTCCTTGTGCAAATGAGAATAAAGATGATCCTTCTACAATGTGACAGCCCTTGAGATATTTGTAGACAGCTATTAAGTCTCCTCTCAGTCTTCTTTTTGCAAGCTAAACATTCCCAAATCCTGCAACCGTTCCTCATAGGACATGGTTTGCAGACCGGTCACTATTCTGGTGGCTCTTCTCTGAACTTGCTCCAGTTTGTTGATGTCTTTTTTAAAATGTGGTGCCCAAAACTGGACACAGTATTCCAGATGAGGTCTGACCAAAGAGGAGTAGAGGGCAATAATGACCTCACGTGATCTAGACTGTATGCTTCTGTTGATACATCTAGAATTGCATTTGCCTTTTTTGCTGCTGCATCACACTGTTGACTCATGTTCAGTCTGTGATCAATTAGTATACCCAAGTCTTTTTCACATGTGCTGTTACTTAGCCCTATTCCTCCCATTTTGTATATGCTTTTTTCATTTTTATTGCCCAGATGTAGTACTTTGCATTTTTCCCTGTTAAAAACCATTCTGTTAGTTGCTGCCCACTGCTCCAGTTTATTTATATCTTTTTGAATCCTCTCTCTCTCTTCTCTAGTATTAGCTACCCCTCCTAGTTTGTGTCATCAGCAAATTTGATCAGTTTACCCTCAATTCCTTAATCTAAATCATTGATAAAGATGTTGAACAATACAGGGCCCAAAACAGAGCCTTGTGGTATCCCACTTGATACATTCTTCCAACTGGATGTGCAGCCATTTACGACCACTCATTCCATACTTAGTCATTTTTTCAATAAGGATTGTGTGAGATACTTTGTCAAATGCTTGCTGAAGTCAAGATATACTATATCTACAGCATTTCCCTGATCTACCCAGTCAGTGATTCTGTCATAGAAGGAAATTAGGTTAGTCTGACATGACTTATTAGTTACAAACCCATGCTGACTCTGTTTAATCACTTCATTCTTATCCAGGTACTTGCATACATGTTCTTTAATAATTTGTTCAAAGATCTTTCCTGGTATAGAAGTCAGACTCACCGGCCTGTGGTTCCCTGGGTCCACCTTCTTCCCCTTTTTGAAGATAGGAACAACATTTGCTCTTCTCCAGTCTTTTGGGACTTCTCCTGTTCTCCAAGAATTTTCAAAGATTATGGACAGTGGTTCAAGAATTTCTTCTGCTATCTCCTTCAGTACTCTGGGGTGTAATTCATCTGGACCTGGAGACTTGAATTCATTTAGGTTAGCTAAGTGTTTCCTCACTGTCTTTCTGTTTATAGATATCCTGGATTCTTGTATTCCTTTAATAGGACAGTGAAGATCAGTTGATGTTACATTTCCTTTCTGAGAGAAAACAGATGCAAAATTGGAATTTAACAGTTCAGCCTTCTCAACATCCTGTCTTACCATTTCATCATTTTCATCCTGTAAAAATCCTATAGCATCTTTGACTTTTCTTTTACTGTTGACATATCCCCAAAATCCTTTTTTGTTGCTTTTGATGTCACTTACAAGCCTTAATTCATTGTCAGCTTTAAATAATCTGATTTGTGCCCTGCAGGTTCTGCAGACGGCATTATATTCTTCTTTAGATATGCCTCCCTCTTTCCATTTGATAAACATTTCTTTCTTCCTTTTTAGCATGTGTTTAAGTTCTGTGTTCATCCATCCTGGTTTCCTTAAATGCTTCCCATTCTTCACTCTTTTCGGAATTGTTAACAATTGTGCTTTGAGAATCTCATTTTTCAAGATTTTCCATCCTTCCTGGACATTTTTGTCCTTAAAGATATCCAGCCATTGGATCCCTCCAATCTCTTTCTGAGTCCCTTAAAATCTGCCTTTCTGAAATCTAACCTTGGCGTCTGAGTCTTCACAGGTCTTCCTCCTCTTGTTATCCAAAATTCTAAAATAGCATGGTCACTACCTCCTAGGGTCCCAGCCACTCTTACCTCCTCAACCATTTCTTCCCTGTTTATGAGGATTAAGGGTATGCCACACTAAACGAGATCGCAAACGAGATCACTAAAACGTCACTATTTTGCGATCTGGTTAGCGACCTCGTTGTGTGTGGCATGTAGCAACGATGTGGCCCCTGCTGTGATGTCGCTGATCGTTCACTAGAGTTCTGGACCGTTTTTTGATCGTTGGCGTCCCGCTGGTGAGCCTGAATCGCTGTGTTTGGCACCTTTTGCAAACGACGAGCGACCTCGTTTGTGACGCATATGACTTTTGCGTCACGGAGTGGATCGCAATATCTGTAAGTTCTCTTTTGCGTCACAGAGAGGATCGCAGAAGTTGCAAAGCAGGCTAGCAGGACGCAGAGAGCAGGAGCGATGCTGGAAATTCCTATGAATCAGAAGCGCTCAGTACATGCTAATGACAGATCCTAACGACCGCCAAAGTCGTTAAAGAGATCGCTGACTGCTGATGAGTCGTTTATGAGATCTCGTGTTTGGCAGCTACTAGCGACCTAAAGGAGATCACACCAACGATCTCATTAGCTTGCGTCGTAATCGAGATCGCTAACGAGATCGCTAAGTGTGGCAGTACCTTTAGATCCAAGGTAGCAGATCCCCTTGTTTTTCTCCCCTACCTTTTGGAAGATAAAGTTGTCAGCAAGAGAGGATAAGAATTTCCTTGACCTGTTAGTTTTGCCAGTGAGAGATTCCCAACAAATGTCTGGATAGTTGAAATCTCCCATGACCACTATGTCATATTTTTTGGAGAACTTGGCCATTTGATGCATAAAGAGTTCATCCATATCTTCAGCTTGCATAGGTGGCCTGTAGTAAATGCCTACAATGGTGTCCTTTCCATTGTTCTGTCCTTGTATTCTTACCCAGTTTCCACAGAACTCCCAGTCTCTGAAGCGTCAATCTCTGTGCAGATATACGCTTTTCTAACATACAATGCGACACCTCCTCCTCGTTTATCAAGTCTGTTTCTTGCAAATAAGTTGTATCCTTCTAGCCTTGTATTCCAATCATGTGTATTGTCCCACCAAGTCTCAGTGATTCCAATGACATCATACTTCTTCTCCTGCGTTAGTAGTTCCAATTCTCCTTGTGTGTTGCCCATGCTTTGTGCATTTGTATAGAAACATTTTAGTTTGTGATTGGTTTCTCTTCCTCCAATATTTTTATTATGTAGATTTTTTTGTCTTTGTTCTTCCCCTTCACTTCTAATAGCAGAATTCTCAATAGTATTTGTCAGGTGTATGGCTTTTGCAGGCGTTTTGCTTCCCTTCCCATATTGTTCTAGTTTAAAGCTCTCCTGATGAGTGTAGCAAGGCGACTTCCAAATACATGTTTTCCAGTCTTCGTAAGGTGCACCCCATCTCTAGCAAGTAGTCCATCGTATAGGTAATTCACTCTGTGATCCAAAAATCCAAATCCTTGCTGACGGCACCATCGACATAGCCAGTTGTTCACCTGCAGAATCTTCTTCCACCTCCTTGTTCCATGGACATCCACTGGAAGGATGGAAGAGAAGACCACCTGCGCTCCCAGTTCTTTCATTTTCATACCTAAGTTTTCAAAGTCACTGCAGATGGTTTCCAGGTCGTTTCTTGCGGTGTCATTTGTCCCCACATGTATTAGCAGGAAATGGTAGTCATCTGTAGGTCTGAAGAGTCTGATATCCTGTCAGACACATCTTTAATTTTTGCACCTGGAAGACCGCACATTTATCTTGAGGTTAAATCCGGTCTGTAGATAGCGGCCTCTGTTCCTCTCAACAGGGAATCACCCATGACAACAACTCTCCGTTTCTTCTTCACAACAGTTTTCTTTCTCTATTCAGGAGGACTCTGAGGGCGTACAAGGTTATTGTTTGTGGCCAAAGTCTTATCTTGATGTATTTCTTCATCATTCTCCTGTGTAAGAGCCTGGTACTGGTTCCTGAGCAGAATTGGTGCTGACTGCCTCACGATCCTCCTGCTTCTATGGGTCACATGCTTCCATTCCTCTGTTTCTTCAGGTTCAGGGTCCCACTAGATGGCGGGTTATAGGAGACATGAGCCGGCTCCTGCGCCTAAAGCCAGTGCCCGCTGCAGAAGAGAAATGAATATTCACCACACTGGCATTGAATATTCATTGCTCTTTAATAGCGTGCAGAGTAGTCACAGATAGGGATGAGATGAGAGGGCCATGCATACAAGGATGGGGATGAGGGGCCATGCACGCCAGGATAGGGATAAAGGGGCCACACACGCCAGGATAGGGATGAGGGAGCCATGCACGCCAGGATGGGGATGAGGGAGCCATGCAGACCAGGATGGGGATGAGGGAGCCATGCACGCCAGGATGGGGATGAGGGAGCCATGCAGACCAGGATGGGGATGATGGAGCGATGCAGACCAGGAAGGGGATGAGGGAGCCATGCATACCAGGATGGGGATGAGGGAGCCATGCATACCAGGATGGGGATGATGCATACCAGAATGGGGATGAGGTTACCATACATACCAGAATGGGGATGAGGGGACCATGCATACCAGGATAGGGTTGAGGGGGCCATGCATACCAGGCTTATACTCAAGTTAATAAGTTTTCCAATTTTTTTGTGGTAAAATTAGGTGCCTCGGATTATATTCAGGTTGGCTTATACTCGAGACTATACGGTACTTTGAAAATTCATGGCAGAATGGCTGTATAATCATTTTTTAAAGTACAGGTCCATTAAACTAGTAACAGAGCTCATCAGTCCAAGTGTACAGTGGTGTCAAAAAGTATTGGCACCCTGCAATTCTGTCAGATAATACTCAGTTTCTTCCTGAAAATGATTTCAATCACAAATTATTTGCTATTTTTATCTTCATTTAATTTGCTTGCAAGGAAAAAACACAAAAGAGAATGAAGCAAAAATCAAATCCTTGAGCATTTCACACAAAACTCCAAAAATGGGCCAGACAAAAGTATTGGCACCCTCAGCCTAATACTTGGTTGCACAACCTTTAGCCAAAATAACTGCGAACAACCGCTTCCGGTAACCATCAATGAGTTTCTTACAATGCTCTGCTGGAATTGTAGACCATTCTTCTTTGGCAAACTGCTCCAGGTCACTGATATTTGAAGGGTACCTTCTCCAAACTGCCATTTTGAGATCTCTCCACAGGTGTTCTATGGGATTCAGGTCTGGACTCATTGCTGGCCACCTTCAAAGTCTCCAGTGCTTTCTCTCAAACCATTTTATAGTACTTTTGGAAGTGTGTTTTGGGTCATTGTCCTGCTGGAAGACCCATGACCTCTGAGGGAGACCCAGCTTTCTCACACTGGGCCCTACAGTATGCTGCAAAATTTGTTGGTAGTCTTCAGACTTCATAATGCCATGCACACGGTCAAGCAGTCCAGTGCCAGAGGCAGCAAAGCAACCACAAAACATCAGGGAACCTCCGCCATGTTTGACTGTAGGGACCGTGTTCTTTTCTTTGAATGCCTCTTTTTTTTTTCTGTACACTCTATGTTGATGGTTTTTCCCAAAAAGCTCGACTTTTGTCTCATCTGACCAGAGAACTTTCTTCCAAAACGTTTTAGGCTTTCTCAGGTAAGTTTTCGCAAACTCCAGCCTGGCTTTTTTATGTCTCGGGGTAAGAAGTGGGGTCTTCCTGGGTATCCTACCATACAGTCCCTTTTCATTCAGACGCCGACGAATAGTACGGGTTGACACTGTTGTACCCTCAGACTGCAGGGCAGCTTGAACTTGTTGGGATGTTAGTCGAGGTTCTTTATCCACCATCCGCACAATCTTGCGTTGAAATCTCTTGTCAATTTTTCTTTTCCTTCCACATCTAGGGAGGTTAGCCACAGTGCCATGGGCTTTAAACTTCTTGATGACACTGCGCACGGAAGAAACAGGAACATTCAGGTCTTTGGAGATGGACTTGTAGCCTTGAGATTGCTCATGCTTCCTCACAATTTGGTTTCTCAAGTCCTCAGACAGTTCTTTGGTCTTCTTTCTTTTCTCCATGCTCAATGTGGTACACACAAGGACACAGGACAGAGGTTGAGTCAACTTTAATCCATGTTAACTGGCTGCAAGTGTGATTTAGTTATTGCCAACACCTGTTAGGTGCCATAGGTAAGTTACAGGTGCTGGTGATTACACGAATTAGAGAAGCATCACATGATTTTTCAAACAGTGCCAATACTTTTGTCCACCCCCTTTTTTAGGTTTGGTGTGGAATTATATCCAATTTGGCTTTAGGTCAATTCTTTTTGTGTTTTTTCATTGAAGACAAATTAAATGAAGATAATAATACCAAAGAATTTGTGTTTGCAATCATTTTCAGGAAGAAACTGAGTATTATCTGACAGAATTGCAGGGGTGCCAATACTTTTGGCCACCACTGTATATATTCTACGTGTTACCAGTCCTACAATCTCCTCATTGTCCCTCCACTTTGCTGCTGCCATAATGTGACCCTGTTCAGTACAAGCTACAGCTGTCAGTCAGCTTAACTGACAATACACTAGGGCTCACAAGGTCTTTCATGCTCTTGCTGGACTCATAATATGCTAATTTTAATACGAATAAAGGCACTGCCACACTTAGCGATCGCACTAGCGATCACGACAACGACTTAACCTGGCGAGATCGCTAGTGCTATCGCTATGTGATCGCTAGTTAGATTCCAAACACATCTCATCAGCGATCTGTGATTCCAAAGACATCTCATCAGCGATCTGTATAACGACCTCTGCGGTCGTTGGAAAACCTAGTCCCACCTGCGACGCTGGTGAAGTCGTTCATAAAGGGTGTCACACTCAGCGATTCAGGCTCACCAGCAGGACACCAACGACCAAAAAACAGCTCAGAACGTTCATAAGCGATCAGCGACATTTCTGCTACATGTCACACACAGCTAAGTCGCTAACGAGATCGCTACTGCGTCACAAATGGTGACGCAGTAGCGATCTTGTTAGCGATGTCGCTAAGGCCTGGGTCTCACATAGCGATACACCAGCGATCCCGACAACGATATGCACTTGTCAGGATCGCTGGTGTATCGCTACATGATCGCTGCTGAGCTGTCAAACAGGCAGCTCAGGGCAGCGATCAGCACAGCGACACTGCGGGTAACATCGCTTAGTTACCCGCAGTGTACCTTGGATACCAGCGCCCTGATGCAGGGAGCTGGTAACCAAGGTACACATCGGGTTTCCAGGCGCTGCGCGGTGCGATACCCAGCGATACCCAGCGATACCCAGCAGGGGGCTGATCGTCGCTGAATGTCACACACAGCGATATCGCTGGGGAGATCGCTGCTGCGTCACAAAACTAGTGACTCAGCAGCGATCTCGCTAGCGAGATCGCTGTGTGAGACGGGGCTTTAAGGGTATGCCACACTAAGCGAGATCGCTAGCGAGATCGCTAACGAGATCGCACCTGCGTCACCATTTATGACGCAGTAGCGATCTCGTTAGCGACTTTAGCTGTGTGTGACATGTAGCAGCGATGTGGCCCCTGTGGAGATGTCGTTGATCGCTCATGAACGTTCTGAGCCGTTTTTTGGTCGTTGGTGTCCTGCTGGTGAGCCTGAATCGCTGAGTGTGACACCCTTTATGAACGACTTCACCAGCATCGCAGGTGGGACTGGGTTTTCCCAACGACCACAGAGGTCATTATACAGATCGCTGATGAGATGTGTTTGGAATCACATATCGCTGATGAGATGTGTTTGGAATCACACAGCTAAGTCGCTAACGAGATCGCTACTGCGTCATAAATTGTGACGCAGGTGCGATCTTGTTAGCGATCTCGCTTAAGGTACTGCCACACTAAACAATCCCGCTAGCGATCTCGTTAGCGTTGCATACTAATGAGATCGCTAGCGGGATTGTTTCTATATCGCTAAATGCTGCCGCATTTAGCGATATAGTTAACGCCGCTATCGCCGTTAGCGATCTTCTTAACGACTTTAGCGGTACAAAAGTACGCTAAATCGCTAAGAAAAGGTGCCACACAGCGATAAGATACTTACCCAGCGGGAGCGCCAGCGATGAAATAGGGTCCGGAACGATTCCAGCGACGAGCGAGATCACAGCAGGAAGCTCGTCGCTGGAAGCTGCCGCACTGAACAACATCGCTAACGGGATCGCTAAATAGTGACGTTTTTTAGCGATCCCGTTAGCGATATTGTTTAGTGTGGCATACCCTTTAGTGTGGCATACCCTTAAGAGTTTTGACATGTATTATCAAAAGTACAACACCTTCATCAGATCTTAAGGCTAAATTCAATAATGTACACAGCATGTATTGTAAGATCTGGTGAAAGATTGTATTTAATGGAGTGGAAAAGGTCAAGATGCCACACTGCCCTTATATAAGCCACAGGCATTGTAGAATCAAGTATTGCAGTCCAATTAAAAAAAAAACTCAACTTCTTAGCTACACAGTGTTTTTGGAGAATTATTTAAATCTCTCCAAATTATTTTCCTACAAGCGAGAATACTGTCCATCCAACTCACATATCTGCTAGAAATTAATTCAGGAGTGGTTATATATTTGCACAGGGCCTGACAACATCAGGTAGAGTCCTGGAACGTTATGCTTATTTCATTTCAAGCCATCAAAGACTGGAAACATTACAAATATTAACTAATAAATTACAATCAAAGTATTGAAAAAATGTTTGTGATGCTGGTAACATGAAAGGCGCCCTCCAGTTCTCCGTACTTAAAGCATAATAATTTTATATGGAAACTCTCTAATATACTTTGTATTAATACCACATTAACAATCTCAGCTTCTTTTCAGTGAAAGCACATTAACAGAGCAAATTACATACCTCAGTCATATCGCCGTTCAAGAAATATCAGACATTAATTGAAAAAATAAAAAACAAGCTCAGTAGGAGCCATCATTCACACCCTGGATCACACAGCATGAAATTAAATGCTAGGGTAATATGACTTATATCAAAACTGTCACATGTTAATACTGCTCTACTGACAATGACATTTTAAGACTAACTTGAGGGCAAACGAGTTCCTTAATTGTGCAATGTGCAGGACCAGAAGACCGCTGAACCCAAACCAGTTGAGCAACAGAACATTCTTCAGCTGTCAGCACAGTCAGGTTCAGAGCTGGCACTGCCTGATATTTGTGTTCTCCATGGCAGAATGTAGGAACCAAGGAGCTGGCGACAGATTAACCTTTCTGAATCATGTTTTAGGAGCCAGGGTGCTACCTGCTTGTGTAAGGGGCAGTATATGAATGTCCGGAGCACTTTATCACTTAGGTCTTGTACACTTCTGCCGACAATTTCATGACGTTTCACATTTAAAGCACAACATTCAAAGTGACATCTCTACTTGGAATACTCCTTTGAGAATGGATTTCGGTTGTGAACCTTAAAAGGAGCAATTAGTAACTTGTCATTAGTCATTCAAACTCCAAATAAATAATTTTTATTAATCATGAAGTCCACATTGTCACTCCAGAGTATTCAGATGCAGCGCTATCACTTCAATGGGTGGCAAATGTTCAATAGTAAAGGGAATTTGACAGCAGATTCCGTCAGCGTGAAAGCGACACCGTCAGCATTATTGCACCCATGTGTGTTCACTCGGACATACTGCACGTCCTTCACAGAAAATATCCTTTGAAGCAGCAGCCTGCAAACGTACAACTACAATGACTACTCCAGCTGCTCCCTGCCATAATAAACAAGCCAGTGTCTGATTCATACTGTCCATGGTTCTGGTATCAGGAATCTGCTGACAGATTCCCTTTAGGGTAAGCCTTTACATCTCTATTAACATTCACCTGGTTAATCCAATAAAAGAGGATTAAGAGGAGTAAAAGAAAAAAAAAAAAACAACAAGACAAGTCATCAGGTCCAGATGGCCTACTTACCTTGCTGTCTGCAGAAAATTTTGTGATGAACAGACAGAGAGGTCCGGCGCCTGTGCACTGTACTCTGCTCTGCCCTCACCAGGGCAGATCAGTGCGCCTGCGCCTGAGCGCGATGGGACGCAAAGAAGATAATGGCTTCGCTAGAAGATGGGAGGCGCCGAACCGGACCACGACGCCCATCGGACTGGACGGCGGACCGCCCCTGGGTGAGTATAATATAACTCGTTTTTCTCATCTTTCAGGTAACATCGGGGGCTTATCTACAGCATTACAGAATGCTGTAGATAAGCCCTTGATGGCAGTGGCCTCATCTCATACTCCAAAAATGGGGTGACAGATTCCCTTTAAGGGAATCTGTCAGCTCATAACCTACATGACTGAAGTTTATGAGACCATCAGTACCTTTCTTAAACAAAAGGAAAGTGGCCTTTTCAAGAAATGGACTTTAGAAATGTTATGCAAATGAGGCTGAAGTGCTCTGGATTGGACTTCCGCTGCCTCAGTTTCAAGTTTCAAGCTTCATCCTCAGTGTAGGTGACTGACAGTTATGGCTGCTTGAGATGTCAGTGCAAATTGGTCTGAGCACAAACAGCAATGAACAGTCTGGCCATGGCTCTCCAAACCCAAAATATCCCAGCATCAGATTTATATGTAGCTGCCACAGTCTGGTCGGGAGACTTGCAGTCAGTCTGTGGATTGTGGTCTGTGCTCAGACAGAGTTGCACGGTCGTCTGAGACAACACGTAATTTAGCAATTTTCAAACTTGCCATTTTCAGGCTCTTAACCCCTTCACCACCTTGAGGTTTTCCATTTTTGAGTTTTCAGTTTTTGCTCCCCTTCTTCCCAGATCCATATTGTAAGCGGTTGACACACTTAGCTGCTTCCTCAGGTAGACACAGGAACCGTTCTGGTAGAGAATCACCTGCTGGTTTATTGTGGATAGCATAAACCTTGGCTTGGCCCAGCAAAATAAACAGAGCCTTTCTGGCACAACGGTAAAACAAACAAAACACAGTCCATAAGAGTCCATTCCCTGCAGGGTTCACCTGCAGTTATCCCGC
>JARQOD010000005.1:274171903-274223445 GCA_033576555.1 Oophaga sylvatica
GTCAGACAGAGCGTTTGAATCAAAGCCTAGAGACTTATCTTCGGTGTTTTGTCTCAGAGAACCAGGAGGACTGGTCTTCTTTCTTGCCTCTGGCAGAGTTCGCTCTTAACAACAGGCGGAGCGAGTCCACTGGTAAGTCCCCGTTTTTTGGGGCATATGGTTTTCATCCCCAGTTTTGTACTTTCAATGGGGGGGGCCCTTCTGGGGTTCCTGAGGAGGAGCGTTTCTCGTCGTCACTTGCTTCAGTGTGGAGAGGTGTATTGAATAATCTGAGTGCTATGGGGAACCGTTATAAACGTATGGCTGATAGGAGGAGAGTTTCTGGTCCAGATCTTAATGTGAACGATCTGGTATGGTTGTCTACCAGGAATATAAAACTTAAAGTTCCCTCCTGGAAGCTGGGCCCCAGATTCATCGGGCCGTACAGGATCAGTTCCATAATTAATCCTGTGGCATTTCGTCTGGACCTCCCTCCTACGTTTAAAATTCATAATGTGTTCCACAAGTCATTACTTAAGAGGTACGTGGCACCAGTCATACCATCACCTCTACCTCCTCCTCCAGTGGTGGTCAATGGTAACTTGGAGTTTCAAGTGTCAAAGATCATTGACTCACGTCTGAATCGCCGGTCCCTTCAGTACTTGGTGCATTGGAAGGGGTATGGTCCAGAGGAGAGGACGTGGGTTCCTGCGTCTGACATTAACGCAGATCGTTTGGTGCGGACCTTCCACAGAACTCACCCGGGCAAACCTGGCCCTGAGGGTCCGGAGGCCCCTCGTAGAAGGGGGGGTACTGTCATGTGTGCATCGCCACGAAGATCGTCGCGGTTGCACATTCTGACTTCTCACAGCTGAGTTGCTGTTTCTTTGTGTTTGGCAGTTAGGGAGTTAATTCTGTCTGTGCTCAGTTCTGGGACTGGGTGCAGTTTTCTCCCGGCTGCAATTAATTATTTGTTGATTGGTTTCCTTTAAATCTCTGGTTGTCTGTGTTGGGAGTTGCCAGTGAAATTCTTCATGCAGACCACAGATAGGATTGTATCTGTATAGACTTAAGTTAAAGAGCTCCTTAGTTGTTTTAAGCTCACCTTGCTTAGAGTTTAATATCCCAGATCATTTATGTTCCTTCTGTGTTTGAGTGTGTATGCAAGTCTGTGTTTTCTCCAGTCTGTCTTATATGTCTAATCTGTGTATTTAGCAGAGATCAGCCCATATCCCTTTGGTGGTAATCAGAATCCTTCTTAGGACTGATTACAGGGTTCAGGGACTGATAGGAGACAGGGTTAGGCTGGAGACTTGGACCTCTGAACCATTATCAGTACCTCCAAGGTGAGGGATTAGTTAGGACCCCAGTTTAGGGTCAGGTTAGACCCCGGTCCTCCTCTTTCCTGTGACAGTGTATCAAGTCCTCAAGATTAACCCTGAGTTCAACGGATATCGTGTCAGGTAAATCTATTCTATATTTACATGCTGATGTTGCTAATCTATATGTTGTATAGAGTGTTGTTCTTTTAAGAATAGTTTACTGACATCGTACACATATCATAAGACCGCGTGACACAGTTAGAAAATAAAATATCCCTGACCCCGGAGGTAATCAGTTCCCTAACTTGGTGGCTAGATTCAGATAATCTGTCGGGAGGTGTTCCGTGGATAGTGGTTCCCTCAAATATAGTAACCAGAGATGCCAGCTCTTTGGGGTGGGGGGCTCATTGGGAGGATAATGTGGCGCAGGGACAGTGGTCTAGGTCAGAGTCAGAGGATTCATCAAACATGAGAGAGCTAAAAGCTATATATCATGCCATATGTAATTTCCTTCCGCAGCTGCAAGGGACTCATACAAGGATCTTGTCGGACAACAGCACCTCAGTAGCGTACCTAAACCACCAAGGAGGTACACGATCAATGCCACTCATGTTTATTGCAGAAAAATTTTTAACATTGGCAGAAAGTCATCTCCTATCCCTGTCGGCCCTGCACGTCAGAGGAATAGACAATGTCAAGGCAGATTTTCTAAGTCGTCATACCCTACATCAAGGGGAATGGATACTCAATCATTGCATCTTCAAAAGAATAACATTCAAATGGGGCACACCAGATATAGACCTGTTTGCTACACGAAACAACAGGCAGGTAAAAAGGTTCGCCTCCTTATTCAAGCAGGACAATCCGGACATTCTCGACGCCTTGCAGATCCCGTGGACATTCCACTTGGCCTATGCCTTTCCTCCAATGATTCTGTTACCGATTGTCATCCGGAAAATAAGAGAGGAAAGAGCGAGAGTAATCCTGATAGCCCCGTTCTGGCCCAAAAGGCCATGGTTCTCGTGGCTGAGAGCCATGTCGATTTCGGATCCATGGATCCTCCCTTGGGACCGGGACCTTCTCTCACAGGGGCCCTTCTATCACCCTCAGGTCAAAGGATTGCGCCTCACGGCCTGGAATTTGAAAGGCAGTTATTAAAACTAAGAGGTTTTTCGAACGGACTGATTAATACGCTCCTAAATAGCAAGAAGGAGTCCACTACTAATATATATGCCAGAGTCTGGAGGAAATTTCTGTCTTTTCATTCAGTACGTCTATCTAGTGAAGTACCTATCCCAGCTATTCTAGAATTTTTACAAAAAGGGCATGAATTAGGCCTATCGGTAAATATTCTTAAGGTCCAGGTATCGGCCCTGGGTGCCCTATATAGTCATGACATAGCAGGCAATAAATGGGTAGCTCGGTTTATCTCAGCATGCCATCGAGCAGAACCAGTCCATATACCTCAAATGCCATCTTGGGACTTAAACTTAGTCCTAGACGCCTTAACAGAAAGTCCATTTGAACCCATTCAGTCAGTTCCAATAAAATATGCCTCATTAAAAACCGTTTTACTAGTAGCCTTGACCTCAGCAAGAAGAGTGAGTGATCTCCACGCCTTATCAATAGATCCTCCTTTCTTATCTATATATTCTGACAGGATAGTATTAAAAACTGACCCGTCTTATCTTCCTAAAGTATCAACTAAATTTCATAGATCTCAAGAAATTTATCTTCCTTCCTTTTATGACAACCCCTCATCACCACAGGAAGAGAAATTCCACACCTTAAGGTGCTGCCACACTTAGTGATCTCGTTAGCGATCTAAATAACGACGCAAGCTAATGAGATCGTTTTTGTGATCGTTTTAATGTCTCTAGTAGCTGCCACACTTAGTGATCTCGTTAACGACTCAAAAGCGGTTAGCGATCTCATTAACGACTTTAACGGTCATTGCGATGTAAAAAACAGCGCACATCGCTCACAAAAGGTGCCAGACACAGCGACATAGGCTCACCAGCGGGACGCCAACGATCTAAATACGGTCCAGAACTCTAGTGAACGATCAGCGAGATCACAGCAGGGGCCACGTCGTTGCTACATGCCACACACGTTAGCGTCACGAACGAGATCGCTAAATAGTGACGTATTTTAGCGATCTCGTTAGCGATGCTGTTTAGTGTGGCATACCCTTTAGATGTTAAAAGATCAATCTTAGCATATCTAGATAGGACTAGCCCCTGGAGGAAGAGCAGGGCTCTCTTTGTTTCTTTCCAGGGCAGCCGCAAAGGTGCAGGAGTAACGAAAAGCACGCTATCTCGATGGATTAGAGACGCAATAGCATTGGCGTATGTGGCAAAAAAGAAAATTCCACCACAAGGCGTGAAGGCACATTCCGCACGAGCCATATTGTCTTCTTGGGCAGAAAGAGCAGATGTCCCGATAGACCTTATATGTAAGGCCGCAACCTGGGCTTCACCTTCTATGAACACTATAGATTAGATCTATCCTCCTCATCAGATCTAGTGTTTGGTAGATCAATCCTTGACACGGTGGTCCCTCCCAGATAATTGTCTCTGAAAATCTCTCAGTGGGTGCTGTCGTGGCGAAGAGAAAAAAACGGATTACTTACCGGTAATGCTCTTTTATAGAGCCCACGACAGCACCCACTCACTTCCCCCCTACTTGTGGTATACACGGTGCATCCTGTTTGGTGAAGGATTGATTATATTGGCTATATATAGTCTAGCAGTGTAAATATGTATATATATGTTAAACATGTTATGGTGCAAATTAACTGAAACTTGTGTGGCGGTTCCTCTCATTCTCTGTAAACCAACTGAGGAGCGAGGGGGCCGCCCCTTTTATCTCTCTGTAGGTTCCCTGTTCCTAGGGGCGGATCCCCTCTCTCAGTGGGTGCTGTCGTGGGCTCTATAAAAGAGCATTACCGGTAAGTAATCCGGTTTTTTAGCCACAAAAATGATCTTTTACAATTTTTTTTTATTTTCACAAGGGTAAAAGGAGAAAATGGGCAAAGTTGTTGTGCAACTTCTCCTGAGTACGCCAATACCCCATATGTGGTGGAAAACCACTGTTTGGGCACACGGCAGAGCTCGTAAGGGAAGGAGCGCCGTTTGACTTTTTCAAACTAAAATTGGCTGGAATTGAGATTGGACGCCATGTCGTGTTTGGAGAGCCCCTGATATGCGTAAACAGTGGAAACCCCCCACAAGTGACACCATTTTGGAAACTAGACCCCCTAAGGAACTTATCTAGATCTGTTGTGAGCACTTTGAACCCCAAAGTGTTTCACAAAAGTTTATAATGCCTGGGTGTGAAAAAAAAAAAAAACAATTTTCCACAAAAATGATTTTTTAGTCCCAAATTTTTGATTTTTCCCAAGGAAATTGGACCCCAAAAGTTGTTGTCCAATTTGTCCTGAGTACGCTGATACCCCATATGTGGGGGGGGAGGGGGGAAACTGTTTGGGCGCACGGCAGGGCTTGGAAAGGAAGCAGTAACGTTTTGGAATGCAAACATTGATGGGGGTCATGCTCCGTTTGTAGTGCCCCAGATGAGCCTAAACAGTGGAAACCCCCCACAAGTGACCCCATTTTGGAAGCTAGACCCCCTAAGGAACTTATCTAGATTTTTGGTGAGCACTTTGAACCCCCAAGTGCTTCACACAAGTTTATAATGCCCGGGCATGAAAATAAAAAATCCTATTTTTTTCCCACAAAAATTATCTCTTAGTCACTAATTTTTTATTTTCCCAAGGGTAACAGGAGAAATTGGACCACAAAATTTGTTGTCCAATTTGTCCTGAGTACGCTGATACCCCATATGTGGGGGGGAACCACTGTTTGGGCGCATGGCAGAGCTCGGAATGGAAGGAGCACCATTTGACTTTTTCCAACCAAAATTGGCTGGAATTGAGATTGGACGCCATGTTGCATTTGGAGAGCCCCTGCTGTGCCTAAACAGTGGAAACCCCCCACAAGTGACCCCATTTGGGAAACTAGACCCCCTAAGGAACTTATCTAGCTCTTTGGTGAGCAATTTGAACCCCCAAGTGCTTCACACAAGTTTATAACGTAGAGCCGTAAAATTAAAAAATCATATTTCCAGGACGTCCCCGACAGCACTATGGAGGACGTCCTCCTCCTCCTTACAGGGACAGGAAGCACACGAGAGGTTAAAAGGTCCCACTCCTCCCCCTATACCTCAGTGTTTTTCTTGTCCCTGCATGGAGGGACAGACGAGATATTGCTGCGCAAGCTTACCGGGCCCAGGGGGATCGTGCGGTTCGTCCAATCCTTCCCCCTGTCAAGAGGTCCAGGGCCGAAACTCCCTCCTTGGGAGTCCCTCTACTCCAAAGACCGGGGGCGGACGAGCTCCCGGGTAAGAGCCGCTCCTCCCGGTGGGAGGCTCTTGGCTCAGGCGTCTTCCTCCTGGTCCAGGGAGGAACGCCGTACAGGCCTCGTCTGAGAGCGGAACGTCACTTCCGGTGACGCAGGCGCAAAGAATCAGCGTGCGTTCTGGAATGGATCGCAGAAAGGCCGAAGAGCGTCGCATTTGGAATTGCAGGTGCACCGCTAAGATTCATGCGTTCTGGAACGGAACACAAAAGGTAAAGCGTCGTGTTTGAGGTCGCAATCGTTGTGCGTTCCAGGATGGAACGCAAGAAAGGCGGCGCTAATGACGTCACTAAAAAGAGCGCTATATTAAGAGCATGTGTGGTGGTGTTTGAACTGCTGGGTGCCATTCTGTGATTTAATCACAGGAAACGAGTTGTAACCACCATAGCAGTCCTAAGGCAGCAAGGTGAATCTTTCTGCGGCAGGATATGGAGTCTGAGAAATCCAGAGAGGAGGATGCGGGGGTGAGTGCGCATAGCGCAAAAAACGGCACCCTCACTATGTAAGATTCATTATCCAGACTCAGTCCTTAGTATACATATTGTTGTATTACTTAGGACAAGGAAACTTCAACAATGCCTCGGCAGGCAGCGAAAAAATCAGGCAAAGTCTTGGTGAAATCTAATCGCTGTTCCACATGTCACAAGAAGCTTCCTGATGCGTATAAGAAACCGGTCTGTTGTTCTTGTACAGCTGTGGTCTTGGAGCAAGAAAGATCTTCATTATTATCTGACCTGAAGCTCCTGATTAGGGAAAGTGCAAGCATCCTTATCTGCTAGTTCACAACAGCAGCCCACTAGTCAGGGTCCATGTCGCAAGAGACCTAGGTGGGAGTTGGAAGAGGACCCGAAACCGGAATCAGAAGAAAATTCAGATACTCAGTATTCGGAGCAGGAAGAAGGTGAAGTACAGCCAGAAAACCAGGAAAAGGCCAGGAGGTACCTATTCCCGGTGGAAGATACGGAAGATCTTGTCCAGGCTGTGAGAAGTACAATGCATATGGAAGATGTTCCACGACCTCAGTCCAGACAGGATTTGATGTTTGGAGGTCTCACAGCTCAGATTCAGAAAGTCTTTCCTATAAGTGATCATATTAAAACCATGATTCTGAGTGAGTGGAAGGACGCAGAGCGGAGGTTGGTAATGTCACGTGACTTTAAGAGTCGTCTTCCATTTGATCCTGAGGACTCAAAATTTTGGGAGGAGATTCCAAAAGTGGATATGCCAATTGCAAAAGTGGCGAAAAAGACTTCGATTCCTTTTGAGGACTCTTCAAGTCTTAAAGATCCCATGGACCGAAAGGCGGACATCCTTCTTAAACGGGCTTGGGAATCTTCGGCAGCTTTAACAAGGACCAATATTGCGGCTACTTCGGTAGCAAGGTCTATGTTTTTTTGGATGGGTCAGCTGGAGGAACAATTAACCAACAAGACCCCTAGAGCTGAAATATTAGAGTCGCTTCCTCTTATCAAATCAGCGACAGCTTTTCTGGCAGATACCTCAGCAGAGTCGGTTAGGTTTTCTGCCAGAAATAGCTCTTTGTCTAATGCAGTCCGTAGAGCTATCTGGTTAAAATCCTGGTCAGGGGATAATGCCTCTAAAAATAAACTATGTTCCTTACCCTTTGCAGGTTCAAAGGTATTTGGCCAGGCGCTAGATGATATCCTAGAGGCGTCGGATAGCAAAAAAGGGATTCCAGAGGAAAAACCCAAAAAGTTTCAGTCCTTTCGGAAGAAACCAGCTTTCCGTAGACAACCTTTTTACAAAGACACAGGAAGAGCTAGTAGGGGATCATATAAAGGTTCCTACACCCAAACAGAGGAAATAAGAGTTCATTGTTCTTCATCAAGATCTAGAAAACAATGACGCCAGGCACATAGGGGGCAGACTCCTGTTCTCTGCAGAGAACTGGAAGCAGGTTACCAAGAACGAGTGGGTCTTACAAACCATAAAAGAAGGCTACAAAATAGAACTGACATCCTATCCGCCCAAAGATACATATCTCCCACTGCGGTCCAGGCAAATTCAGGGATGTTTCAGGATCTTCAAGATCTAATCTCTTCCCAGGTTATAGTGCCAGTTCCCGTATCAGAGGAAAAAATGGGTCATTATTCCTCTCTCTTTCCAATAATGAAACCATCAGGCGAGTCGCGGACAATTCTGAATCTCAAACCATTGAACAAGTTTGTTCGGTACAAAAGATTCAGAATGGAGTCTATAAGGTCGGCAATTCCACTAATAGACAAAAACTCCGTAATGTGTACCCTAGACTTAAAAAGTGCATACTATCAGGTCCCGATTCATCCAACCTCGCAGGAACTTCTGAGATTTGCCGTAAGCCTACCGGACTATACCTGCCACTTCCAGTTCCAAGGCCTTCCGTTCGGGCTGGCTTCTGCTCCCAGAGTATTTACGAAGCTAATATCAGAAGTCGTAGCCTATCTGAGAAACCAAGGAATTATTGTAATACCGTACTTGGACGACTTTTTGTTAGTGGCTCGAACAGCAGAAGTCCTAAATCATCACACAGAACGAACAGTGTCGGTGCTGGAATGTCTCGGTTGGGTGGTGAATCGAGAAAAATCTCATTTAACACCCAGTACAAGAAAAGTATTTCTAGGGGTATTACTGGATTCCAGATCCAGGACAGCCTTCTTACCAGAAGTCAAGCAACAATCGTTAAAAAAGAAGGTTGCAGAGATGGTGAAGAGCAGAGTTACCATAAGAAGAGCTATGCAGGTTCTGGGAGTGATGACATCATGCATTCCATGCGTCAAATGGGCACAGGCTCATTCAAGACCCCTACAAAAAGAAGTTCTATCTTTGTGGGATCGTCATCAGGCATCCCTAGACAAGAAGATTCATCTTTCTGCAAAAGTGAAGAGATCTTTAAGTTGGTGGATGCAAAGCAGAAATCTCAGAAGAGGAGTTCTTTGGATTCCATCTCCAGTCATAATAATAACTACAGACGCAAGTGCTTGGGGATGGGGAGCCCATTTAGAAGGGAAGATTCTTCAAGGAAAATGACCGGAAAAAATCAGACAAATGTCGTCAAACTATCGAGAGCTGTATGCGATTTGGGAGTCGTTAAGAAGAAACCAAAACCGTTTAAAAGACCAACATGTCAAAATCCTGTCAGACAATATGACAGCAGTAGCCTTCATAAAACATCAGGGAGGCTCTCGATACAGAACTCTGCAGGATCTAGCAGAAAAGATATTCATATGGGCAGAACAGACGGTCCTCTCCATAACCGCAGTACACCTGGAAGGTTCACAGAACTTAGTAGCAGACTATCTAAGCAGACAGAAGATCTACCCGACCGAGTGGGAGCTGAACCAGGAGGTCTTCCACTTACTATGCCAACGATGGGGAACGCCTCAGATAGATCTTTTTGCTACAAGGAAAAATTCGAAGCTACCAAGGTTTTATTCACTGAACCCAGTGGACAATCCAGAAGGTGTAGATGCCTTGAGTCAGAGGTGGAACGAACCTCTAAATTATGCATTCCCACCAATAGCACTGATACCAGCGGTGCTAAGGAAGATAAGAGAAGATGGAGCAAGAGTCGTACTAATAGTTCCGTTCTGGCCAAGGAGGAGCTGGTTTCCACTTCTAGGCGACATGACCACAGAAAACCAATCGAGCTTCCCCGGTGGAAGGATATAATTCACCAGGGACCAGTTCTACACCAGGACCCAGAAAGATTGCACCTGTCAGCCTGGATCCTGAACGGGACATTTTAAAAGCTCGTGGTCTATCAGATCAAGTCATAACAACGATTCTGGCCAGCAGAAAACCGGTAACTTCGGCAATATATTATAAGATCTGGAAGAAGTTCTGTCTGGAAGGTGGCAGGTCTGATGCTGTAGCTGGGGTCCCGGATGTTCCTCGAGTTCTGGATTTCTCCAGGCAGGATTTAATATGGGTCTTAGACCTAGTACTCTTAAAGTTCAAATCTCGGCATTAAGTACTTACATGGACTATCCATTGGCCTCTCATCCTTGGGTAGTTAGATTTGTCAAAGTAATCCAGAGATTGCGGCCCACTATAAGACAGTTGTCTCCCCCCTGGGACTTAAATCTAGTTTTTGCGGCTCTTTGTAAAAATCCTTTCACACCAAACAGGGAGTTGCCTGTTTCACTCTTATCGATGAAGACAGCGTTTTTGGTAGCAATCACCACAGCCAAAAGAGTAGGGGAAATTCAAGCACTTTCCATTAAAGACCCATATCTGCAGATCAGAGAGGATCACATAATATTAAAACTTGATCCTGCTTTCTTGCCCAAGGTAGCTTCCTGGCAAAATCGCAATCAAGAAATCATACTCCCGTCTTTTTGTGAAAAACCATTAAACATAAAAGAACAAGCTTTACACTCCCTTGACGTTAAGACAGGCAGTGATTGATTACTTGGAGGCCACTAAGCTCTGGAGGAAAGATCCTAACTTGTTTATTTAGTTTGGAGGTAAAAATAGGGGTAAAAAAGCTTCCAAAGCATCCATTGCAAGATGGATTACCACTATAATCTCAAAAACTTACACATCTGAGGGTGTAGTTTGTCCTATAAAGATAAGAGCCCATTCTACCAGAGCATTGTCAGCCTCATGGGCTGAGAGAGCAGGAGCATCATTAGAACAAATTTGTAAGGCAGCCTCTTGGGAAAATACCTTTTGCAAGCACTACAAACTAGATGTGCTAGCAGGACAACATACGGCATATGGTAGAAAAGTATTACAGGCCGTAGTCCCACCCTAGGAGGGTTTCTTTAGTACTCTCCATAGTGCTGTCAGGGGGACGTCCTGGAAAATGGGTATTATACCTACCGATAATTCGGTTTCCAGGAGTCCATCCTGACAGCACGGTTAGTTCCCTCCCTTGTCTATCTTGTTATATATGCTAATTCATATGATGTAATATGTTTAAGTAAATTAAAGTGTTATCACGGGCATGGATCCATGGTATGGTACTTGTCAAATCACTGAGGTATAGGGGGAGGAGTGGGACCTTTTAACCTCTCGTGTGCTTCCTGTCCCTGTAAGGAGGAGGAGGACGTCCTCCATAGTGCTGTCAGGATGGACTCCTGGAAACCGAATTATCGGTAGGTATAATACCCATTTTTTTCCACAAAATTGATCTTTTCACCCCAATTTTTATTTTCCCAAGGGTAACAAGACTCCAAAAGTTATTGTGCAATTTGTCCTGAGTGCGCTGATACCCCATATGTGGGAGTAAACCACTGTTTGGGTGCATGGCAGAGTTTGGAAGGGAAGGAGCGCCATTTGACTTTTTCAATGCAGAATTGGCTGGATGCCATGTCGTGTTTGGAGAGCTCCTGATCTGCCTAAACAGTGGAAACCCCCCACAAATGACACCATTTTGGAAACTAGACCCCTCAAGGAACTTATCTAGATGTGTGGTGAGCAATTTGAACCCCAAAGTGCTTCACAGAAGTTTATAACGTACAGCCGTAAAATAAAAAAATCTCTTTTTTTTTTTTTACAAAAATGATTTTTTCGCCCCCAATATTTTATTTTCACAAGGGTAACAGGAGAAATTGGACCCCAAAAGTTGTTGTCCAATTTGTCCTGAGTATGCGGATACCCAATATGTGGGAGTAAACTACTGTATGGGCGCACGTCGAGGCTCGGAAGGGAAGTAGTGACGTTTTGGATTGCAGACTTTGATGGAATGGTCTGGGGGAGTCATGTCGCATTTGGAGAGCCCCTGATGCGCCTAAACAGTGGAAACCCCCCACAAGTGACCCCATTTTGGAAAATAGACCCCACAAGGAACTTATCTAGATGTGTGGTGAGCACTTTGAATCCCGAAGTGCTTCACAGAAGTTTAGAAAGTACAGCCGTAAAAATAAAAAATCCTTTTTTTATTACAAAAATGATTTTTTCGCCCCCAATATTTTATTTTCACAAGGGTAACAGGAGAAATTGGACCCCAAAAGTTGTTGTCCAATTTGTCCTGAGTACGCTGATACCCAATATGTGGGAGTAAACTACTGTATGGGCGCATGTCGGGGCTCGGTAGGGAAGTAGTGACGTTTTGGATTGCAGACTTTGATGGAATGGTCTGGGGGAGTCATGTCGCATTTGGAGAGCCCCTGATGCGTCTAAACAGTGGAAACCCCCCACAAGTGACCCCATTTTGGAAAATAGACCCCACAAGGAACTTATCTAGATGTGTGGTGAGCACTTTGAACCCCGAAGTGCTTCACAGAAGTTTATAACGTACAGCCGTAAAAATAAAAAATCCTTTTTTTTTACAAAAATGATTTTTTCGCCCCCAGTATTTTATTTTCACAAGGGTAACAGGAGAAATTGGACCCCAAAAGTTGTTGTCCAATTTGTCCTGAGTACGCTGATACCCAATATGTGGGAGTAAACTACTGTATGGGCGCACGTCAGGGCTCGGAAGTAGTGACGTTTTGGATTGCAGACTTTGATGGAATGGTCTGGGGGCGTCATGTCGCATTTGGAGAGCCCCTGATGCGCCTAAACAGTGGAAACCCCCACAAGTGACCCCATTTTGGAAAATAGACCCCACAAGGAACTTATCTAGAAGTGTGGTGAGCGCTATGAAGCCCCAAGTGCTTCACAGAAGTTTTATAACATACAGCCGTAAAAACAAAAAAATCATTTTTTTTTTTTACAAAAATGATTTTGTCGCCCCCAGTTTTTTATTTTCCCAAGGGTAACAGGAGAAATAGGACAAATTGCACAATAACTCTTGTGGTCCAGAGTACGCTGATACCCCATATGCGGGAGTAAACTACTGTTTGGGCGCATGGCAGAGCTCAGAAGTGAAGGAGCACCGTTTGACTTTTTCAACACAGAATTGGCTGGAATTAAGATCAGACGCCATGTCACATTTGGAGAGCCCCTAATGTGCCTAAACAGCAGAAACCCTCCAATTCTAACTCCAACCCTAACCCCAACACACCCCTAACCCTAGTCCCAACCCTAACCACAAACCTAACCACATTTTGAGAGCTATAATTTTTGCATATTTTGGCCCACAGAGTCATGTGAGGTCTTATTTTTTGCGGGACGAGGTGACGTTTTTATTGGTACCATTTTTGAGCACGTGACATTTTTTGATCGCTTTTTATTTCGATTTTTGGGAGGTTAGAATGAACAAAAATCAGCAATTCATGAATTTCTTTTGGGGAGGCGTTTGTACCGTTCCGCGTGTGGTAAAATTGATAAAGCAGTTTTATTCTTCGGGTCAGCACGATTACGGCGATACCTTATTTATATCATTTTTTTTATGTTTTGGCGCTTTTATAGAATGAAAACAATTTTATATAAAAAATTATTTTTGCATCGCTTTATTCTGCGAGCTAGAACTTTTTTATTTTTTCACTGATGATGCTGTATGACGGCTCGTTTTTTGCGGGACAAGATGACGTTTTCAGCGGTGCCATGTTTATTTATATCGGTCTTTTTGATCGCGTGTTATTCCACTTTTTGTTCAGCGGTATGATGATAAAGCATTGATTTTTTGCTTCGTTTTCTTTTTTTTAAAGGGGTTCACTAAAGGGGTTAACTAGTGGGACAGTTTTATAGGGGGGGTCGTTACGGACGCGGCGATACCAAATATGTGTAATTTTATTGATTTTTTTTTATTTACAGGAAAGAATGAATTTATTGGGGAATATATATTTTTTTTTTATGATTTTTTTTTACCACTTTTTATTATTTTTTTACTTTGTCCCAGGGTGGGACATCACTGTATTTTATCAGATCGCTGGTGTGACAGTGTGCACAGCACTCTGTCACACCAGCGATCGCTCTGGCAGTGCTGCGGGCTTCTCAGTGCCTGCTCTCAGCAGGCACTGAGGAAGCCGCCTCCCTGCAGGACCCCGGCGCCATCTTGGATCCGGGGACCTGGAGGGAGGACGGACCCTCGGAACAGCGCGACACATCGCGCTGCTCTGAGGGTCTCAGGGAGCCCCCACCCTGCGCGATCCTCCCCTGTGCCCCGGTTACACCGCGATCATGTTTGATCGTGGTGTGCCAGGGGTTAATGTGCCGGGAGCGGTCCGTGACCGCTCCTGACACACAGTCACGGGTGTCAGCTGAGATAATCAGCTGACACCCGGCGGCGATCAACTGCGCTCCCCCCGCCAGTAACGCTGCCGACGCCGCGGGGGGACGCCCCCGAAACACCGCCGTCGGAACCGCCTGACCGCCACTGCACCACCCAGCCTCCAATGCCCGCGGCATTGATGGCTGCCGCCACCACTACTGCTCACCATGACAGGACCGCAGGACGGAGCATAAGGAGGAAGGTACCCGCAGACCCAGGGAGGGGGAAAATACTTACCCACCTGCGCTGGCTGTGAGACGGGGATCCCTCTGGATACCACTCCACCTGCTCCGCACACTGTCGTGGAGTCCTGCCCGGACCCACCGTGGCGCTTCCAGGGGCTCCGCACTGGTCGAGGTAGGACACCCCCCGCTACCTGGTAGCCCGGCCGGCCTGGGTCCTCCTGAAGAGCTTCATCTGTAGGGAACCCGTCCTCCAGGAACAGGAAACCAACTGATGTGTGGGAGAGGTGCCATCCTTTTGTATCTGTAGGTTTCCTGTTCCTAAAGGGCGGATCCCCTCTCTCCGTAGTGCTGTCATGGACATTCGAATAAATAAAGATTAAACAACAACCACAAGATGGATTTCATCAACCAAGGTATTATTTCAATCAGTATAACAGCGCCACTCTAACAGTGTCTGTAGGTGACTGTGCACAATCCTGCTGCTGACAGGTTCCCTTTAACTATCTGACTGTTCTGTGGTGTCATGATCGTTTTTCGCCCATAGCAGTCACAGACCGCTCCTGCTTCCTGCGACGTCTTGCTGACTGAACAGATCCTTTTTTTCCGCTGTCATGCTAACTGCGGGAAGCCGGCTGTCAATCAGCATGACATTGGCAGTGACAACCCACCGACAGAGCAGAGCAGAAAAGAAAAAGCTGTTGAGGCAGGAGTGATTGACACAGGGTAGAACAGGCAGCTCAGCTAGTTAGCAACTACAGATCAATTCACAACCCCATAGTGTAAAAAAAAAAAAAAAAAAAAAAGGTCCAGGATAACCTCTTTAATGCCAATTACATTGAAAAGTGAACAGTGTGTAAAAAAAATAAATACAGAATTGCTATTTTGTTTGCACATTACCTTTTGGGACCAATGACAACTACATGATCACGAAAAAAATAAGCCCTCATACAGTGGCATTGAAAGAAAATTGTAAATCATATGGCAACAAAAAATGATTTTTTTTGTTGAAAAGTAATAAAGCACAAAAAAAATGTAAACATTTGTTCTTGCCATAATTGTACTGACCCTAAGAATAAAAATACAATTTTATTAGTGCAGAATGTGAGCAACAACAAATTTTAAAAGAGAACCTGTCAGGTCCCTTATGCCCTCCAGTCCATCAGCATCCAGCTATTTGTACAGCCCTGTATAACATAATTCTGTTAAATAAATGCTTTAAAGGGAATCTGTCACCCCCCCCCGCGATGTATATGACCTTTAACCCCTTTCTGACATCTGACATACTATCCTGTCTGCCCATGAACGCGATACTACGTCATGGGCGATCTGCCGCGCTCACGCGGGGGGGAAGAGAGCGCGCCGAGTGCCAGCTGATTCTCACAGCTGACACCCAGCACTAAGTGCCAGGAGAGGTCACAGACCGCTCCTGGCACTTTAACCCTGGAACACTGCGATCAAACAAGATCGCAGCGTTCCGGAGCTGGCACAGGGGCTGACAGCCCCTCTGCCTTTGGATTGGAGACCACGCGTGGGGTCTTGATCGCTGCCATGGAAACCCGATGTCAACTTCAAGTCTCCAGAGCTGAGCTGAGAAACTTCCTGTCATGTGCTGTAATTGACAGGAAGTTCTCAGGTCAGTTCTGTAACCCTTCTGTAGCATGCAGATACTGCTTCATCTGCATGCCATATAAGCGATCAGCCTGCACAAAATGAGTGTCCCATAGTGGGACAAGGTGTAAAACTTAGAATGAAGTAAACATTTTTTTTTAAATAATTGTAAAAATATATATATAAAAAAAATCAATATTTATTCTATCACTAAATAAATATTTGAATAAAAAAAAATCTCAACAATAAAAGTACACATATTTGGTATCACCACCTCCGTAACGACCCGCCCTATAAAACTGTCCCACTAGTTAACCCCTTTAGTGAACACCATAAAAAAAAACCAACAAGGCAAAAAACAATGCTTTATCATCATACCGCCGAACAAAAAGTGGAATAACGCGATCAAAAAGATGGATATAAACATGGTACTGTTGAAAACGTCACCTTGTCCCGCAAAATAGGAGCCGCCATACAACATCATCAGTGAAAAAATAAAAAAGTTATAGCTCAGAATAAAGTGATGCAAAAATTATTTTTTCTATAAAAGTTTTTATTATATAAAAGCACCAAAACATTAAAAAAATGATATAAATGAGGTATCACTGTAATCGTACTGACTCGAATAAAACCGCTTTATCAATTTTACCACACGCGGAACGGTATAAACGCCTCCCCCAAAAGAAATTCATGAATTGCTGGTTTTTGTTCATTCTAACCTCCCAAAAATCGAAATAGAAAGTGATCAAAAATGTCATGTGCCCGAAAATGGTACCAATAAAAACGTCAACTCGTCCCACAAGAAAAAAGACTTCACATGACTGTGGGCCAAAATATGGAAAAATTATAGCTCTCAAAATGTGGTGATGCAAAAACTATTTTTTGCAATAAAAAGCGTCTTTTAGCGTGACAGCAGCCAATCATAAAAACCCGCTATAAATAGTAAATCAAACCCCCTTTATCACCCCCTTAGTTAGGGAAAAATAATAAAATAAAAAAATGTATTTATTTCCATTTTCCCGTTAGGATTGGGGTTAGGTTTGTGGTTAGGGGTGTGTTGGGGTTAGGGTTGGAGTTAGAATTGGGGGGTTTCCACTGTTTAGGCACATCAGGGGCTCTCCAAACGTGAAATGGCATCTGATCTCAATTCCAGCCAATTCGGCGTTGAAAAAGTCAAACGGCGCTCCTTCCCTTCTGAGCTCTGCCATGCGCCCAAACAGTAGTTTACCCCCACATATGGGGTATCAGCGTACTCAGGACAAATTGCACAACAACTTTTGGGGTCCAATTTCTCCTGTTACCCTTGGGATTTTTTATTTTTACGGCTCTACGTTATAAACTTTTGTGAAGCACTTGGGGGTTCAAAGTGCTCACCACACATCTAGATAAGTTCCTTAGGGGGTCTAGTTTCCAAAATGAGGTCACTTGTGGGGGGTTTCCACTGTTGAGGCGCATCAAATAATAACCAAATACTGATAGTGTGAATGTGGCACAAGGCTCCAGGAAAGCGACCATGAAAACACACAAAGTTGTGTCCTTAATGGCACAGAGGGATTGTCTAGTCTCAGAAAAATGTAATCCCCATGCAGGTGGGGTGGTCATGTGACTGCATGTCATGTGACGACTAGTCAATTCATCTAGTGAGAGGAGGTGGATGAGACTAGTTGCCACATGATCACAACTATGCAAATGCCATCCATGCGGTCACATGACCGGCCCGCCACCAGGGGACAGCCCCTGCTCTACTGCTGCGCTGCCGCCCGTGTCCGGTCACGTATGCCGAGCTTGTACGCACCTCTCTCCGCAGCTGCCGGTACTGGGGCTCCCGGGGGCCCGGGCTGGGGCTCCTGGCTGCATTCTCTCCTGCTCCCCTCTGCAGCGGGTTGTGATGATGGAGTCGGGTAGGGAAAGGGGTCGTTCGGACTTTATTCTTCCGTCGCTTCCTGCGGCCGCAGCTCCTCGCTCTGCTCACACTACTCCCCCGCCTTCGGCCGCCGCCTCCTTGGGGCTCGGACATGACCGCTCCGTGTCACAGAGCGCACAGGACAAGGCTGTGTCTGCACTGTCACCTTCCAGCTGTTGACGCTCTGCCCGCGTCCAGCTTGCTCCCGGACACTGACAGCTATCTTACGTACAGAAGTACGGGCTCCGGGGTTGTCACACAAGATGTCGGCTGCGGGCTCCCACCTCCTCGGTTGTGTTTTTGTTTTAGGCCCCGCCCCTGCGCGTTCCCGCTCGCTGTGAGGTAATGCTGGTGCACTGGTTTCCCGCGCGTTCCCGCCGCCTGCTGGTGCGCGCATAGTCTGGTGTAGTCAGTGACCTGGGCTAGCGCTGTACGGGCAGTGGTGTAGCGCCCCCTGGAGGTGTCAGTGCACGGTGCATGCTTCCTCACAGAACATGGCACAGGCCCCTATAAGCAGTGGAAGGCTCTTCACGGGGAGTTTTCGCCCAGATATTAGTGCATATTCAAATGAGCCTCCAACTAATTTCAATAGAAAAGATAGAACCTTTTTCATGGAGGAAAAAATAGTCTTAACCCTTCTAGAAGTGGTTTCTGCAAGGAAAATGTGCCAAACTCGCCAATGAAATAAAGGGGGACACAGAGCACCATTTACTTCTGCGCTTTTCACATCTAAAGGTGTTATTCCCACTGGGCGACAGTCGGCGGCTGTAGTAATATGTGACATGGCATTCTCACACCATTTTTGCTCAGCTATGGAGCAAAAATGCCGAAGTGGTGATGTGTTTCTGTTACTGTATTTTTCAGATTATAAGATGCACTTTTTTCCTCCAAATTTGGGAGGAAAATGGGGGTGCATCTTACAATCAGAAGCTTACCGGGGTCACCGGCGGCAGGATTGCTGCTTCAGGAGGCCGGAGGCGGCAGGAGTGGGGCCATGCTGAATGCTGCTGTGCCTCAGCTCTCAGAAGATGTCGGCGCTGGTGAGCAGAGTCCCCTCTCCTGTTCATTTCCCTGTGATGGGTTTCGGGAAAAAGGTTCACTGGAGGCAACGCATGCGCAGATTGAGATCTCGGGAGACTGCCATTTTCCTGAAGGCACCCCAGGGATATCTATGGAAAAGAGGACTCTGCTCACCGGCGCCCACATCTTCTGAGAACCCATTCACCACAGCATCGCCCCGCTCCTTCCGCTGCCGCCGACCTTTTGAAGCTACGATCCTGCCTCCTATGACCCCACTCTATCGCAGCCACCCCCCATGTTAGCTACTGTTAAAACGGACTAAGACGCACCACCATTTTATTTAAAAAAATATTTTCCCTCCCAAAATTTGTGGTGCGCCTCATAATTCGCAAAATGCCAGTCAGCGGCTGCCAAGGCAAACAGGATCATGGGGTGCATTGAAAGAGGTCTGGATACACATGATGAGAGCATTATACTGCCTCTGTACAAATCCCTGGTTAGACTGCACATGGAGTACTGTGTACAGATTTGGGCACCGGTGCTCAGGAAGGATATAGTGGAACAAGAGTGAGTACAAAGGAGGACAACAATATTAATAAAGAGGATGGGGAAACTACAATACCCAGAGAGATTAGCAAAATTATGATTATATAGTCTAGAAAAAAGACGACTGAGGGGCGATCTAATAACCATGTATAAGTATATAAGGGGACAATACCAATATCTCTCCGAGGATCTGTTTATACCAAGGAAGGTGATGGTCACAAGGTGGCATTCTCTGCGTCTGGAGGAGAGAAGAGGATTCTTTTAGGGCAGTGAGAATCTGGAATTCCTTGCCTGAGTAGGTGGTGATGGCGAACTCAGTCGAGGGGTTCAAGAGAGGCCTGGATGTCTTCCTGGAGCGTAACAATATTGTATCTTACAGTTATTAGGTTCTTTAGAAGGACGTAGATCTGGGGATTTATTCTGATGGAATATAAGCTGAACTGGATGGACAAATGTCTTTTTCGGCCTTTCTAACTGTGTTACAATGTTAAATACGGTACTGTTCCTCTGATTGTTCCACTCCTGAATTTGGCTTATAAATACTGAGGTAAAAAGTCACTGAATACTGAATGTATTCACAAGGTCTTAAATGCTGCTTTTTTGGCACAGCAAACATACGCAGCCTCAAAAACTCACTGTGGGCACAAAGAGCGCCGGTGACTACTTTTCTGTTAAAAGCCACTATCAGACTCTGAAAGCAGCACTAACAGCGCACTGGCATGCGGAGCCCCCATGACGCCGATGGGCTGCTATGACAGCCGTGGGTCTGTTGAAGATCTTCATGCTAGTCATTATGGAACTCCTTTGAAACCCATCCTGTATCCAGGCTTCAGAGGAAACTGCGATTTTTAGTATATGCAGCAATAATTTGGTATTTGATATAGCACAAGTCCCCTAAGAAGAATAATAAATACAGTAAAAAGTAAAAAAAAATTCTAATCCCTACCACTAAAAATAAAGATAATACAAAATGTAAAAATACAAATATGTGGTATCGCCGAGTCCAGAAATGTCCAATCCATCAAAATATAAAAATAATAACACGATTGGTAAACAGTGAACAATTCAAAATTCCCAAATTGTATTTTCCACCTCACATATGAAGTCACTTTGAGGGGTCAATATGACAGAAAATATCCAAAAGTGACACCGTTCTAAAAACTGCACCCCTCAAGGTGCTCAAAACCACATTCACGATGTTTATTAACCCTTTAGGTACTTCACAAGAATTGAAGCAATGTGGAAGGAAAAAATGAACATTTAATTTTTTTTTCCCAAAATTTTTCTTCGGACACAATTTTTAAATTTTTTTCAAGGGTATCAGGAGAAAATAAACCACAATATTTGTTGTGAAGTTTCTCCTGAGTACACCAATACCCCATGTGTGGAGGAAGACCAATCTTTAGGCACAAGGCAGTGCTCAGAAGGGATAAAAATGTGTATTTATTAGAGGATTTTTTTAAAATTATTTTTTAATATTTTTTTTTTACATATTTTTTAAAAAAATGTTTTTTTTACCTAGTCCCTTTATGGGACTTTCACTTTTGTTGCAGGTATAATACATTGCAATGCTCCAGCATTGCAATGTATTATACCCCTATGCTGAAAGCTTCTGAGACCATGCTGTGAGCATGGTCTCAGAGGCTTTCCGTAGCTGGATGACCTGGGGGTTGTCATGAGAACCCCGGGTCATCATGGCTGAGATCGGGCCTTGCATTAACATCGCAGGGACACCGATCTGAGGCAGAGGGAGCTCCCGACCCTCTGCCTCCCCCCCTGAACGCTGCGATCGCGCCCGATCGCAACAGTCGGGGTTAACAGCCAGGGGCGGCGCGGACGCCGCTCCTGGCTGTCAGTGCAGGAAGCTCAGCCACCGCAGCGCTGAGCTCCTGCGTGGACTGGGCAGGAGATGCTGAAATTTAAGCATCTCCTGCCCGATCCCTGCTGTTTGGTCAGTCAGATTGACTGACCAATCACAGCGCTCTGGGTGCAGGGACCAAGAGCATGGGTCCCCGCACCTCTTGCCGTGCCTGTCAGCTGTCACAGCTGTCGGCACTGAACTGTCACTGCGTGTTTACACGCAGTGACAGTTCTAATTCATGACATGCACAGTCCGTCCTGGTGCAGGAACTTACACCCTTCCATGACGGACCGTGCATGTCAATGGACATTAAGGGGTTAATAAAGATCGCATGGGCCAGGGCTCATCCCACTGAACACCCACTCTCCTTTCCTGTGGTTAGAATACCACTCAAACAACACAGGGTAAACACAGTGTGGCAATACTTTATTGAACCATCAACAATAATAACATAGAACAATCCCAGCAAATACCCAAGATGGTACAAATTACAGAGTCTCACCCTTCCGCTGGCTCGCAGGGATTAGAATATCTGCGACTTCGGTGCTTCCAGGGCCGACGACCCCCATTTATTATTATTATTATTATACATTTTTATAGCGCCATTTATTCCATGGCGCTTTACATGTGAAAAGGGGCAAATATAGACAAGTACAATAAACGTGAGCAATACAGGCACACACAAGTACAGAAGGAGAGAGGACCCTGCCCGCGAGGGCTCACATTCTACAGGGATGGGTGAGAATACACTAGGAGAGGGTAGAGCTGGTCGTGAGGTTGTAGGCTTGTCGGAAGAGGTGGGTCTTCAGGTTCTTTTTGAAGGTTTCCATGGTAGACGCGAGTCTGATGTGTTGGGGTAGAGAATTCCAGAGTATAGGGGAGGCACGGGAGAAGTCTTCTATGCGGTTGTGGGAAGAAGAGATAAGGGGAGAGTAGAGAAGGAGATCTTGAGAGGATCGAAGGTTGCGTGGGGGTATGTACCGGGAGACCATGTCACAGATGTATGGAGGAGACAGGTTGTGGATGCTGACTGTCCCACGGGCAGCGCACCTACTGACAGGTGATACATGCTGACAGCTGTTTCATGCTGACTGTCCCACGGGCAGCGCACCTACTGACAGCTGATACATGCGGACTGTTCCACGGGCATCGCACCTACTGACAGCTGATACATGCTGACTGTCCCACGGGCAGCACACCTATGGACAGCTGATACATGCTGACTGTCCCACGGGCAGCACACCTGCTGACAGCTGTTTCATGCTGACTGTCCCACGGGCAGCACACCTACTGACAGCTGATACATGCGGACTGTTCCACGGGCATCGCACCTACTGACAGCTGATACATGCTGACTGTCCCACGGGTAGCACACCTACGGACAGCTGATACATGCTGACTGTCCCACGGGCAGCACACCTGCTGACAGCTGATACATGCTGACTGTCCCACGGGCATCGCACCTACGGACAGCTGATACATGCTGACTGTCCCACGGGCAGCACACCTGACTGACAGGTGATACATGCTGACTGTCCCACGGGCAGCACACCTGCTGACAGCTGATACATGCGACTGTCCCACGGGCAGCACACCTGCTGACAGCTGATACATGCTGACTGTCCCACGGGCAGCAGCACCTACTGACAGGTGATACATGCTGACTGTTCCACTGGGCAGCCACCTACTGACAGTGATACATGCGGACTGTCCCACGGGCAGCACACCTGCTGACAGCTGATACATGCTGACTGTCCCACGGGCAGCGCACCTACTGACAGCTGATACATGCTGACTGTCCAGGGCAGCAACCTACTGACAGCTGATACATGCGGACTCCACGGGCAGCACACCTGCTGACAGCTGATACATGCTGACTGTCCCACGGGCAGCACACTACGGACAGCTGATACATGCTGACTGTCCCACGGGCAGCACACCTGCTGACAGCTGATACATGCTGACTGTCCCACGGGCAGCACACCTACTGACAGCTGATACATGCTGACTGTCCACGGGCAGCACACCTACTGACAGCTGATACATGCGGACTGTCCCACGGGCAGCACACCTGCTGACAGCTGATACATGCTGGACTGTCCCACGGGCAGCACACCTACTGACAGGTGATACATGCTGACTGTTCCACGGGCAGCGCACCTACTGACAGCTGATACATGCGGACTGTCCCACGGGCAGCACACCTGCTGACAGCTGATACATGCGGACTGTCCCACGGGCAGCACACCTGCTGACAGCTGATACATGCTGGACTGTCCACGGGCAGCGCACCTACTGACAGCTGATACATGCTGACTGTTCCACGGGCAGCGCACCTACTGACAGGTGATACATGGGACTGTCCACGGGCAGCACACCTGCTACAGTGATACATGCTGACTGTCCACGGGCAGCGCACCTACTGACAGCTGATACATGCTGACTGTTCCACGGGCACGCACCTACTGACAGTGATACATGCTGACTGTCCCACGGGCAGCCACCTACTGACAGCTGATACATGCTGACTGTCCCACGGGCAGCACACCTGCTGACAGCTGATACATGCTGACTGTCCCACGGGCAGCACACTACTGACAGCTGATACATCTGACTGTCCCACGGGCAGCCACCTCTGACAGCTGTTTACATGCTGACTGTCCCACGGGCAGCCACCTACTGACAGCTGATACATGCGGACTGTCCCACGGGCAGCGCACCTACTGACAGCTGATACATGCGGACTGTCCACGGGCAGCACACCTACTGACAGCTGATACATGCTGACTGTCCCACGGGCAGCACACCTACTGACAGCTGATACATGCGGACTGTCCCACGGGCAGCACACCTACTGACAGCTGATACATGCGGACTGTCCCACGGGCAGCACACCTGCTGACAGCTGATACATGCGGACTGTCCCACGGGCAGCACACCTGCTGACAGCTGATACATGCTGACTGTTCCACGGGCAGCGCACCTACTGACAGCTGATACATGCTGACTGTCCACGGGCAGCACACCTCTGACAGCTGATACATGCTGACTGTTCCACGGGCAGCGCACCTACTGACAGCTGATACATGCGACTGTCCACGGGCAGCCACCTACTGACAGCTGATACATACTGACTGTCCCACGGGCAGCACACCTGCTGACAGCTGATACATGCGGACTGTCCCACGGGCAGCGCACCTACTGACAGCTGATACATGCTGACTGTCCCACGGGCAGCACACCTGCTGACAGCTGATACATGCGGACTGTCCCACGGGCAGCGCACCTACTGACAGCTGATACATGCTGACTGTCCCACGGGCAGCACACCTGCTGACAGCTGATACATGCGGACTGTTCCACGGGCAGCGCACCTGCTGACAGCTGATACATGCTGACTGTCCCACGGGCAGCACACCTGCTGACAGCTGATACATGCGGACTGTCCACGGGCAGCGCACCTACTGACAGCTGATACATGCTGACTGTCCCGGGCACACACTGCTGACAGCTGATACATGCGGACTGTTCACGGCAGCGCACCTATGACAGCTGATACATAGCGGACTGTCCCACAGGGCAGCGTATAGCAGACACTTGCTGCGTGATTTCAGCCACCGCTCTCCTGGTGACATATTACCTTTAGGGACGTGGAGATTTTTTGTTTTGCCCTCTTCTTTTTATTATGGCCCTTCTTCCAAGCCCCATCACTTCGTTATTTATCCATCTACATGGCTGTGTCAGGGCTTGTGTTTGCAGGCTGAGTTGTAATTTTGAATGAGGTCTGACAGGTGCCATCGTGTCCCATACCAGAGAGGTACATGGGTGACAGCACCAGTCACACGGCCTCATTACAGTGCCCAATGCCAGAGCCAGCAGAGCCCGCCTTTATGACACCCAATCCTGCAGCAGGGCAAAGTGACTTCGTGCTGACAGGGTCTCGTCCGGAGTCTGCAGAGGTGGCAGATAGGGGCAGCCACACTCCTGTGTACAGTCAGCTATGACGTCACTCCCTGTTGTGTACTGAGAGGCATTACAGAGACGGAGACACTGCCCCAACTAGTAGCCTCCTGTCCTGCAGTTCCACAGTGACTCGCCAGATGTCACCCTCCTACAACCCCGTGCAGGACTTCCACCGGAAGTTTCCCCATCCCGGAAGCACCCTCCCTGTGCAGGTTGGTGCCGCTGTGCATTGTGGGCCGAGTGCACTACTTTGAATGGGGCTTGAGAGACGCGGGATCCCGGTGGGAGCCCTGTTCCGTTACGTAAGGGGGTGACGTCACTGTGTGAGCTCGCCTCCGGGAGGGGTCACGTGACGGCTGAGCCTCCAGGAACAATAATATCAGTGTAACCTACTGGCTCCATCAAGCATGGCTCATAACAAGATACCACCCCGGTGGCTGAACTGCCCTCGCAGGGGACAGCCGGTGGCAGGTAAATGGCCGCAGCAGGGGCGAGTGGGGTGACACTACACACTGTGGATGTCATCATGTCTGCATCTGCCTGCCTGCTGAGATCAGGGCAAATCCTCTCCGTCCAGGACGTCTGCCCCAGTCACGTGTCGTCTGCTTCCCAGACATTGCCGTTCCGTGCTGATATAGCTGCTGCCTCTGTGTACAGTGCGGGCAGGGATGGCTGGTGAGCACGTGTGCACCGGCTGCCTGGGCATGCTTCATGGCACGGACAGCAGTGGACGTGTGTCTGGTCATTCATTCATGCCCCACAGACGGCAGAGTCATACATCTGTGGGTACAGCAGCCAGACAGCCCATCTCTGTGTACTGGAGGGTCTCAGGTCCAGCCTCACAGTTATCAAGATCTCTGCTGTCATGGAACAGCAGTGTTTACATCCACAAATAGCTGTTCCTGTCACACTCCTGTTTACAGCTGAGAGTTTGGTCCAATAGTGTCAAGGTTAGCTAAGGCTCTAGAAAGGAATACATCTACCCCTCCATGGCTACCATGTAGCCATGTGTAGAAGATACAATGTATCACATTCCCTCAGCCTCTGGATGCCGGCAGCAAACAAGTGTAGTATAGATTCCTCCAGCTCTGGATGCTGGCAGCAAACAAATGAAGAATAGATTCATTCAGTCTCTGGATGCTGGTAGCAAACAAGTGAAAAATAGATTCAGTCTCTGGATGCTGGCAGAAAACAAGTGAAGAATAGATTCATTCAGCCTCTGGATGCTGGCAGCAAACAAGTAAAGAATAGGTTCCTCCAGTCTCTGGATGCTTTCAGCAAACAAGTGTAGTATAGATTCCTCCAGTCTCTGGATGCCAGCAGCAAACAAGTGAAGAATAGATTCATTCAGCCTCTGGATGCTGGCAGCAAACAAGTGAAGAATAGGTTCCTCCAGTCTCTGGATGCTTTCAGCAAACAAGTGTAGTATAGATTCCTCCAGTCTCTGGATGCCGGCAGCAAACAAGTATAGTATAGATTCCTCCAGTCTCTGGATGCTGGCAGTAAACAAGTGTAGTATAGATTCCTCCAGTCTCTGGATGCCAGCAGCAAACAAGTGAAGAATAGATTCATTCAGCCTCTGGATGCTGGCAGCAAACAAGTGAAGAATAGGTTCCTCCAGTCTCTGGATGCTTTCAGCAAACAAGTGTAGTATAGATTCCTCCAGTCTCTGGATGCCGGCAGCAAACAAGTATAGTATAGATTCCTCCAGTCTCTGGATGCTGGCAGTAAACAAGTGTACTATAGATTCCTCCAGTCTCTGGATGCCAGCAGCAAACAAGTGAAGAATAGATTCATTCAGCCTCTGGATGCTGGCAGCAAACAAGTAAAGAATAGGTTCCTCCAGTCTCTGGATGCTTTCAGCAAACAAGTGTAGTATAGATTCCTCCAGTCTCTGGATGCCGGCAGCAAACAAGTATAGTATAGATTCCTCCAGTCTCTGGATGCTGGCAGTAAACAAGTGTAGTATAGATTCCTCCAGTCTCTGGATGCCAGCAGCAAACAAGTGTAGTATAGATTCATTCAGCCTCTGGATGCTGGCAGCAAACAAGTGAAGAATAGGTTCCTCCAGTCTCTGGATGCTTTCAGCAAACAAGTGTAGTATAGATTCCTCCAGTCTCTGGATGCCGGCAGCAAACAAGTGTAGTATAGATTCCTCCAGTCTCTGGATGCCGGCAGCAAACAAGTGTAGTATAGATTCCTCCAGTCTCTGGATGCTGGCAGCAAACAAATGAAGAATAGATTCATTCAGTCTCTGGATGCTGGTAGCAAACAAGTGAAAAATAGATTCAGTCTCTGGATGCTGGCAGCAAACAAGTGAAGAATAGGTTCCTCCAGTCTCTGGATTCTTTCAGCAAACAAGTGTACTATAGATTCCTCCAGTCTCTGGATGCCAGCAGCAAACAAGTGTAGTATAGATTCATTCAGCCTCTGGATGCTGGCAGCAAACAAGTGAAGAATAGGTTCCTCCAGTCTCTGGATGCTTTCAGCAAACAAGTGTAGTATAGATTCCTCCAGTCTCTGGATGCCGGCAGCAAACAAGTGTAGTATAGATTCCTCCAGTCTCTGGATGCCGGCAGCAAACAAGTGTAGTATAGATTCCTCCAGTCTCTGGATGCTGGCAGCAAACAAATGAAGAATAGATTCATTCAGTCTCTGGATGCTGGTAGCAAACAAGTGAAAAATAGATTCAGTCTCTGGATGCTGGCAGCAAACAAGTGAAGAATAGATTCATTCAGCCTCTGGATGCTGGCAGCAAACAAGTGAAGAATAGGTTCCTCCAGTCTCTGGATGCTTTCAGCAAACAAGTGTAGTATAGATTCCTCCAGTCTCTGGATGCCGGCAGCAAACAAGTGTAGTATAGATTCCTCCAGTCTCTGGATGCTGGCAGCAAACAAGTGTAGTATAGATTCCTCCAGTCTCTGGATGCTGGCAGCAAACAAGTGAAGCATGCAGTGGGTACGGAAAGTGTTCAGTCCCCTTTAAAATTTTCACTTTGTTTCATTGCAGCCATTTGGTAAATTCAAAAAAGTTTATTTTTTTTTCTCATTAATGTACACTTCACCCCATCTTGACTGAAAAAAACAATGTAGAGATTTTTGCAAATTCATTAAAAAAGAAAAACTGAAATATCACATGGTCATAAGTATTCAGACCCTTTGCTCAGGATTGAGTAGAAACAACCTTTTGAGCTAGTACAGCCATGAGTCTTCTTGGGAATGATGCAACAAGTTTTTCACACCTGAATTTGGGGATCCTCTGCCATTCTTCCTTGCAGATCCTCTCCAGTTCCGTCAGGTTGGATGGTGAATAATGTTGAGCGATACTTTCCGATATCACTAAGTTTCGGATCGGAATGGGTATCGCCGATACCCAAAATAGAAAAGATACCCAAAAAATATCGGCGCACCCGATACCGGAAATCCAATGTAAGTCTATGGGAACAAAATATCGGAATTAAAAAAAAAACATTCTTGCCTTGTTGGTTAATTGTACATGAAGGAAAACACTCTTTGTTGTTTTCCTTCATGTACAATTAACCAACAAGGCAAGAATGTTTTTTTTTAATTCCGATATTTTGTTCCCATAGACATACATTGGATTTCCGGTATCGGTATCGGGTAGCGCCGATATTTTTTGGGTATCTTTTCTATTTTGGGTATCGGCGATACCCATTCCGATCCGAAACTTAGTGATATCGGAAAGTATCGCTCAACACTAATGGTGAACGTTGGTGGACAGCCATTTTCAGGTCTCTCCAGAGATGCTCAATTGGGTTTAGGTCAGGGCTCTGGCTGGTCCAGTCAAGAATGGTCACAGAGTTGTTCTGAAGCCACTCCTTTGATATTTTAGCCGTGTGCTTAGGGTCATTTCTTGTTGGAAGGTGAACCTTCGTCCAAGTCTGAGGTCCAGAGCACTCTGGAAGAGGTTTTCATCCAGGATATCTCTGTACTTGGCCACATTCATGTTTACTTCAATTGCAACCAGTCGTCCTGTCCCTTCAGCTGAAAAACACCCCCATAGCGTGATGCTGCCTCCACCATGTTTCACTGTTGAGATTGTATTGGGCAGGTGATGAGCAGTGCCTGGTTTTCTCCACACATACCAGTTAGAATTATCACCAAAAAGTTCTATCTTCATCTCATCAGACCAGAGAATCTTATTTGTCATAGTCTGGGAGTCCTTCATGTGTTTTTTTTTTAGCAAACTCTATGCAGGCTTTCATATGTCTTGCACTGAGGAGAGGCTTCCATCGGGCCACTCTGCCATAAAGGCCTGACTGGTGGAGGGCTGCAGTGATAGTTGACTTTGTGGAACTTTCTCCTATCTCCCTACTGCATCTGTGGAGCTCAGCAACAGTGATCTTGGGGTTCTTCTTTACCTTTCTCACCAAGGCTCTTCTCCCATGATTGCTCAGTTTGGCTGGATGGCCAGGTCTTGGAAGACTTTTGGTGGTCCCAAACTTCTTCCATTTAAAGATTATCAAGGCCACTATGCTCTTAGGAACCTTGAGTAGTGCAGAATTTCTTTTGCAGCCTTGGCCAGATCTGTGCCTTGCCACAATTCTGTCTCTGAGCTCCTTGGCCAGTTCCTTTGACCTCATGATTCTCATTTGGTCTGACATGCACTGTGAGCTGTCAGGTCTTATATAGACAGATGTGTATCTTTACAAATCAAGTCCTATCAGTTTAATTAAACACAACTGGACTCCAATGAAGGAGTAGAACCATCTCAAGGAGGATCACAAGGAAATGGCAGCATGTGACTTAAATATGAGTCTGAGCAAATGGTCTGAATACTTATGACCATGTGATATTTCAGTTTCTCTTTTTTAATAAATTCGCAAAAATTTCTACATTTCTGTCTTTTTTCAGTAAAGATGGGGTGCAGAGTGTACATTAATGAGAAAAAAATGATCTTTTTTGTATTTACCAAATGATTGCAATGAAATAGAGTGAAAAATTTAAAGGGGTCTGAATACTTTCCGTACCCACTGTAGATTCCTTCAGCCTCTGGATGCTGGCAGCAAACAAGTGATGTGGTGACGAGCTGAAGCACAAGGTTTATTAGTAGTTAAATACATAGAAAAACAAACTCTGTGCTGCAAGTAAAAAGAAAGCTGATGTAATCATTAGTAGTGCCTGCAGCAGACTGTGTTATGTTGATTGGGGCTAGGCTACTTTCACATATCCATTTCCATTTTTACATCCTTGAAAAACAGCCTTTTTTCCTTCCTTGCCATTTGTTTTGCTTTTTTTCTCATCCTACTGAATCTGATAAACTAAACTCCTTTTATCCAGTGGATGCTAGGAATAGATCAGTTAAAATTTGATGACTAACAGATGAAAGACTGAAGAACTCAGTATGTCTTGCACGTTTCACCCTTTTTAGGCCACGTTCACACTATCAGTATTTTACATCAGTATCTGTAAGCCATAATTAGAAGTGGAACAATTGGAGGAAAAGTATAATAGAAACTCGTCACCACTTCTGTATTTTTCACTCACTCCTAGTTTTGATTTACAAATACTGAGGTAACATAGTGGCGAAACACTGAATGTGTGAACGGGGCCTTATACAGATTCCCATGGACTTTATTGGCCTAGTCTAATCTGCAAAATGGATGAGAGCAGAACACGCTGTAAGTCTCAGACCAAATACATGGATCTGTATTAAAATGTTGGTGAAACTCTGGGCAGTGTGCTGTCCATTTTACAGACAGAGGACATAAGTACATTTATAACGGATGTGTTAATGCTAAAGGGAACCTGTCACGTTGTAGCTGGTACAATCTGTGGATGGTGCGGTGTAGAGAAGGAGATGAGCAGAATTCTATATCGGATTGTTGGTTCAGTATAACTTGTACTTCATTCATTGAAATCCTTCTATACATACAAGTCCAGTGGGTGGTCCTACCAGTGACTGACAGCAGTCTCTGCCTGCACCGTCATACGGGGATGTCAGTCACTGAGTAGGACCGCCCACTGGACTCATGGACGCAAACACCACTGATTTCCATGAATGACATGCAATTTTTTTTTAATCTTCCTGCTCTATAACATCCTGTGTGCGGTTAGGATACCATTTTCATTATAAAATGAATAGTGTATAAAGGAATAGCACACCAAGAATAGGCACAAAAAGGAAATGTTTTTTTTTAATGCTTTTTATTTTTCTTCCCTCATATCCCCCAAAACTTATTACACCGCAAGGTGAACTATAGCAACGTTTCCAGTAATGTTCCCCTCATCAGGCTGTGAGTTAGATGTGCTTGTTATGTCCTTGGATGACTAAAGTACACATCCACTTGTACCAGTGTATGAAGGGATGGACTCCCCGGTCTGTCTAGGGATCCAGAGAGAGTGAAAATCACGATTACCCGTAGGAGAGGGGGCCCAGTGGTACAATAAGCAGCAGATGTATAGGAATGCCGTGTATGTATAGAATAGTGTGGCTGAAACACTTTCAATATACATTTTTTTTTAAGTGAATAGGAAATATTCAGTCTATGCCAATGCATGCTTGTAGTGCCATGTATCTGAGATATGTGTATGTGCGTCAGGAAATCCTTCTAACATATAGTCCGCAAATGAACATATCCTGTCTCTGTATATATGGTATGCTGTGCAGTATGCCCTCTTTTTAGGTTTTGCCTTGAAATATAAAGGTTTCTAGCCATATCGACACATTCCAACATAACATCCATAGAACAATATGTATGTGCGTGCTGTATGAAAGATTCTTGCTCATTCTTCATCATAGCTGTAACATAAAGTTTCTTTAAAATGGTTTCCAGACTTCGAGGTTGCCCACTTCTTTTACATAGATGGCCTATTCTTAGAATAGGTCATCAATTCCTGATCAGCCAGGGTCCGTCACCCCATCGATCAGCTGGCACCGGTCTCAGCAGCGGCTGCCGCAGGCTGAAAGTACTATCGAGTTGGCGATCTTCTGATAGTGGCCACCGCAGGGTACTGCACACCTGCCTTCTAATAATTGGAATAGGAGGTGGATGTGCAGTGCCAAGCCCGGCACGACGAGTAGATGGAGCAACTTGGGATGGGACGTGAGTACTTCTGGCTGGTGGCCGACACTGATAACAGCTGATCGGCAGGGGTGCCTGGTGTCGGACCCTGGCTGATCAGACATTGATGACCTATCCTAAGGATTGACCATCAGTGTAAAAGTAGTGGGAAACCTCTATAAGGTATCAGGTTACGTCAGACTAGTGTGGGTCAAACACCAAGCGCCTCCATTGATCAGCTGTTTTCAGTTCCAGCCGCTGCCAGATATAAACATGGAGCAGAGCCAGAGCCGCACAGCTTTGTTCACTGTGCAGGGGCTTTTGCTGTTCCCTGGTTCTGCAGTGGCCACTACACAGTAAATGGAATTGTGCTGTTCTGGCTTCGCTCACTGTTAATATCCAACTTTTTTTTTTTTTTACCAGCAACACTTTGCTTTTTGACATTATTCAGGATATACTTCCTTAACGACTGCCGATTCGCCTTTTATCGGCGTCAGTTAAGGGTACTTATTCCTCAGTGCCTTTTTTAAAATCTCCGGGTCTCAACTACTGGGGGTAGCTGAGACACGGGAGAACATGATTCACGTTGTTTTTTACCGTCCCCAGTGTTGCGAGACCAGTTTCCCATTTGTTTCTCTCTCCTCTGACATGATCTAGCACAGAGGAGAGAGAAATGGGGTCCTCCGAGCCCCCCGGTACCTCCGATGTCTCTCCGACTCTTTCCCCTGGCCCTCGGCGTCTTCTTCCGGGAAAAAAATGGCGGGCGCATGCACTGTGCGCCCGCCAAGATTTCCGGCCAGCACCCGGCAACAATAGATTTTTCCTTTTGGTTCATTTTGATCACCGTGATAGACCCTATCACAGTGATCAAAATAAAAAAAATGGTAAATCAAACCCCCCTTTATCACCCTCTTAGTTAGGTAAAAATAATAAAATAAAAAAAGTATTTCCATTGGGGTTGGAGCTAGGGTAAGGGTTGAGGCTAGAGTTGTGGTGTTGGGGTTAGGGTTGTGGTGTTAGGGTTAGGGTTGTGGTTAGGGTTATGGTTGGGATCACAGTTAGGGTTCTGGTTAGGGTTATGGTTCGGGTTGGGATTAGGATAACTGGCTTCCTCTTCATGTTCAATTTGTCCAAAGGCGGAGACAGTGATGCTAGCGCTGATTGGGCACAGGCATCACGTGTCACAACACCACATGAGAGCCCTGGGGAGAGCGAGTGCCACGAGAGGTGAGTATAGGCTTTATTATGTTATCGCGGCCAAGCGAGTGGTATAAGAAGTAGTCGTCCAAGTGGAAAACTTTTTTAAAGTTTCTTTTTGGTCTCACTTATCGCATGTGAAAAGATCTTCGTGTTTCCCGTTTGTGTGTAATATATAAATAACGGTCCACAAGGAGAAACATGACCCCTTAGACTCCACTAAGAATCCTCTTATAGATAAATTAGTTCTCATATTTTGCAATGACGAGGGGCAACATTCCAAAACACAGTGTATGCAAATTGAGATTCTGGTTTGCCTTTTATCCTGAGTCTTGTGGGTAGGCTCGTTAAATTGTCGTGACTTTTAGGATTGCTACTTCTAATAGGTGGCACTAGATTTCAAGTCCGCTTTCTCTCTGAAAAGGCAGTTTGCATATTTAATTTCCCAGAAGAGCGAAGAGCATTGCTAGGCTTGTAAGCCTGCCCACGTTGGCATGCTAGGTTAGGCATGTCACTCTCTACAAGGAGAAACATTATCCTTTAGATCGTACATACAAATGCGAAACACGAAGATCTTTTCACATACGATACTCGAGACCAAAATATCTTTGTGTTTTGCATTTGTATATATGTATTGTATATACAAATTTGAAACCCGAAGATATATGCATACATATTTTTCATATTAGTTCTTGCTCTTCTGAAATGAACAATGTGGTTTCTTAAGGAGCCCTCTATTTTTAGCCATCTTTATAAACTTCCTTATGCTTCCCTTACACATGTTCACCGACTGCTCAATGCCATGTCCTCAGTTATACAGTGCTTTCATTGCTTGGCATTCAGAATGTAACCAATGTTTTGGTAGGATACCTATTATGTTATTTTGGGTAAATGCTCTGTTAAAGAATCTATTCTAGGTGAAATAGGTCATAAAATAATTTGTGGCATGAGTTGATGGGGCCTGTCAATTTAGGTTGTATATTTCTACTGTGCATTTCACGTTTTGAGCTGTGGCAATTTCCAAGCATTTGCACAACAAAGTGCTCAAATTTGTGCCGATTTTGTCTATGTTTAATTTCTTTGGGAGTCCTCAGTAAAAATCACAAATGTGCAAGTGCCCTAAAAATGGAGATGTCCACATCAGCCTATTATTTTTAAAGAGGTTTTTTAGCTACAAGAAATTTTTACAAGCCGCTTTACTTACCAAATCCTAACAGCGTGTACCATGCACATTGTTAGGATTTGTCTCTGCTTTCCGGTTTGAGCAATTGTCACTTGAGCTTAAACTGGTGTACATATTACCAACTAGCCTTTTTTTTCCATGAATCTCTTAATATTGAGAAAGACAGGAAGAGCTGTTAATTGACTGGTGAATGCACTTGCCCATGTGACGACTGCCCGAACTGGAAAGCAGAGCCCAATCCTGAAAATATCTTGTAAACATCTTTAACATAGCCCTGAGTCTTAATAACTGGAAACCTGATGTTTAATCAGTATATAAGAAAAAAGGAAAATTATCCAGCTCATTTTCCAAGAATGAAATATCCAAAATAGTTCATGCCACGTGACGATCTGGTAGACTGTGCAGGGCAATAAATCCCAGCAGTCATCTTCAAAAATAAGAAATCTGAATCCTTTATTTCATAATCCAACATTAATAAAAAAAAAAAAAATCCAAGTAGAAAAGAGTGGCCTCACGAGCCTTGTTCAGCACTTTTTTTTTTCATTTTTCTACTAATGCTTATTCTTGGAATCACAACACACACTCTTCAACATTGAAACTACAACATAAAAAAACGAATGAAATTATGGAAATCACAGGATCGATAGAAATATTACTGATATGCATATTATGAAAAAATGGAAACAAGATTTTCAAAACATTGATTTATTTAGTATCAACTATGAGCGCCACATGCATGCACTTCCATGCCTTATTATGCTATCAATGAGGGTATTAATGGCTGAAGAATGTTCTGCCTCACTGAATGTACTTAGGAACACATCATCAAGATCTGCCTCTGGCAGCTTCCTTTGCAATTGCCAACCAATGATGTCCCAGACATGCTTGATGGGTGACAAGTGCAGGTAATGTTAACATGTTTATACCAAGTAGACTTCTCACAGGAGTATGAGCAGCATGTGGCCTGGCATTGTGGTGTTTCAAAACTGCTCCTGGGACTCATTGGAGAAATAGCTGTAGCCTTCGTTCCACCACCAAATCAATGTAATGCTGAACTGGGAATTGACATCTGATGCATGCTCTGTAGAGCAGGGACTAGCCCAGCCAGAGGAAGCAGAGGCTTTGGCAGTGACCGCAGCCTCTGCCCCTGATGAAGCTTTGTTTTGGGTATCCCAGCATGCACTGGGAATCTGTCGAAGCATCATCATCATCAAAAAAAAAAAAAGAAGCCCACTGTGTGACAGCATGTGTTTAAGAGGTCTCTCCAGCAGGCTTGTGTTTAGGACTAGAGTGTAAACACCAGTCTCAATGAGAATAAAAAGGAAACTTCACTGGAAATTGGGAATGTACAGGTTTTTTTTTTATGCCGTATTAGAAAACCAAATCAAAGTTTGTGGCAAAATCTACATCCGTAATACTATGAAGACAGAAGAGGCATTTTGTGAAGGTAATGTTGCAACAGGCCAGTCGTATTAAACCGCTTGTTAGTCCTGGGTTTTCCTAATGGCTGTTTTTCAAGAGTTCACTTTTGGTAACTTAAGTAATGTCTCATTCATAATTTTATGTTCTCTTTACAGGAAAATTCTTACCTTTAAAAACTATGCTTGGACCCAAATATGATGATCAGGTGCCTGAGGAGAATCGTTTTCACCCGAGCATGCTATCAAACTACCTGAAGAGTCTTAAGGTTTGAGAATTCTGCTGCTCTTTAGTTTTGATGAGGAATCACATAGTTTCCGATACAATTAAGATGCCTTTTCTCTGCTCTAAATCACTATTCTTCTCTGCAGTTTAACTCCAATCACCAACAATTTCCCATCATCTACTGTAGTTCTTGCTGGGCTTCACCATGAATTGGACTCCAATATGCAGTTGTGCCATATGTTGCCCACTTTATAATGTTTGCATTCATGTCTTACGTATGAATCTTTGCCAATTTAGCCATTTGTAGTACACTAGTTTTCTAATATCTGGGGACATTTACGGTATGTCTTATCAAATTATTGTCTTTCTCTTTCTTCACCACAAAAATTTATTTTTGTTATTGCCATTATTTGGGATACATGACTAATTTCCTTGGGCTTCCTTGTACCTGAGCAAATAGTCTTTGGCCCGATTCACCATTTGCTTTTTTTTTTTTTGTCTTGTAGCATTATTTGCCCGTTTCGGCACCAAATTCTTCAAAAATGCACGCGATTCATGAGTTTGGCTAAAAGTAATAAAAATGTTTTTTGCTTTCTTTTCTGTCTTGAACTGTTTTTTTTTTTTTTTTTGATACTATTTGACACCAAAAGTTGCACGTTTTGGAAAATGCTGCAAAAATTGATCCAAAATACTGTTGTACTCAAGAATACACTAGGAGTGACGGATTGGGGGGTGGCTGGAGTGGAATTGTGCCAAATTCTTTTTAAAAAGTTGCAATTGATAAAGCAGATGAAAACATCTGGAATCGCTAAACTCTGTCCACGAAGCGGAAAAAGAAAAATAGGTGAGCAAATAGGAAATAGACTTCATAAAAGGGGCAAATAGAATAATGAATTGGGTGCAAACAAAAAAAATAGCCAAAACGAGACAAAAATGCAAAGGAAATTATGAATTCGGGCCATAGTTTCTAATGTGTATAACTTTTCTCCTTCTTTCTTCTTCTCTACTGACAATGTTGACACCCTTCTAAAGAGAACCTGTTGTCTGAACCATAATCGGCATGAATCGGACAGATTCATCTATGTTTTAACCTGATATGCTACAGCATTTCAGAGAGAACAGACTTTGAAAAGCCGATGGGGCACTATGCGTCTCGGATGACCAATTAGAGGCAGGTCCCTGGCATCTTCTCCTTGCCCCACTCCTCTTGACTGACAGGTCTGTTTGTAGGTGTGTGCATAGGGGTCTTGACATGGTAGCAATTATGATTTGCATAAACCGCCCTCCCTCTTCCCCATGGCTCTTCACTAACACAGTCAGTAATGCAGCAATAACACAGCAAGTCTCTGGTTCGGGGGGCATGAATCAGATGACCGGTTCCCATACAGTAGATGTTCTTTGGAATTACGGTGTATTAAACATTGTGTTTGTGCCTAAAGCTTCAAACATTTCTTACTGAAAAAAGTCATGGTGAATTATGACCCGATGTGAACAGTAGATTTGGAAGGTAAGAATAATTTTCTGCATTTTTGTCCCTTTGCAGGTTAAAATGGGTCTTTTAGTCGATTTAACTAATACTACAAGGTTCTATGATAGGAATGATATTGAAAAGGAAGGAATAAAGTACATAAAGCTTCAGTGCAAAGGGTGAGTTAAATGTCTGTTTTAATCCTTTATTGACGGAGCTAATTTTAACCTTAACCCCTTTCTGCCATCGGATGTACTATCCCTTCCATGTGCCCTGGGACTTAATTCCCATGGACGGGATAGTACGGCATGGGCGATCGGCCGAGCTCACGGTGGGAGCACGGCCGGGGGTCAGCTGATTCTCACACCTGACACCCGGAACTAAGTGCCAGGAGTGGTAGTTTTTATGTGTTCAGAAATGCATCCAATATGGCACCAATGTGAGTACTGGACACACGGCTTTGCCTATAATAGATGGCGCACCATTTCATCTTTATGGTAAAATGGATGGAATTCCAGGACCCATTCAATGCTTACATAAACATAGAGCGACCAAACAAGAAAATCCTTTCAGGAATTATTACTCAGAGGGAGGCATGCCCCTAAAACACATTTGCTGACTATAAAACTTGGTCTTGCTAACAAGTTGTACCGCAGTTGCGTATATTGTCGCAGGAAGAATAAACTACTGGAGTGAAGGACAAAATGTGGAGGAAAATGCAGCCAACTATGTGATAAAGCTGAGTTTGTTCCAAAGATGAAAGAACACCAGCAGGGCTAGAATGGCAGGTTTATATTTCAAAGAGACTGGTCGTACAACATCCGTTTAGCTCCATCAATCCCTGTATGAGGGACGAATGTGCCAATAGATGTGGTGCACTATAGCAATCTCCCACCCACCAATGTAGTAACCGCTATATGCACAAAAGAACCGATCCCCCTACTGAATTCTCAAATTGTTATCTGGTACAAGAAGTTGTATGAGTACGAAACAGCTTCATTATTATAGATCTTCCAGTAAAATGATCATGCCCGTATCACCAATATAAATAATATATAAGTAATATACATGAGAACAAAAATTTTGTGTAGCAAGACATGGTTGTAAAAACAGTCAAACTAAGATGAATGATCAAAAATGTTTATGTGAGTAATCAAGTTCTGGAATTGTAAGATGACCTGACTTACAAAAACATTTGTGGGATCCACATTCTGGAGTATACAGACATGGGCATGCGGAAGAGAATTTGTCTGAATAATAGTTTGGTACTTGATGTACAAGTCCTGGAATTAGTTGTGAAATGGGGTAAAATGTGTTTTACTGATGCAAATATTCTTTTTATTACTTGTCCAATAAAAATTCCTCTCTACTGTGGCCAACTAAACTGAAAATATATACAACATGACAACGATCCAAAACACAAGGCCAAGTCGATCTGTCATTTGCTACAGTAGAACAAAGTGAAGGTTCTGGAGTGGCCATCTCAGTCTCCTGACCTCAATATCATTGAGCCACTCTGGGGAGATCTCAAGCGTGCAGGGGATGCTAGACAGCCGAGGAATTTACAGGAACTGGAGTCTTTTTGCCAAGAAGGGTGGGCAGCATCTTACCATCTGAGAAAATAAAGAACCTCAAAACTCAACTACCACAAAACACTTAAAGCTGTTATTGATGTTAGAGGGGGCAATACAAGGTATTAAGAAATGGGGTATGTGAACTTTTGATCAGGGTCATTTGGATGTTTTGGGTTTTCATTATGATTTAAAAAGAGAAAAAACAGTAGTTTGACAATAAATGGCTTCACCGAACCACTAAGTGTGAGTGGAGAAAAAGTTTTGGTGTTAACATTCATATTCTCTGAAAAAAGGTCAAGAAAGCAAAAATTCTGTCGAGGTATGTAAACTTTTGAGCACAACTGTATGATGTTAAGACAACCCATTTTAGAAACATAAGAGGTAATAAATAGTCAATATGAAAATGAATCTTGCAGTAGAAAAGTACAGTCTAAACTATTAAGTGATCCAAATTCTGACTAGCAATAATGCTTTGATTTATTTATTTTTGTTGTGTAGACATGGCGAATGTCCATCAAAAGAAAACACTGAAACCTTTATTCGACTCTGTGAAAAATTTGCAGATAGAAGCCGGATGAGCTTATCGGTACGTTACCAGATCCTTCTTTTTCAAATGATGGTTGTAACGGGACAAGCTAAACAAAAAAATTATATGTAATACAACTTTTATTAACTCTTTTATCCCATCTGACGTACTATTCTGTCCATGTGACCTGGGACCTAATTCCCAAGGACGGAATAGTACGTCACATGAGATCAGCTACGCTCCCGGGGGAGCGCAGCTGATCGCGGCCGGTTGTCAGCTGATTTTCACAGCTGACACCCGGCACTATGTGCCAGGAGCGGTCACGGACCGCTCCCGGCACATTTACCCCTGGCACACTGCGATCAAAGATGATTGCAGTGTACCGGGGGCACAGGGAAGCATCGCGCAGGGAGGGGGCTCCCTGCGTGCTTCCCTGAGACCCTCAGAACAGCGCGATGTATCGCGCTGTTCCGAGGGACCCTCCTCCCTGCAGGACCCTGGATCCAAGATGGATACGGGGTCCTTCCGGGTCCTGCAGTGAGGCGGCTTCCTCAGTGCCTGCTGAGAGCAGGCGCTGAGAAAGCCTGCAGCACTGCCTGTCACATCGCCGATCAGATTGGCGATCTGACCTTATACAGTGGTGTCCCACCCTGGGACAAAGTTAAAAAGTCAAAAAAGTAAAAATAATATGTAAAAAAAAAATTCATAAATAAATAAAAAAAAAAAAAAAATATTCCCCAATAAATTCCTTTCTTCATGTAAATAAAAAAAAAATAAATAAAAGTACACATATTTAGTATCGCTGCGTCCCTAACGACCCGCCCTGTAAAACTGTCCCATTAGTGAACCCCTTAAAAAAAAAAAAAAACAAGACTAAAAAACAATGATTTATCATCATACCGCCGAACAAAAAGTGGAATAACACGCGATCAAAAAGACGGATATAAATAAACATGGTACCGCTGAAAACGTCATCTTTTCCTGCAAAAAACGAGCCGCCATACAGCATCATCAGCAAAAAAATAAAAAAGTTATAGCTCGCAGAATAAAGCGATGCAAAAATAATTATTTTTTTTATATATAATCGTTTTTATTGTATAAAAGCGCCAAAACATAAAAAAAGTTACAAATGAGGTATCGCTGTAATCGTACTGACACAAAGAATAAAACTGCATTATCAATTTTACCACACGCTGAACGGTATAAACGCCCCCCCAAAATAAATTCATGAATTGCTGGTTTTTGTTCATTCTGCCTCCCAAAAATCGTAATAAAAAGCGATCAAAAAACGTCACCTCGTCCCCCAAAAAATAAGACCTCACATGACTATGGGCCAAAATGAGATAAAATTAGAGCTCTCAAAATGTGATGATGCAAAAACTATTTTTTGAAATAAAAAGCGTCTTTTAGCTTGTGGCAGCTGCCAAACATAAAAATCCACTATAAATAATAAATCAAACCCCCCCCTTTATCGCCCCCTTAGTTAGGGAAAAATAATAAAATTTAAAAAATGTATTAATTTCCATTTTCCTGTTAGGGTTAGAGTTGGGGCTAAAGATAGGGTTAGGGTTGGGACTAGGGTTACGGGTGTTTTAGGGTTAGGTTTGTGGTTAGGGTTATAATTAGTGTTGGGATTAGGGTTAGGGGTGTGTTGGGGTTAGGGTTGGAGTTAGAATTGGGTGGTTTCCACTGTTTAGGCACATCAGGGGCTCACCAAACGTGACATGGCGTCTGATCTCAATTCCAGCTAATTCGGCGTTGAAAAAGTCAAACGGTGCTCCATCCTTTGTGAGCTCTGCCATGCGCCCAAATAGTAGTTTACCCCCACATATGGAGTATCACTGTACTCAGGACAAATTGCACAATAACTCTTGGGGTCCAATTTCTTCTGTTACCCTTGAGAAAATAAAAAATTGGGGGCGAATATCATTTTTTGTGGAAAAAAATATGATTTTTTTATTTTTATGGCTCTACGTTATAAACTTCTGTGAAGCACTTGGGGGTTCAAAGTTCTCACCACACATCTAGATAAGTACCTTTGGGGGTCTAGTTTCCAAAATGGGGTCACTTGTGGGGGGTTTCCACTGTTTAGGCACATCAGGGGCTCTCCAAACGTGACATGACACCCGCAGACCTTTCCATCAAAGTCTGCATTACTAAACGTCACTTCTTCTATTCCGAGCCCCGACGTGTGTCCACACAGTAGTTTTCTCCCACATATAAGGTATCAGCGTACTCAGGACAAATTGGAGAACAACTTTTGGTGTCCAATTTCTCCCCTTACCCTTGGGAAAATAAAAAATTGGTGACTAAAAGATCATTTTTGTGGGAAAAAAATAGGATTTTTTATTTTCATGCCCGGGCATTATAAACTTGTGTGAAGCACTTGCGAGTTCAAAGTGCTCACCACAGATCTAGATAAGTTCCTTAGGGGGTCTAGTTTCCAAAATGGGGTCACTTGTGGGGGGTTTATACTGCTTAGGCACATCAGGGGCTCTGCAAATTGAACTTAACACCCATCAAAGTTTGCATTCCAAAATGTCATTACTTCCTTTCCGAGCCCTGCCGTGCGCCAAACAGTATTCCCCCCCCCCCCCTCATATGGGGTATCAGCGTACTCAGGACAAATTGAACTTTTGGGGTCCTATTTCCTTGGGAAGAATAAAAAATTGGAAAATTTGGGACTAAAAAATCATTTTTGTGGAAACTTTTTTTTTTTTTTTTTTGACACCCAGGCATTATAAACTTTAGTGAAACACTTGGGGGTTGAACATGCTCACAACAGATCTAGATAAGTTCCTTAAGGGGTTTAGTTTCCAAAATGGTGTCACTTGTTGGGGATTTCCACTGTTTAGGCACATCAGGGGCTCTCCAAACACGACATGACATACAGCCAATTCTGCGTTGAAAAAGTCAAACTGCGCTCCTTCCCTTCCGAGCTCTGCTATGCACCCAATCAGTGGTTTACACCCACATATTGGGCATTGGCGTACTCAGGACAAATTATACAATAACTTTTGAGGTGTTGTTACCCTTGGGAAAATAAAAATTGGGGTGAAAAGATCATTTTTGTGGAAAAAATATGATTTTTTAATTTTACTGCTCTACGTTATAAACTTGTGTGAAGCACTTGGGGGTTCAAAGTGCTCACCACAGATCTAGATAAGTTCCTTAGGGGTCTAGTTTCTAAAATGGTGTCACTTGTGGGGGATTCCCACTGTTTAGGCACATCAGGGGCTCTCCAAATGCGACATGGCGTCCAATCTCGATTCCAGCCAATTTTGGTTTGAAAAAGTCAAATGGCGCTCCTTCCGTTCCGAGCTCTGCCGTGCGCCCAAACAGTGGTTCCCCCCCACATATGGGGTATCAGCGTACTCAGGACAAATTGGACAACAACTTTTTTTGTCCATTTTCTTCTTTTACCCTTGTTAAAATAAAAAAAATGTTTTTAACAGATAATTTTTGTGACTAAAAAGTTAAATGTTAATTTTTTCCTTCCAAGTGGCTTCAGCTCCTGTGAAGCACCTGAAGGGTTAATAAACTTCTTGAATGTGGTTTTGAGTACCTTGAGGGGTGCAGTTTTTAGAATGGTGTCACTTTTGGGTATTTTCTGCAATATAGACCCCTCAAAGTGACTTCAAATGTGAGGTGGTCCCTAAAAAAAATGGTTTTGTACAATTTGTTGTAAAAATGAGAAATCGCTGGTCAACTTTTAACCCTTATAACTTCGTAACAAAATAAAAATTTGGTTTCAAAATGGTGCTGATGTAAAGCAGACATGTGGGAAATGTTATTTAGTAACTATTTTGTGTGACATATCTCTGTTTTAAGGGAATAAAAGTTCAAAGTTTGAAAATAGCTACATTTTCAAAATTTGCGCCATATTTCCATTTTTTTCATAAATAACTAAGTTATATCGAAGAAATGTTACCACTATCATGAAGTACAATATGTCACGAGAAAACAGTCTCAGAATCGCTAAGATCCGTTGAAGCGCTCCAGAGTTATAACCTCATAAAGAGACAGTGGTTATACAACGAAATATAGATTGCCTTGGTCATCGTGCTGCAGAGGTATAGCCAGTCTGTATACTGCCACATTGTGTTCTGTATGGTAGAGTATTACAGACATAGTCACATTAGAAGCATTGCTTTTGATAAAATGAGCTGTGTAATTTGGTGGAACAAGATGTCATTCTTTGCAGCTCGAGAGAAAAAAAAACCTTTGTGTTTCTCCACATGAAATCAAAGGCCCCATAAAAGTTTATGGGATTTTATTATGCCTTCTTACTGAAAAGCTGTATGCTAGTGTCCATGAGCCCAAAATACCTTAAAAGGGTACTCCGAGGAGATTAAATTTTATACTAATGGCATGCCTTCATAAATAATAACGTTAAGATAAATAGTGCTGTTTATAATGATGTCAGTACCTGCAATTCAGTGTGACGCTGGAGATGCTTCCCACTGCCCTCCCTCCCTTCTTAATCCTTCAGTCACAGATCAGGGGGCATGGCCTGCTCCTGGCTTCTAGGATCAGCCTGCACCATGATGATGTCTCCTTGTCTGCAGTCCGAGATGAAGAGGCTTGGCGGGAGGCGTGGCCCCGCTCCCTGCTAGTAGCCCTTCAGTGAAGAAGACCTCATCAGGGGCTGGCTGCTACTAAAAGGTTGGAGCAGGCCACACCCCCTGATCTGTGATGTAATGTTCCAGGAGGTAGGGGGAACAGAGACTTGTTGAATTTCATGCTAGTTGTAAATTTTGTTCCATATAATTCGTGTTTCTGAATAGATCGAACATTTTTCATTTTTGTTGGAAAATGTAGCAGTTTTCCAGCTTTGAAGTTTTATGCCCTTAATCTAGATGGTTATACTACACAAAATGGACAATAAATAACATTTACCACATGTATACATGACATCAACATTATTTTTGAAACATAATGTTTTATATTAGGACGTTAGAAGGGTTAAAAGTTGATCAGCTATTTTTCACGCTTCTAATAAAATTTTCAAAACCAATATTTTTTAGGGAGCACATCCCATATGAAGTCCCTTTGAGGACCTATGACAGAAAATATGCAAAAGTGACACCATTCTAATAACTGCACCCCTCAAAGTACTCAAAACCACATTCAAGAAGTTTATTAACCCTTTAGGGTTTCACTGAAATTAAAGTAATGCAGAAGGAAAAAAATGAACATTTTACTTTTTCCTACAAAAATGTTACTTTTGCCCCAAATTTTCCATTTTCAATTGGATAACAGTACACAGATATCCCATATGTGTTGGAGAATCCTTGTTTGGGCACACGGCAGGGCTTTGAAGGGAAGGCGCGCCACTCAACTTTGCAACGCAAAATTGGCCACCCCTGATGTGCCTAAGCAGCAGAAACCCCCCCAGAAGTGATTTTGAAAACTAGAACCTTCAAGGAATTTATTTAGAACTTTGGTGAGCGCCTTGAATCTCCAGGTACTTCACAGAATTTTATAACGTTGAGTTGTGAAAATAAAAAATCTTATTTTTCCTGCAAAAATGTTGCTTTAGCCACAAATGTTTTCCTTTTTCACAAGGGTAAAGGGTATGCCACACTAAACAATATCGCTAACGGGATCGCTAAAAAACGTCACTATTTAGCGATCCCGTTAGCGATATTGTTCAGTGCGGCAGCTTCCAGCGACGAGCTTCCTGCTGTGATCTCGCTCGTCGCTGGAATCGTTCCGGACCCTATTTCATCGCTGGCGCTCCCGCTGGGTAAGTATCTAATCGCTGTGTGGCACCTTTTCTAAAGGTACTGCCACACTAAACAATCCCGCTAGCGATCACGATAACGACGCATACTAATGCGATCGCTAGCGGGATTGTTTCTATATCGCTAAGTGCGGCCACATTTAGCGATATAGTTAACGACGCTATCGCCGTTAGCGATCTTCTTAACGACTTTAGCGGTACAAAAGTACCGCTAAATCGCTAAGAAAAGGTGCCACACTAGCGATATATACTTACCCAGCGGGAGCGCCGACGAGAAAATAGGGTCCGGAACGATTCCAGCGACGAGCGAGATCACAGCAGGAAGCTCGTCGCTGGCAGATGCCGCACTGAACAACATCGCTAACGGGATCGCTAAATAGTGACGTTTTTTTAGCGATCCCGTTAGCGATATTGTTCAGTGTGGCATACCCTTTAGCGATTTAGCGGTACTTTTGTACCGCTAAAGTCGTTAAGAAGATCGCTAACGGCGATAGCGTCGTTAACTATATCGCTAAATGTGGCCGCATTTAGCGATATAGAAACGATCCCGCTAGCGATCTCATTAGTATGCAACGCTAACGAGATCGCTAGCGGGATTGCTTAGTGTGGCAGTACCTTAACAGGAGAAAATGGATGACAAAATCTGATGTGTGATTTCTTCTGAGTACACAAATACCCCTTGTGGTGAAAAACTACTGATAAGGTGCACGGCAGAGTTTGGAAGGAAAGGAGCGCCAATTAAATTCTGGAGCGCAGTTTTGGCAGGAATAGATTGCGGCTGCCATGTCACATTTGAAGAGTCCCTGACATGTCAAAACGGCAGAAACCCCGCAAGTGACCCTATTTTGGAAACTACACTTCTCGAGGAATTTGTCTAGGGGGAGTAGTGACTTTTTACCCTTCAGACAATTCACAGAATTGTAGAACAATTATATGAAATATTACCATTACTAAAATTTTGCTTTAATCCCTAGTTTGTAATGTTCAAAAGGGGTAATGGGAGAAAATGGACCACAAAATTTGTTACACAATTTCTCCTGAGTATACCAATACCCCATATGTGGTCAAAAACTACTTTTTGAGGCACAGCGCACAGCTCAAAAGGGAAAAAGGGCCATTTTGGAGTTCAGATTTTTTGGACTGGTTTGAGGGTGCCATGTCACATTGGCAGAGCCCCTGAAGTGCCAGAAAAGTAGAACCCCTCACAAGTGACCTTTTAAAAACTACATCCCCCAATGAATTCATCTAGAGGTGCAGTGAATATGTTGACACCATATGCACCTTACAAAATTTGATACAATTGGGCGATGAATAAAAAATTATTACATTTTTTCCACTAAAATGTTGTTTTAGTCCCAAGTTTTTTATTTTATCAGGGCTAATGGGAAATAATGGACCTTCCAGTGTGTTGTACAATTTCTCCTGAGAAATACCCTTAATGTAATCAGGAAATACTTTGAGGCACAGTGCAAAGCTCAGAAGGTAAGGAGCACCATATTAAAGTGCAGATTTGGCAGTTATGATTTGCAGGTGCCATGACTCACTGGAGAAGCCCTGAGCCCCCACATAAGTGACCCCATTTTACAAACTACAACTCAAAATGAATTAATCTAGGGCTTACAGGGATCATATTGATACCACAGGTGTGTCACATAAGTTTATTCCATTGGGCAGTGAAGAATAAATTATTACTTTTTTACCATAAAAATGTTGTTTTAGCCCGAGATATTACATTTTCACAGAGGAAAATGGGTAAAAATGTCACCAAAATGTGTCACGCAAATTCTGCTGAACATGGCAATACCCCATATGTGTCTGTACTGTACTGCTTAGACACATGGTAAGGTTCAGGAGGGAATCAGCGTTATTTGAGTCTTGGAGAGCAAATTGTTGTAGAATAGTTTACGAACTGCATCTAAAGAGCCCCTAAGTGCCAGAAGAGCAGACTCTCCTCTCAAGTGACCCCATTTGGAAATTACACCTTCTGGGAATTTTTCTGCAGGTGTAGTGATGATTTGACTCCATGTGTTTAAGCAGCCGCTCATCGTTACAGAAATGCCGTACATGTGGATGCTTAATGTAGTTTAGGCACACTGTGCGGCTCAGAAGGGAGGGGGGCATTTGGGGCTTTTGGGGGGCGAGGAGCCACAGTTATTTTCCAGAGCCTTTGTATTACCAGTAATGTGAAAGCACCCAATATTTCTATTGACAGATGAGACCCAAGTCATTTTTGCTTTGCTTATTTTTTTTTTTATGGATTTGCATTGACTAATTTATAGGTAACCATTTGCATAACATTTTGGATCACATTTATCCTGCACTTTACGCTGAGCACTTACATCAGGGTTTTAACCCCTCTCTGACATTAGACGTACTATCCCGTCCATAAAACCCGTGCCATTCTGACCATGGACGGGATAGTACGTCATAGGCGATTAGCTGCGCTCCCGGAGGGAGCGCAGCTAATCGCCGCCGGGTGTCAGCTGATTATCACAGCTGACACCCGTGACTGTGTGTCAGGAGCGGTCACGGACCGCTCCCGGCACATTAACCCCTTGCACACCGCGATCAAACATGATCGCGGTGTACTGGGGGCACAGGGGAGGATCGCGCAGGCAGGGGGCTCCCTGCGCGCCCCCCTGAGACCCTCAGACCAGCGCGATGTGATCGCGCTGCTCTGAGGGCTTCCTCCCTCCCAGGACCCGGATCCAAGATGGCGCTGGGGTCCTGGAGGGAGGCGGCTTCCTCAGTGCCTGCCGAGAGCAGGCATGAGGAAGCGTCCTGCACTGCCTGTCACATCGCTGGTGTGACAGAGTGCTATGCACACTGTCACACCAGCGATCTGATGAAATACAGTGATGTCCCACCCTGGGACAAAGTAAAAAAGTAAAAAAAAGTAAAAATAAACATGTGTAAAAAAAAATCCAAAAAAAAAAAAAAATATTCCCCAATAAATTCATTACTTATTGTAAATAAAAAAAATAAAACAATAAAAGTACACATATATGGTATCGCCGCGTCCGTAACGACCCCCCCTATAAAACTGTCCCACTAGTTAACCCCTTTTGTGAACCCCTTAAAAAATAAAAAATAAAAACGAAGCAAAAAATCAGTGCTTTATCATCATACCGCTGAACAAAAAGTGGAATAACACGCGATCAAAAAGACGGATATAAATAAACATGGTACCGCTGAAAACGTCATCTTGTCCCGCAAAAAACGAGCCGTCACACAGCATCATGAGCGAAAAAATAAAAAAGTTATAGCTCGCAGAATAAAGCGATGCAAAAATAATTATTTTTTATATAAAATTGTTTTTATTCTATAAAAGCGCCAAAACATAAAAAAATTATATAAATGAGGTATCGCCATAATCGTACTGACCCGAAGAATAAAACTGCTTTATCGATTTTACCACACGCGGAACAATAAAAACGCCTCACCCAAAAGAAATTCATGAATTGCTGATTTTTGTTCATTCTAACCTCCCAAAAATCGAAATAAAAAGCGATCAAAAAATGTCACGTGCTCAAAAATGGTACCAATAAAAGCGTCACCTCGTCCCGCAAAAATTAAGACCTCACATGACATTGTGGGCCAAAATATGCAAAAATTATAGCTCTCAAAATGTGGCGATGCAAAAAACTACTTTTTGCAATAAAAAGCGTCTTTTAGCGTGACAGCTGCCAATCATAAAAACCGCTATAAATAGTAAATCAAACCCCCTTTATCACCCCCTTAGTTAGGGAAAAATAATAAAATAAAAAAAATGTATTTATTTCCATTTTCCCATTAGGGTTAGGGTTAGGGTTTCGGCTAAAGTTAGGGTTAGGGTTGGCGCTAAAGTTAGGATTAGGGTTAGGGTTGGGATTAGGGTTGGGACTAGGGTTAGGGGTGTGTTGGGGTTAGGGTTGGAGTTAGAATTGGGGGGTTTCCGCTGTTTAGGCACATCAGGGGCTCTCCAAATGTGACATGGCGTCTGATCTCCATTCCAGCCAATTCTGCGTTGAAAAAGTCAAACGGTGTTCCTTCACTTCTGAGCTCTGCCATGCGTCCAAACAGTAGTTTATCCCCACATATGGGGTATCAGCGTACTCTGGACCCCAAGAGTTATTGTGAAATTTGTCCTATTTCTTCTGTTACCCTTGGGAAAATAAAAAACTGGGGGCGAAAATATTATTTTTGTAAAAAAAATAAGATTTTTTTGTTTTTACGGCTGTACATTATAAACTTCTGTGAAGCACTTGGGGCTTCATAGCGCTCACCACACATCTAAATAAGTTCCTTGTGGGGTCTATTTTCCAAAATGGGGTCACTTGTTGGGGATTTCCACTGTTTAGGCGCATCAGGGGCTCTCCAAATGCGACATGACGCCCCCAGACCATTCCATCAAAGTCTGCAATCCAAAACGTCACTACTTCCCTTTCCGAGCCCTGACATGCGCCCATACAGTAGTTTTCTCCCACATATTGGGTATCAGCGTACTCAGGACAAATTGGACAACAACTTTTGGGTTCCAATTTCTTCTGTTACCCTTGTGAAAATAAAATATTGGGGGCGAAAAAATCATTTTTGTAAAAAAAAAAAAGGATTTTTTATTTTAAGGCTGTACGTTATAAACTTTAGTGAAACACCTGGGGGTTCAAAGTTCTCACCACACATCTAGATAAGTTCCTTGAGGGGTCTAGTTTCCAAAATGGTGTCATTTGTGGGGGGTTTCCACTGTTTAGGCAGATCAGGAGCTCTCCAAACACGACATGGCGTCCAGCCAATTCTGCGTTGAAAAAGTGAGATGGCGCTCCTTCCCTTCCAAACTCTGCCATGCACCCAAACAGTGGTATACCCCCACATATGGGGTATCAGTGTACTCAGGACAAATTGCACAATAACTTTTGGAGTCTTGTTACCCTTGGAAAAATAAAAATTGGGGTGAAAAGATCATTTTTGTGGAAAAAATATGATTTTTAAATTTTACGGCTCTACGTTATAAACTTGTGTGAAGCACTTGAGGGTTCAAATTGCTCACCAAAGATCTAGATAAGTTCCTTAGGGGGTCTAGTTTCCCAAATGGGTCATTTGTGGGGGGTTTCCACTGTTTAGGCACATCAGGGGCTCTCCAAATGCAACATGGCATCCAATCTCAATTCCAGCCAATTTTGGTTGGAAAAAGTCAAATGGTGCTCCTTCCCTTACGAGCTCTGCCGTGCGCCCAAACAGTGGTTCCCCCCCACATATGGGGCATCAGCGTACTCAGGACAAATTGGACAACAACTTATGTGGTCCAATTTCTCCTGATACCCTTGGGAAAATAAAAAATTAGTGACTAAAAGATAATTTTTGTGGGAAAAAAATAGGATTTTTTATTTTCATGCCCGGGCATTATAAACTTGTGTGAAGCACTTGGGGGTTCAAAGTGCTCACCAAAGATCTAGATAAGTTCCTTAGGGGGTCTAGTTTCCAAAATGGGGTCACTTGTGGGGGATTTCCACTGTTTAGGCTCATCTGGGGCACTGCAAACGGAACATGACCCCCATCAACGTCTGCATTCCAAAACGTTACTACTTCCTTTCCAAGCCCTGCCGTGCGCCCAAACAGTTTTCCACCCCCACATATGGGGTATCAGCGTACTCAGGACAAATTGGACAACAACTTTTGGGGTCCAATTTCCTTGGGAAAATTCAAAAATTTAGGACTAAAAAATCATTTTTGTGGAATTTTTTTTTTTTTTTTCACACCCAGGCATTATAAACTTTTGTGAAACACTTGGGGGTTCAAAGTGCTCACAACAGATCTAGATAAGTACCTTAGGGGGTCTAGTTTCCAAAATGGTGTCACTTGTGGGGGTTTCCACTGTTTAGGCGCATCAGAGGTTCTCCAAGCGCGACATGGCGTCCAATCTCAACTCCAGCCAATTTTAGTTTGAAAAAGTCAAACGGCGCTCCTTCCCTTACGAGCTCTGCCGTGTGCCCAAACAGTGGTTTTCCCCCACATATGGGGTATTGGCGTACTCAGGAGAAATTGCATAACAACCTTATCTGTCCATTTTCTCCTTTTACCCTTGTGAAAATAAAAAAAAAGTTTGTAAAAGATCATTTTTGTGGCTAAAAAGTTAAATATTCATTTTTTCCTTCCACGTTGCTTTAGTTCCTGTGAAGCACCTGAAGGGTTAATAAACTTCTTGAATGTGGTTTTGAGTACCTTGAGGGGTGCAGTTTTTAGAATGGTGTCACTTTTGGGTATTTTCTGTCATGTAGACCCCTCAAAGTGACTTCAA
>JARQOD010000005.1:274223545-274253671 GCA_033576555.1 Oophaga sylvatica
ATGGTAGCAATTATGATTTGCATTAAACCGCCCTCCCTCTTCCCCATGGCTCTTCACTAACACAGTCAGTAATGCGCAATAACACAGCAAGTCTTGGTTCGGGGGGCATGAATCAGATGACCGGTTCCCATACAGTAGATGTTCTTTGGAATTACGGTGTATTAAACATTGTGTTTGTGCCTAAAGCTTCAAACATTTCTTACTGAAAAAAGTCATGGTGAATTATGACCCGATGTGACAGTAGATTTGGAAGGTAAGAATAATTTTCTGCATTTTTGTCCCTTTGCAGGTTTAAAATGGGTCTTTTAGTCGATTTAACTAATACTACAAGGTTCTATGATAGGAATGATATTGAAAAGGAAGGAATAAAGTACATAAAGCTTCAGTGCAAAGGGTGAGTTAAATGTCTGTTTTAATCCTTTATTGACGGAGCTAATTTTAACCTTAACCCCCTTTCTGCCATCGGATGTACTATCCCTTCCATGTGCCCTGGGACTTAATTCCCATGGACGGGATAGTACGGCATGGGCGATCGGCCCGAGCTCACGGTGGGAGCACGGCCGGGGGTCAGCTGATTCTCACACCTGACACCCGGAACTAAGTGCCAGGATGTGGTAGTTTTTATGTGTTCAGAAATGCATCCAATATGGGCACCAATGTGAGTACTGGACACACGGCTTTGCCTATAATAGATGGCGCCCATTTCATCTTTATGGTAAAATGGATGGAATTCCAGGACCCATTCAATGCTTACATAAACATAGAGCGACCAAACAAGAAAATCCTTTCAGGAATTATTACTCAGAGGGAGGCATGCCCTAAAACACATTTGCTGACTATAAAACTTGGTCTTGCTAACAAGTTGTACCGCAGTTGCGTATTTGTCGCAGGAAGAATAAACTACTGGGGTGAAGGAAAAATGTGGAGGAAAATGCAGCCAACTATGTGATTAAAGCTGAGTTTGTTCCAAAGATGAAAGAAACCAGCAGGGCTAGAATGGCAGGTTTATATTTCAAAGAGACTGGTCGTACAACATCCGTTTAGCTCCATCAATCCCTGTATGAGGGACGAATGTGCCAATAGATGTGGTGCACTATAGCAATCTCCACCCACCAATGTAGTAACCGCTATATGCACAAAAGAAACGATCCCCCTACTGAATTCTCAAATTGTTATCTGGTACAAGAAGTTGTATGAGTACGAAACAGCTTCATTATTATAGATCTTCCAGTAAAATGATCATGCCCGTATCACCAATATAAATAATATATAAGTAATATACATGAGAACAAAAATTTTTGTTAGCAAGACATGGTTGTAAAAACAGTCAAACTAAGATGAATGATCAAAAATGTTTATGTGAGTAATCAAGTTCTGGAATTGTAAGATGACCTGACTTACAAAAACATTTGTGGGATCCACATTCTGGAGTATACAGACATGGGCATGCGGAAGAGAATTTGTCTGAATAATAGTTTGGTACTTGATGTACAAGTCCTGGAATTAGTTGTGAAATGGGGTAAATGTGTTTTACTGATGCAAATATTCTTTTTATTACTTGTCCAATAAAAATTCCTCTCTACTGTGGCCAACTAAACTGAAAATATATACAACATGACAACGATCCAAAACACAAGGCCAAGTCGATCTGTCATTTGCTACAGTAGAACAAAGTGAAGGTTCTGGAGTGGCCATCTCAGTCTCCTGACCTCAATATCATTGAGCCACTCTGGGGAGATCTCAAGCGTGCAGGGGATGCTAGACAGCCGAGAATTTACAGGAACTGGAGTCTTTTTGCCAAGAAGGGTGGGCAGCATCTTACCATCTGAGAAAATAAAGAACCTCAAAACTCAACTACCACAAAACACTTAAACTGTTATTGATGTTAGAGGGGCAATACAAGGTATTAAGAAATGGGGTATGTGAACTTTTGATCAGGGTCATTTGGATGTTTTGGGTTTTCATTATGATTTAAAAAGAGAAAAAAACAGTAGTTTGACAATAAATGGCTTCACCGAACCACTAACTGTGAGTGGAGAAAAAGTTTTGGTGTTAACATTCATATTCTCTGAAAAAAGGTCAAGAAAGCAAAAAATTCTGTCGAGGTATGTAAACTTTTGAGCACAACTGTATGATGTTAAGACAACCCATTTTAGAAACATAAGAGGTAATAAATAGTCAATATGAAAATGAATCTTGCAGTAGAAAAGTACAGTCTAAACTATTAAGTGATCCAAATTCTGACTAGCAATATGCTTTGATTTATTTATTTTTGTTGTGTAGACATGGCGAATGTCCATCAAAAGAAAACACTGAAACCTTTATTCGACTCTGTGAAAAATTTGCAGATAGAAGCCCGGATGAGCTTATCGGTACGTTACCAGATCCTTCTTTTTCAAATGATGGTTGTAACGGGACAAGCTAAATAAAAAAATTATATGTAATACAACTTTTATTAACTCTTTTATCCCATCTGACGTACTATTCTGTCCATGTGACCTGGGACCTAATTCCCAAGGACGGAATAGTACGTCACATGAGATCAGCTACGCTCCCGGGGGGAGCGCAGCTGATCGCGGCCGGTTGTCAGCTGATTTTCACAGCTGACACCCGGCACTATGTGCCAGGAGCGGTCACGGACCGCTCCCGGCACATTTACCCCTGGCACACTGCGATCAAAGATGATTGCAGTGTACCGGGGGCACAGGGAAGCATCGCGCAGGGAGGGGGCTCCCTGCGTGCTTCCCTGAGACCTCAGAACAGCGCGATGAATCGCGCTGTTCCGAGGGACCCTCCTCCCTGCAGGACCCTGGATCCAAGATGGATACGGGTCCTTCCGGGTCCTGCAGTGAGGCGGCTTCCTCAGTGCCTGCTGAGAGCAGGCGCTGAGAAAGCCTGCAGCACTGCCTGTCACATCGCCGATCAGATTGGCGATCTGACCTTATACAGTGGTGTCCCACCCTGGGACAAAGTTTAAAAAGTCAAAAAAGTAAAAATAATATGTAAAAAAAAAATCATAAATAAATTAAAAAAAAAAAAAAATATTCCCCAATAAATTCCTTTCTTCATGTAAATAAAAAAAAAATAAATAAAAGTACACATATTTAGTATCGCTGCGTCCCTAACGACCCGCCCTGTAAAACTGTCCCATTAGTGAACCCCTTAAAAAAAAAAAAAAACAAGACTAAAAAACAATGATTTATCATCATACCGCCGAACAAAAAGTGGAATAACACGCGATCAAAAAGACGGATATAAATAAACATGGTACCGCTGAAAACGTCATCTTTTCCTGCAAAAAACGAGCCGCCATACAGCATCATCAGCAAAAAAATAAAAAAGTTATAGCTCGCAGAATAAAGCGATGCAAAAATAATTATTTTTTTATATATAATCGTTTTTATTGTATAAAAGCGCCAAAACATAAAAAAAGTTACAAATGAGGTATCGCTGTAATCGTACTGACACAAAGAATAAAACTGCATTATCAATTTTACCACACGCTGAACGGTATAAATGCCCCCCCAAAATAAATTCATGAATTGCTGGTTTTTGTTCATTCTGCCTCCCAAAAATCGTAATAAAAAGCGATCAAAAAACGTCACCTCGTCCCCCAAAAAATAAGACCTCACATGACTATGGGCCAAAATGAGATAAAATTAGAGCTCTCAAAATGTGATGATGCAAAAACTATTTTTTGAAATAAAAAGCGTCTTTTAGCTTGTGGCAGCTGCCAAACATAAAAATCCACTATAAATAATAAATCAAACCCCCCCCTTTATCGCCCCCTTAGTTAGGGAAAAATAATAAAATTTAAAAAATGTATTAATTTCCATTTTCCTGTTAGGGTTAGAGTTGGGGCTAAAGATAGGGTTAGGGTTGGGACTAGGGTTACGGTGTTTTAGGGTTAGGTTTGTGGTTAGGGTTATAATTAGTGTTGGGATTAGGGTTAGGGGTGTGTTGGGGTTAGGGTTGGAGTTAGAATTGGGTGGTTTCCACTGTTTAGGCACATCAGGGGCTCACCAAACGTGACATGGCGTCTGATCTCAATTCCAGCTAATTCGGCGTTGAAAAAGTCAAACGGTGCTCCATCCTTTGTGAGCTCTGCCATGCGCCCAAATAGTAGTTTACCCCACATATGGAGTATCACTGTACTCAGGACAAATTGCACAATAACTCTTGGGGTCCAATTTCTTCTGTTACCCTTGAGAAAATAAAAAATTGGGGGCGAATATCATTTTTTGTGGAAAAAAAATATGATTTTTTTATTTTTATGGCTCTACGTTATAAACTTCTGTGAAGCACTTGGGGGTTCAAAGTTCTCACCACACATCTAGATAAGTACCTTTGGGGGTCTAGTTTCCAAAATGGGGTCACTTGTGGGGGGGGTTTCCACTGTTTAGGCACATCAGGGGCTCTCCAAACGTGACATGACACCCGCAGACCTTTCCATCAAAGTCTGCATTACTAAACGTCACTTCTTCTATTCCGAGCCCCGACGTGTGTCCACACAGTAATTTTCTCCCACATATAAGGTATCAGCGTACTCAGGACAAATTGGAGAACAACTTTTGGTGTCCAATTTCTCCCCTTACCCTTGGGAAAATAAAAAATTGGTGACTAAAAGATCATTTTTGTGGGAAAAAAATAGGATTTTTTATTTTCATGCCCGGGCATTATAAACTTGTGTGAAGCACTTGCGAGTTCAAAGTGCTCACCACAGATCTAGATAAGTTCCTTAGGGGGTCTAGTTTCCAAAATGGGGTCACTTGTGGGGGGTTTATACTGCTTAGGCACATCAGGGGCTCTGCAAATTGAACTTAACACCCATCAAAGTTTGCATTCCAAAATGTCATTACTTCCTTTCCGAGCCCTGCCGTGCGCCAAACAGTATTCCCCCCCCCCCTCATATGGGGTATCAGCGTACTCAGGACAAATTGAACTTTTGGGGTCCTATTTCCTTGGGAAGAATAAAAAATTGGAAAATTTGGGACTAAAAAATCATTTTTGTGGAAACTTTTTTTTTTTTTTTGACACCCAGGCATTATAAACTTTAGTGAAACACTTGGGGGTTGAACGTGCTCACAACAGATCTAGATAAGTTCCTTAAGGGGTTTAGTTTCCAAAATGGTGTCACTTGTGGGGGATTTCCACTGTTTAGGCACATCAGGGGCTCTCCAAACACGACATGACATACAGCCAATTCTGCGTTGAAAAAGTCAAACTGCGCTCCTTCCCTTCCGAGCTCTGCTATGCACCCAATCAGTGGTTTACACCCACATATTGGGCATTGGCGTACTCAGGACAAATTATACAATAACTTTTGAGGTGTTGTTACCCTTGGGAAAATAAAAATTGGGGTGAAAAGATCATTTTTGTGGAAAAAATGATTTTTTAATTTTACTGCTCTACGTTATAAACTTGTGTGAAGCACTTGGGGGTTCAAAGTGCTCACCACAGATCTAGATAAGTTCCTTAGGGGTCTAGTTTCTAAAATGGTGTCACTTGTGGGGGATTCCCACTGTTTAGGCACATCAGGGGCTCTCCAAATGCGACATGGCGTCCAATCTCGATTCCAGCCAATTTTGGTTTGAAAAAGTCAAATGGCGCTCCTTCCATTCCGAGCTCTGCCGTGCGCCCAAACAGTGGTTCCCCCCCACATATGGGGTATCAGCGTACTCAGGACAAATTGGACAACAACTTTTTTTGTCCATTTTCTCCTTTTACCCTTGTTAAAATAAAAAAAATGTTTTTTAACAGATAATTTTTGTGACTAAAAAGTTAAATGTTAATTTTTTCCTTCCAAGTGGCTTCAGCTCCTGTGAAGCACCTGAAGGGTTAATAAACTTCTTGAATGTGGTTTTGAGTACCTTGAGGGGTGCAGTTTTTAGAATGGTGTCACTTTTGGGTATTTTCTGCAATATAGACCCCTCAAAGTGACTTCAAATGTGAGGTGGTCCCTAAAAAAAATGGTTTTGTACAATTTGTTGTAAAAATGAGAAATCGCTGGTCAACTTTTAACCCTTATAACTTCGTAACAAAATAAAAATTTGGTTTCAAAATGGTGCTAATGTAAAGCAGACATGTGGGAAATGTTATTTAGTAACTATTTTGTGACATATCTCTGTTTTAAGGGAATAAAAGTTCAAAGTTTGAAAATAGCTACATTTTCAAAATTTGCGCCATATTTCCATTTTTTCATAAATAACTAAGTTATATCGAAGAAATGTTACCACTATCATGAAGTACAATATGTCACGAGAAAACAGTCTCAGAATCGCTAAGATCCGTTGAAGCGCTCCAGAGTTATAACCTCATAAAGAGACAGTGGTTATACAACGAAATATAGATTGCCTTGGTCATCGTGCTGCAGAGGTATAGCCAGTCTGTATACTGCCACATTGTGTTCTGTATGGTAAGTATTACAGACATAGTCACATTAGAAGCATTGCTTTTGATAAAATGAGCTGTGTAATTTGGTGGAACAAGATGTCATTCTTTGCAGCTCGAGAGAAAAAAAAACCTTTGTGTTTCTCCACATGAAATCAAAGGCCCCAAAAAGTTTATGGGATTTTATTATGCCTTCTTACTGAAAAGCTGTATGCTAGTGTCCATGAGCCCAAAATACCTTAAAAGGGTACTCCGAGGAGATTAAATTTTATACTAATGGCATGCCTTCATAAATAATAACGTTAAGATAAATAGTGCTGTTTATAATGATGTCAGTACCTGCAATTCAGTGTGACGCTGGAGATGCTTCCCACTGCCCTCCCTCCCTTCTTAATCCTTCAGTCACAGATCAGGGGGCATGGCCTGCTCCTGGCTTCTAGGATCAGCCTGCACCATGATGATGTCTCCTTGTCTGCAGTCCGAGATGAAGAGGCTTGGCGGGAGGCGTGGCCCCGCTCCCTGCTAGTAGCCCTTCAGTGAAGAAGACCTCATCAGGGGCTGGCTGCTACTAAAAGGTTGGAGCAGGCCACACCCCCTGATCTGTGATGTAATGTTCCAGGAGGTAGGGGAACAGAGACTTGTTGAATTTCATGCTAGTTGTAAATTTTGTTCCATATAATTCGTGTTTCTGAATAGATCGAACATTTTTCATTTTTTGTTGGAAAATGTAGCAGTTTTCCAGCTTTGAAGTTTTATGCCCTTAATCTAGATGGTTATACTACACAAAATGGACAATAAATAACATTTACCACATGTATACATGACATCAACATTATTTTTGAAACATAATGTTTTATATTAGGACGTTAGAAGGGTTAAAAGTTGATCAGCTATTTTTCACGCTTCTAATAAAATTTTCAAAACCAATATTTTTTAGGGAGCACATCCCATATGAAGTCCCTTTGAGGACCTATGACAGAAAATATGCAAAAGTGACACCATTCTAATAACTGCACCCCTCAAAGTACTCAAAACCACATTCAAGAAGTTTATTAACCCTTTAGGGGTTTCACTGAAATTAAAGTAATGCAGAAGGAAAAAATGAACATTTTACTTTTTCCTACAAAAATGTTACTTTTGCCCCAAATTTTCCATTTTCAATTGGATAACAGTACACAGATATCCCATATGTGTTGGAGAATCCTTGTTTGGGCACACGGCAGGGCTTTGAAGGGAAGGCGCGCCACTCAACTTTGCAACGCAAAATTGGCCACCCCTGATGTGCCTAAGCAGCAGAAACCCCCCAGAAGTGATTTTGAAAACTAGAACCTTCAAGGAATTTATTTAGAACTTTGGTGAGCGCCTTGAATCTCCAGGTACTTCACAGAATTTTATAACGTTGAGTTGTGAAAATAAAAAATCTTATTTTTCCTGCAAAAATGTTGCTTTAGCCACAAATGTTTTCCTTTTTCACAAGGGTAACAGGAGAAAATGGATGACAAAATCTGATGTGTGATTTCTTCTGAGTACACAAATACCCTTGTGGTGAAAAACTACTGATAAGGTGCACGGCAGAGTTTGGAAGGAAAGGAGCGCCAATTAAATTCTGGAGCGCAGTTTTGGCAGGAATAGATTGCGGCTGCCATGTCACATTTGAAGAGTCCCTGACATGTCAAAACGGCAGAAACCCCGCAAGTGACCCTATTTTGGAAACTACACTTCTCGAGGAATTTGTCTAGGGGAGTAGTGACTTTTTACCCTTCAGACAATTCACAGAATTGTAGAACAATTATATGAAATATTACCATTACTAAAATTTTGCTTTAATCCCTAGTTTGTAATGTTCAAAAGGGGTAATGGGAGAAAATGGACCACAAAATTTGTTACACAATTTCTCCTGAGTATACCAATACCCCATATGTGGTCAAAAACTACTTTTTGAGGCACAGCGCACAGCTCAAAAGGGAAAAAGGGCCATTTTGGAGTTCAGATTTTTTGGACTGGTTTGAGGGTGCCATGTCACATTGGCAGAGCCCCTGAAGTGCCAGAAAAGTAGAACCCCTCACAAGTGACCTTTTAAAAACTACATCCCCCAATGAATTCATCTAGAGGTGCAGTGAATATGTTGACACCATATGCACCTTACAAAATTTGATACAATTGGGCGATGAATAAAAAATTATTACATTTTTTCCACTAAAATGTTGTTTTAGTCCCAAGTTTTTTATTTTTATCAGGGCTAATGGGAAATAATGGACCTTCCAGTGTGTTGTACAATTTCTCCTGAGAAATACCCTTAATGTAATCAGGAAATACTTTGAGGCACAGTGCAAAGCTCAGAAGGTAAGGAGCACCATATTAAAGTGCAGATTTGGCAGTTATGATTTGCAGGTGCCATGACTCACTGGAGAAGCCCCTGAGCCCCCACATAAGTGACCCCATTTTACAAACTACAACTCAAAATGAATTAATCTAGGGCTTACAGGGATCATATTGATACCACAGGTGTGTCACATAAGTTTATTCCATTGGGCAGTGAAGAATAAATTATTACTTTTTTACCATAAAAATGTTGTTTTAGCCCGAGATATTACATTTTCACAGAGGAAAATGGGTAAAAATGTCACCAAAATGTGTCACGCAAATTCTGCTGAACATGGCAATACCCCATATGTGTCTGTACTGTACTGCTTAGACACATGGTAAGGTTCAGGAGGGAATCAGCGTTATTTGAGTCTTGGAGAGCAAATTGTTGTAGAATAGTTTACGAACTGCATCTAAAGAGCCCTAAGTGCCAGAAGAGCAGACTCTCCTCTCAAGTGACCCCATTTTGGAAATTACACCTTCTGGGAATTTTTCTGCAGGTGTAGTGATGATTTGACTCCATGTGTTTAAGCAGCCGCTCATCGTTACAGAAATGCCGTACATGTGGATGCTTAATGTAGTTTAGGCACACTGTGCGGCTCAGAAGGGAGGGGGCATTTGGGGCTTTTGGGGGGCGAGGAGCCACAGTTATTTTCCAGAGCCTTTGTATTACCAGTAATGTGAAAGCACCCAATATTTCTATTGACAGATGAGACCCAAGTCATTTTTGCTTTGCTTATTTTTTTTTTTTATGGATTTGCATTGACTAATTTATAGGTAACCATTTGCATAACATTTTGGATCACATTTATCCTGCACTTTACGCTGAGCACTTACATCAGGGTTTTAATCTAAATCTCCAAATAACATGATTCACATGAAACCCCCGAGGGATCCATTCACTATAATGAGGCAGCAGAGTTAGGCTGGGTTCACACTTGCGTACCGGGACTCTGCGGACGGCTGCATACTTCCTCCCTGAAGCTACGCCTGTTGTAAATGTTTTAGAAATGAATTCTGAGCAGAAGCTCCCTCTGGTGGTTACAAACAGTGCTGAACCATTCAATGAGGATTGGCAATCAGGATTCACAGACTGGCTTGATATAAGGGAGGTTCCCTCCCATCATGGTTGCCGGTGATCAATTGTTCTTGTCTCAACTGTGGTTCCTGGTTCACTTGGAAGCTTGCTGAGTCTTGCCTCTTCTTCTGCTTTCAGATAAGATATTTTCTGTTTTTTTTTTTTTTGTGCTTACCATTTGCATATTTCTCTGCATTTCTGTGAGGTTAGCCAGGTCCCCCCCTGGGGGGCTTGGGCTCCTCTCAGTTCCGCTGGAGCCACGGTTATTTGTTCATTTGCCTTTTCCAGTTTTTTCAGTGGCTGCGGCTTAGTTTTGTGTTATGATTTGGTAGCTGAGGAGAGCAGGCAAAAACGGCAATACACCAGAGAGGTTGGAATCTACTGGATTGCAGTACCCTGACTAACCACCACAACTAAAGGCAGCCGTGGAGCGTTCCTACGTTGGCCCTTAGACGCCTCGTCACAGCCTGAGAGGCTAACTACACCTAAAGATAGAAAGAGGAAAGCTATCTGCCCCGGAGCAGATCCCCAAAGATCATAGGAAGCCCCCAAACATGTAATGGCGGTTAGACAAGAGGAAATACAGACACAGACAGAAAATAGTATGAGCAAACGTTGGGGCCCAATCTGCCTAGACAGAAAAGGATAGGAAGGATACTCACTGCAATCCAAAAAAACCCTAAAAAAAGCCAACGCTACTAATTGCAAAACACCTGAGCTCACACGACCTCTACCACCTAAATTAGTTCTCTGGTGTAACAAAACTAAGCCGCAGCCACTGAAAAAACTGGAAAAGGCAAATGAACAAATAACAGTGGCTCCAGAGGAACTGAGAGGAGCCCTAGCCCCCCCGGGGGGGGGGGAAACCTGGCTAACCTCACAGAAATGCAGAGAAATATGCAAATGGTAAGCACAAAAATAAAAAACAGAAAATATCTTATCTGAGAGCAGGAGAAGAGGCAAGACTCAGCAAGTGAACCAGGAAACAACGTTGAGACAAGAACAATTGATCACCGGCAACCATGATGGAGGGAACCTCCCTTATATCCAGCCAGTCCGTGATTCCTGATAGCCAATCCTCATTGAATGGTTCAGAACTGTTTGTAACCACCAGAGGGAGCTTCTGCTCAGAATTCATTTCTAAAACATTCACAACAGTACCCCCCCTTGAGGAGGGGTCACCGAACCCGAATTTGTGCAACCAGGTCGGTCAGGATGAGCTCTGTGATACGCACGGATCAGTCTCCTAGCATGGATGTCCGAAGCAAACACCCAAGAATTGTCCTCCTGACCATAACCTCTCCACTTAACCAAATACTGGAGTTTCCATCTAGAAAAACGAGAATCCAATATTTTCTCAACCACATACTCCAGATTGCCCTCAACCAAAACAGGGTCAGGAGGCGCAGCCATAGGAACCACTGGCTCGACAGACCTCTTCAATAAGGACTTGTGGAACACGTTACGGATCTTAAATGTCCCTGGAAGAAGTAAACAAAAGGAAACAGGATTAAGAATCTCCAGATCTTATAAGGTCCAATGAACCTAGGCTTAAACTTAGGAGATGCAACTCTCATAGGGATATTTCTTGAGGACAACCAGACCAAGTCCCCCACTTCAAACCGAGGACAATCAGTCCTATGCCGGTTGGCAAACCGCTGGGCCCTCTCCTGAGAGAGGGACAACCTCTCCACTACCTGTTCCCAAATCTGCTGCATACGCTCCACAACAGAGTCAACACCCGGACAGACAGAAGCCTCCGTCTGTCCCGAAGAAAATCGAGGGTGAAACCCAAAATTGCAGAAAAATGGAGACATCAAAGTGGCAGAGCTAGCCCTATTATTAAGAGCAAACTCAGCCAAAGGCAAAAAAGAGACCCAGTCCATCTTGATCAGCAGACACAAAGCATCTCGATAAGTCTCCAATGTCTGGTTTGTTCTCTCAGTTTGTCCATTGGTCTGAGGATGAAAAGCCGAGGAGAAAGACAATTGAACACCAAGTTTAGAACAAAAAGTCCTCCAAAATCTGGAAACAAACTGGACTCCTCTGTCAGACACAATGTTCTCAGGAATGCCGTGTAAACGAACCACGTGCTGAAGGAACAAAGGCACCAATTCGGAGGAGAAAGGCAACTTAGGTAATGGCACAAGTGTATCATCTTGGAAAACCTATCACAAATCACCCAGATAACGGTCATTCTCTGAGAAACAGGGAGGTCGGAAATAAAATCCATAGAGATATGGGTCCATGGTCTCTTGGGCACAGGCAATGGCATCAACAAACCACTAGAGCGAGAGCAAGGTTGGAGCGAGAGCAAGTCCCGCAGGACTGCACAAATTCCCTGACGTCACGAGACAAAGTAGGCCACCAAAAGGACCAACTCACCAAGTCTCTGGTACCAAAAATTCCGGGATGACCGGCCAACGCGGAACAATGAATCTCAGACATCACACTCTTTTTCCACCGGTCTGGGACAAACAATTTCCCAATAGAGCAGCGTTCGGGTTTATCCTCCTGACACCCTTCCGGAGCCAGTCTCAAATTGGGCGAGATGGCGGAAAGAACTACACCCTCTTTCAAAATAACAGCAGGATCAGATAACTCAGGAGAGTCCGCAAGGAAACTCCTCGAGAGGGCATCCGCCTTAACATTCTTAGTGCCAGGAAGAAAGGAAACCACAAAATTAAAACGTGTGAAAAACAAGGCCCACCTGGCCTGTCTAGGATTAAGTCGCTTGGCTGATTCCAGATAAACCAGATTCTTATGGTCCGTGAGGACCACCACCTGATGTTTGGCTCCCTGCAGCCAATGTCTCCACTCTTCAAAAGCCCACTTCATGGCCAATAACTCCCGATTACCCACGTCATAATTACGTTCAGTTGGAGAAAATTTTCGAGAGAAAAAGGCACAAGGGTTACTTTTAGAGGTCTCAGGATCTCTTTGGGACAAAATGGCACCTGCCCCAATTTTAGAGGCATCAACCTCCACCTGAAATGGCAGAGAAACATCAGGCTGCCGTAGAACAGGAGCAGAAGTGAATCTCTGCTTAAGTTCCTGAAACGCAGAGACTGCCTCAGGAGGCCAATTCACCACATCAGAACCCTTTTTGGTCAAATCAGTCAATGGTTTAACAATAACAGAAATTACCAATAAATTTACGATAAAAATTGGCAAAACCCAAGAATCTCTGAAGAGCCTTTAGGCTAAGTTCACACGTTGTGGAATTGCCGCGGAAATTTCCGCGGCAATCCCACACTTCTCTGCCGCGGGAAATACGCATTTTTTTTGTATGCGTATTCCCGCCAGAAACTAGCGTTTTGCAAGCGTAATTAGCTTGCAGAATGCTAGCGTTTTCCAAGCGATCTGTAGCATCGCTTGGAAAACTGATTGACAGGTTGGTCACACGAGTCAAACGTAGTGTTTGACTCGTGTGACCAACTTTTTACTATTGATGCTGCCTATGTCGCATCAATAGTAAAAAGATCTAATGTAAAAATAATAAAAAAAATAATAAATAATGATATTCTCACCTTCCGGCGGCCCCCGCAGCTTTCCCGCCTCTCAGCGACGCTCCCGGCAACTCCCGTTCCCAGGCGTCCTTTGCGACAGACCCCAGATGACGTAGCATCACTCGAGACCGCTACGTCATCTGGGTGATTCTCGCAAAGGACTCCTGGAACGGGAGCGTCGCTGAGAGGCGGGAAGACTGCGGGGGCCGCCGGAAGGTGAGAATATCACTATTTTGTATTTTAATTATTGTTTTACCAGGGATATGGTACCCAGGGCCTGGAGGAGAGTCTCCTCTCCTCTGGACGCTGTGTACCATCGCACATGAACCGCTTACATTCCGCATAGCCACATGCGGAAAGTAAGCGGTTCAATTCTTTCCTATGGCGGCGATTGCGCCGAGATTACGCAAAATTAATGAACATGTTGCTATTTTTTCCGCAAAGAGTTTTTTTTGCGGAAAAAAACGCTGCATGTGCACAAAAATTGCGGAAACCATTTGAATGAATAGGATGCTTAATGCTTGCGTTTTTTTCGCGTTTTTGCCACGGGAAAAAACGCGAAAAAAAACGCGAAAATTCCTGCCGTGTGCACTTAGCCTGAATGAAGTAGTTTGGACCCAATCACAGATGTCCTGAACCTTGACCGGGTCCATTTCAATAACAGATGGAGACAAAATGAATCCCAGAAATGAGATCCTCTGTACGCCAAAAAGACACTTTGATCCCTTCACATACAGAGCATTCTCTCTCAAAATCTGGAACACAGTCCGAACATGTTTCACATGAGAGTCCCAGTCATTGGAAAAAATCAAGATATCATCCAAATAAACAATCAGAAATTTATCCACAAAATCCCTGAAAATGTCATTCATGAAGGACTGGAAGAGGGAAGGAGCATTAGTGAGCCCAAAGGGCATCACTAGGTACTCAAAATGCCCCTCTGGGGTATTAAACGCCGTCTTCCATTCATCCCCGTGCTTAATGCGAATAAGGTTATACGCCCCCCTGAGGTCAAGCTTGATAAACCAAGTAGCACTTTTCACCCTGGAAAACAGGTCAGAAATCAAGGGTAACTGATATTGATATTTCACAGTGATATTGTTCAAGAGATGATAATCAATACACGGCCTTAATGAACCATCCTTTTTGGCCACAAAGAAAAAACCGGCACCCAAGGGTGAAGAGGATGGTCTGATATGACCCTTCTCCAATGACTCCTTGATATAAGACCGCATAGCGTCATGTTCAGGTACAGACAAGTTAAAAAGGCGACTTTAGGGAATTTACTACCAGGCACTAATTCAATAGCGCAGTCATAGCTCCTATGGGGGGGCAAGGATGCAGATTTACTTTCGCTAAACACATCAGAAAAATCAATCAAAAAGTCAGGAACATCCTGAGCCTGGGGAGAGGCAGAAAAAACAGGAGTGTTGGCATTAACACATTGGCAGCCCCAACTGGTTACAGACACAGATTTCCAATCCAAAACAGGATTATGAGACTGTAACCAAGGGAAACCTAGTACAATAATGTCATGCAGATTATACAGCACCAAAAATTTGCAACTCTCCTGATGATCAGGTTCAACCCTCATTATCATCTGAGTAGAGAACTGGGGTTTATTCTCAGCCAAAGGGGTAGAATCAATCCCCAGTAGGGGAATAGACTTCCGTAGGGGTATCAAGGGAAACCCACAACGTTTAGCAAAATCAAAATCCATCAGGTAAATAGCTGCTCCCGAATCAACAAAAGCCTGAGCAGAAAATGTGGACAGGGAGCAAATCAGGGTAACAGTCAACAGAAATTTAGTCTGAACACTACCCAAGACAACTGAGCGTGCAAAACGTCTTCCCGTTTAGGGCAGACTGAAATAGCATGAGAGGCGTCACCACAGTATAAACATAACCTATTGCGCTTTCGAAACTCATGACGCTGTGCCCCAGAAGTCACTCTATCACACTGCATGTTCTCAGGAGCTGGCTCACAAGGCAACACTATCTCACGCATACCTCTGCGCTCACGCAAACGTCTGTCAATTTGAATAGCCTATGACTTAGAATCATTGAGACCAGAGGGAGCAGGGAATCCCACCATAACATCCTTTACATTCTCTGACAGCCCCTTCCGAAAAAGGGCTGCCAAAGCATCATCATTCCATTTGGTCAGGACTGCCCACTTTCTGACATGGAATTTCTGACAGTACAACTCAGCGTCCTCAAGCCCCTGATTTAATGCCAACAAGGTTTTTTCAGCTTGATCAGTGACATTAGGTTCATCGTACAATAACCCCAGAGCCAGAAAAAATGCATCAACATTACTCACAACAGGGTCCCCAGGTGTCAGGGAAAAAGCCCAATCCTGAGGATCGCCGCGCAGGAGAGAGATGACAATTTGAACCTGCTGTGCTGCGTTCCCTGAGGACTTAGGTTTTAAGGCAAAAAACAACTTACAGTTATTTTTGAAATTCAGAAATTTAGCTCGATCCCCCAAAAACAAATCTGGCATGGGAATCCTAGGTTCCACAACCGGCAACCCTGCAAGATAGGTAGCAATACTCCGAACTTCAGTGGCAAGCTGATCCACACGGCCAGACAACTGTGCAAACTCCATTGAGAGAAAAAAAAAATCCTCCTCAGCACCCAGAGAAAAAGAGGGAAAAAATGCAACAAACAGAGAAAAAAAAAAATTCTGACAACGCCCTTTTTTTTTTCCTTTTTGCTATTTTTCCCTTCTGTGAGTACCATATAATTTTCAGTTTGGCCGGTGATACTATTATGATTTGGTAGCTGAGGAGAGCAGGCAAAAACTGCAATACACCAGAGAGGTTGGAATCTACTGGATTGCAGTACCCTGACTAACCACCACAACTAAAGGCAGCCGTGGAGCGTTCCTACGTTGGTCCTAGACGCCTCGTCACAGCCTGAGAGATTAACTACACCTAAAGATAGATGTTTTTGCAATCAGTAGCGTTGGCATTTTTTAGGGTTTTTTTTGGATTGCAGTGAGTATACTTTCTATCCTTTTCTGTCTAGGCAGATTGGGCCCCAGCGTTTGCTCATACTATTTTCTGTCTGTGTCTGTATTTGCTCTTGTCTAACCGCCATTACATGTTTGGGGGCTTCCTATGTTCTTTGGGGATCTGCTCCGGGGCAGATAGCTTTCCTCTTTCTATCTTTAGGTGTAGTTAATCTCTCAGGCTGTGACGAGGCGTCTAGGACCAACGTAGGAACGCTCCACGGCTGCCTTTAGTTGTGGTGGTTAGTCAGGGTACTGCAATCCAATAGATTCCAACCTCTCTGGTGTATTGCCGTTTTTGCCTGCTCTCCTCAGCTACCGAAACATAACAGTATCACCGGCCAAACTGAAAATTGTATGGTACTCACAGAAGGGAAAAATATTTTGGAAAGAAAGAAGTTGTCAGAGATTTTTTTTTTTTCTGTTTCTTGCATTTTTTCCCTCTTATTCTCTAGGTGCTGAGGAGGATTTTTTTTTTCTCTCAATGGAGCTTGCACAGCTGTCTGGCCGTGTGGATCAGCTTGCCACTGAGGTTCGGAGTATTGCTGCCTATCTTGCTGGGTTGCCGGTTGTGGAACCTAGGATTCCCATGCCAGATTTGTTTTTGGGAGATCGGACCAAATTTCTGAATTTCAAAAATAACTATAAGTTGTTTTTTGCCTTAAAACCTAAGTCCTCAGGAAACGCAGCACAGCAGGTTCAAATTGTCATCTCTCTCCTGCGCGGCGATCTTCAGGATTGGGCTTTTTCCCTGACACCTGGGGACCCTGTTGTGAGTGATGTTGATGCATTTTTTCTGGCTCTGGGGTTATTGTACGATGAGCCTAATGTCACTGATCAAGCTGAAAGAACCTTGTTGGCATTAAATCAGGGGCTTGAGGACGCTGAGTTGTACTGTCAGAAATTCCGAAAATGGGCAGTCCTAACCAAATGGAATGATGATGCTTTGGCAGCCCTTTTTCGGAAGGGTCTGTCAGAGAATGTAAAGGATATTATGGTGGGTTTCCCTGCTCCCTCTGGTCTCAATGATTATATGTCATTAGCGATTCAAATTGACAGACGTTTGCGTGAGCGTAGAGGTATGCGTGGAATAGTGTTGCGTTGTGAGCCAGCTTCTGAACCATGCAGTGTGATAGAGTGGCTTCTGGGGCACAGCGTCATGAGTTTCGAAAACGCAATGGGTTATGTTTCTATTGCGGTGACGCCTCTCATGCTATTTCAGCAGCAGACGAAGGAAGGGAGACACACACTAGTCATTACTAGTGGGTAGGCGGAGCCCAGATGGGATAGACACCTCAGATTAAAAAGAGTGTTGACCGGCCCCTCCAGGTCGGGCTCCTCCTACTCGGCTCTCCAGTTTAAAATTTGAGGTCTCAGAGGATAGTCGCTGCTGGAAGCAGCTCCTCAGAAGATTTTGTTATTTTTTTATCGGACAGAGACTTGGATCACCAGAAGTGGTCTAGAGGTCTCAGGGGTCTCAGCTCTGCTGGACCCCCACCTCTCCCTTGGCGGATCTGTATTACCCTATATGGTGGTCCCTGCAGAACCCTGCCGGCCCGGGGGGATGAGGATGGCTTCCCTGGCGGGAGACGCAAACCGCGCTGCAGGGGTCACTGCGTTCCCCGCCCTGGGGGGAAGCGATGGGCACAGCGCCACAAATCCCTGGGGGTCCCTGTGGCGCTCGGCTGGGTGAGTACTCCACATGTTAATATGTGTTTGAGTGCTTCAGCGACTGCTGCGGCAGCCGCTGTTACAGTGAGTGATGGTGACTGTGTGTTTTTTTGTCCGCAGGTGGATGCCTGCAGGACGTGGGACGGGGACGGGACCGGAGAACGGAGGAGTCCCGCGCTTTTTTTGAAGCCGGCGGGGGGCGTGGCTTAGCGTTTCCCGGGCAGGAAGCGCTTCTGAAGCGCGAGATCTCCTCTGCCCTTCTCTTCCGGCTATCTCCTCAGCGCGGCGGCCATTGCACGCTTCGGGCTCCTCACTCTCCGCTCCTCCCGTACTAAGAAGAACACCACCGCGAAGCTCAGTGAGTCGCTTCTGCCTATCAGGGCAGAAGCTTAAAAACTCTTCACCCCCGCAGCGCAGGGCACTTTCCTGGGGTTCTGGCACACTGAACGGCCGCTAAGATCACGATAGCGACGTCTTTAAAGTCGCATAAGCGTTCTTTGAGATGCGCAAAATAGCGCAATATTTTAGTGATCTGTTTGTTTAGTGTGGCATACCTTGAGGTCTGTACTGTCTGCACCTGCTACCTCATAAGAGGCACCTGGGACTCGCACACCCGTTAAATTAATACAGGTTGTGGAGAGTCTGTGACATTAACCCCTTTTTAGGCGGTTAACCCTTAACTGGGGGACGGCTGGGGCAGCTCTCTCTTTAAGAGCTTAACCCTTCAGCATTCGTGTTTGTTTCTTTAAGAAACCACACTGTTCTAGTTACTGACAGGTTTAATCTGCCATATACTGTGTGAGGACATGTCAGATCAGGACCCAGGTGCGGACCGTTTCCCAGATCCGCTACAGGATCAGTCCTGCGTATTTGACAGGCAGACCTCGACTGCGTCAAGCGCAGCAATCGGAGGCCCCAGTGACGTCAAAATGGAGGCCCTCACTCGTTCTATTGATGGCCTGTCTGACCTTATAGGTTATTGGGTGTCAGCCATATCTTCTCAGGGCAGGAAGCGACACAGGCCGGTGCCTTCCTACCCACGTAGCGACTCGGAGATCTCTGGTATGGAGGGTTCCCCTTCAAGTTCGGGAGAGATGTCCGATTCGGATAAAGAGGATCGGCAAAGGTACTCTGCCTCTTTTTCGGGCCATGTAGAAGCTTTTATTGAAGCTATGAGGGAGGCGTTGCAGTTACCGGAGGAAGTAACTACACGTCCTGGTAAGTCGGGCCGGATGTTTCAGGAGTCGCATAGGTCGTTTTCGACCTTACCATCCCTGGATGAGCTTAATGAGGCAGTGGAGAAGGAGCGTCTGTGTCCAGACAAACGTTTTCAGGGGACACGGCTTTTTGAGTCACTGTATCCGTGTGCTACGGAGTTGATTGATAATTGGATTCCTTCTCCTGAAGTGGATGTTCCTTTATCCCAGCTTAGCAAATCCTCATTACTTCCTGTTAAAGGGAAGGCGAGTTGCAGGACCCGCTGGACAGAAAAACGGAGATGGCGGCAAAATCCATCTACGAGGCCGCGGGTCATGGTTTCAGAGCAGTGCTGGGATCCATGTGTGCTTATAAAGCTTCTCTGATCTGGTTGGACCGTCTACGGAGAAAATATCCGTTATCCGAGGAAGATGGACTTTTCGAATTGTTGGAGAATGCAATTCGGTATGGCTATGATGCAGGTCTGGATACTGCGTCACTGCTGTCCAGGACACAGTCCTCGGCGGCCACAGTCAGGAGAGCACTGTGGCTTAGACAGTGGACCGGAGATGCGGTTTCCAAGCAAGGTTTGCTATCTTTGGCTTACAAGGGTGGTCAGCTATTTGGATCTGACCTCACGGAGTTAATTGCCAAGGCAAAGGCAAAAGGAGCAGCTTTACCTGCAGCGAAGAACTGTGGCTTCTTCGTCTGGCAGGCCTGCTACCGGTAGTGGTCGGCGGTCCTTTCGGTCCAGAGGACGATTCGTCAGCCATCTTGGGGATCGGGTCGTCCCTCTTTTTCGGGAAAAAAGACCTCCCAGAAATCCCGCACTCCCTGGAAACAAAGTTCCCGTCAAGACAAGCGGGAATCTGACAAAAAGCCCGCTAAGGCGGATTGACGCCAGGGTCCCACTCGAGGGCTCTCGAGTGGGGGGTCGCCTGCTCCGATTCGAATCGACTTGGGTGTCCCACGTTCCAGACGCCTGGGTGACGCGGGTTGTGTCGACAGACTACTTCATAGAGTTTTCTTCTCTACCCCCGAACAGTTTTTGTCAATCTCGCATTCCGTCAGAGCCCGAGCTATGTGCCGCTCTACTGCGAGAGGTCGACTCCCTTCTGCAGAAGGGTGTGGTAGTACCGTTCCGCCAGAGGACAGGGGAAGAGGGTTTTATTCCAACCTCTTTGTGGTCCCCAAAAAGGAGGACAAATTTCGCCCCATCCTGGATCTCAAAAGATTGAATCGGCATGTCCACACCCGAAAATTTCGCATGGAGTCGCTTCGCTCCGTTGTGGCAGCCTTGTCACAGAACAACTTTTTGGTGTCAATCGACATTCGCGACGCTTATTTACACGTTCCAATCGGAAGGGCTCACCAACGCTTCCTTCGTTTTGCCATAGGCCAGGACCATTACCAGTTTGTGGCTCTGCCATTCGGGTTGGCCTAAGCGCCCAGAGTTTTTACAAAAATTCTGGCGCCTCTCATGGCGATTCTTCGGAGGCAGGGGGTCACGATTCTTCCCTACCTGGACGACCTTCTGATTGTGGCGTCTTCCAAGGAGGAGGCGGTAACTGCTCGCAATCTATCCCTTCAGCTCCTGGAGGACTTCGGGTGGTTGGTCAATTGGAGAGAAGTCGTCTCTGGAACCGTCGCAGTCAATCCTGTTTTTGGGGATGCACTTCGACACGGTACAAGCAGTGGTATCCCTACCCCAGACAAGCAAGCATGTCTCCTTCGACATGCACAGGTTATGAAGTCTTCGACAGCAATGTCTCTTCGAAGCTGTATGCGCCTTCTGGGGTTGATGGTGGCGTCCATGGAAGCGATTCCATTTGCCCAGTTTCATTCCAGGGCCCTCCAAAGGTTCATTCTGAACCGTTGGGATCGATCGCGGACTTCTCTGAATTGCAGTGTCATCATCTCTCACAGGGTACGAGAGTCTCTGGGATGGTGGTTACGTCCGGAAGCACTATCCCTGGGGAAGTCCTTCCTCCCTCCGAAGTGGTCGGTCATAACCACAGATGCCAGCCTGACGGGCTGGGGGGGTGTCTGGAACGATCTCTGGACTCAGGGAGTATGGTCGTCGGAGGAGTCTGTCTTGCCGATCAACATCCTGGAGTTGAGGGCGATTTTCCTTTGCCTCCAACATTGGACGGTCCCTTTAAGCGGTCTGCCAGTCCGAGTGCAGACAGACAATGCGACGGCGGTCGCATATATCAACCACCAAGGCGGGACAAGAAGTTCCAGACTCATGGTGGAGGTATCTCGGATCCTGGTATGGGCAGAGACCAAAGTACCAGCCATCTCTGCGATCCACATTCCAGGAGTTCAGAATATCACGGCGGACTTTCTCAGTCGCGAGAAGATGGATCCCGGAGAATGGAGTCTTCATCCGGAAATTTTTGCTCTGCTGTGCTCCCGTTGGGGAACTCCCCAGGTGGATCTGATGGCATCCAGGTTCAATGCCAAGTTACCGACTTTCATGTCCAGGTACAAGGATCCGAAAGCTGTGGCGGTGGATGCTCTAGTGGCTCCGTTGGACCAAATCGAGCTAGTCTGTGTTCCCGCCGATTTCCTTACTTCCTCTGGTGCTACGTCGGATCAGACTGGAGAGAATCTCGGCTATGTTGATAGCCCCAGATTGGCCAAGGAGGACGTGGTTCTCGACACTGGTGTCGCTCCTGGCAGCGCTGCCACTTCCTTCCTTTCGCTCGGACCTGTTAACCCAAGGGCCCGTTCGTCATCCGGACCTGAAGTCTCTGCGTTTGACGGCGTGGCTCTTGAGACCGAAATATTGACCCGTCGAGGTTTTTCAGCTGAAGTCATTGCCACTTTGCGAGCTGCCAGAGGTCCGGCTACTACTAGGATTTATCACAAGACTTGGGAAGCTTTCTTTTCGTGGTGTTCGGGTTCTTCAAGGAACCCGAGGATTTTTTCCATTCCCAATTTGTTGGCTTTTCTGCAATTCGGGCTGGACAAAGGTTTGGCAGTAAGCACCCTGAGGGGTCAGGTTTCTGCTCTGTCCTTGCTGTTTAGGAAGGTTATCGCCTCGCGTAGGGATGTACGTTCCTTTTTTTCAAGGAGTAACCCGTCAGTTTCCGCCGCGGAAGGCACCTGTGTCTCCTTGGCGGCTCAATCTTGTTCTGGAGGCTCTTCAACACGGGCCTTTTGAGCCTATGGATTCCGTTAACCTTTCTTTGCTTTCTTGGAAGGTTGCCTTCCTGGTGGCGGTCACCTCTTTGAGAAGGGTTTCTGAGTTGGTGGCTCTTTCTTGCTCGCCTCCTTTTCTGGAGTTTCACCTGGATCGAGTAATACTTCGCACTCGGGGCGATTTTCTACCTAAGGTGGTGTCACAGTTTCATGTCAACCAGGATATTGTGTTACCTTCACTCTGTCCGGGGCCGAGGAATGCGAAGGAACGAGCCTTGCACACATTGGATTTGGTGCGGGCTTTGAAGTTCTATCTGTCTGTTACCCAAGGTTTTCGGAAGTCGGACTCTCTGTTTGTGATTCCAGCAGGTCATCGACGTGGTCAACGAGCTTCCAAGGATTCTATAGCTCATTGGATTCGGTCGGCCATCTTGGAGGCTTACCGACTTAAGGGCGAACCTTGCCCGATTAAGGTTCGAGCTCACTCCACGAGAGCTGTGGGCTCATCGTGGGCTTTTCATCAAGGGACCTCGGCAGCTCAGCTCTGCCGGGCTGCGACCTGGCGCTCCGTCCACACCTTTACAAAATTTTATAAGGTGGACGTCAGTGCTTCCGCTGATGCGGCCCTAGGACGTAGGGTCCTGCAGACGGCTGTAGTTTAAAGTTCTCGTTAACTTATTTGTTAGCGCTGGTTGCGCATTTTCTTAGGTTGTTGGGTTCTGCCTTTTCTGGTTTTTTCCCACCCTTAATTTTTGGACTGCTTTGGGACGTCCCACTAGTAATGACTAGTGTGTGTCTTCCTTCCTTCGTCTGCTGCTGAAAGACGGATTTTGGTAAGAACTTACCTGTAAAATCCTTTTCAGCGAAGAAGGAAGGGAGACACACACATCCCTCCCATGGCAGAAGTGTGTTGTTGTGTTTCAGATGCGGCGTGACCCTTCTCTGATAGCGATTATCTGGGCTGAGGTCGGCGCGCTAAGGCTCTGTTCCAGCATCGCCAGCTCATCGCAGTAGTCAGGTTCAGTGAGTAGTACCTGGAACTGTGTGGTTTTTCCCTGTGACATGCATAACCTGTATTCTTGTTTCTTCTCTGAAGTCCTTCAGAAGGGGTTATGTTGCTCCGCTGGTGATATTTGCTCTTCCTTAGCTTGTGTACAACTGGAGAGCTGAGTAGGAGGAGCCCGAGCTGGAGGGGCCGGTCAACACTCTTTTTAATCTGAGGGGTCTATCCCATCTGGGCTCCGCCTACCCACTAGTAATGACTAGTGTGTGTCTCCCTTCCTTCTTCGCTGAAAAGGATTTTACAGGTAAGTTCTTACCAAAATCCGTCTTTCTGTCTGCCCTAAGCGGGGAAGACGTTTTGCACGCTCAGTTGTCTTGGGTAGTGTTCAGACTAAATTTCTGTTGACTGTTACCCTGATTTGCTCCCTGTCCACATTTTCTGCTCAGGCTTTTGTTGATTCGGGAGCAGCTATTAACCTGATGGATTTTGACTTTGCCAAACGTTGTATGATACTCCTACGGAAGTCTATTCCCCTACTGGGGATTGATTCTGCCCCTTTGGCTGAGAATAAACCCCAGTTTTCTACTCAGGTGATAATGAGGTTGAACCTGATCATCAGGAGAGTTGCAGATTTTTGGTGCTGTATAATCTGCATGACATTATTGTACTAGGTTTCCCTTGGTTACAGTCTCATAATCCTGTTTTGGATTGGAAATCTGTGTCTGTAACCAGTTGGGGCTGCCAATGTGTTAATGCCAACACTCCTGTTTTTTCTGCCTCCCCCAGGCTCAGGATGTTCCTGACTTTTTGATTGATTTTTTGATGTATTTAGCGAAAGTAAATCTGCATCCTTGCCCCCCCATAGGAGCTATGACTGCGCTATTGAATTAGTGCCTGGTAGTAAATTCCCTAAAGGTCGCCTTTTTAACTTGTCTGTACCTGAACATGACGCTATGCGGTCTTATATCAAGTAGTCATTGGAGAAGGGTCATATCAGACCATCCTCTTCACCCTTAGGTGCCGGTTTTTTCTTTGTGGCCAAAAAGGATGGTTCATTAAGGCCGTGTATTGATTATCGTCTTTTGAACAATATTACTGTGAAATATCAATACCCGTTACCCTTGATTTCTGACCTGTTTTCCAGGGTGAAAAACGCTACTTGGTTTACCAAGCTTGACCTCAGGGGGGCATATAACCTTATTCGCATTAAGCACGGGGATGAATGGAAGACGGCATTCAATACCCCGGAGGGGCATTTTGAGTACGTTATGATGCCCTTTGGGCTCACTAATGCTCCTTCTGTCTTCCAGTCCTTCATGAATGACATTTTCAGGGATTTTGTGGATAAATTTCTGATTGTTTATTTGGATGATATCTTGATTTTTTCTAATGACTGGGACTCTCATGTGAAACATGTTCGAACTGTATTCCAGATTTTGAGAGAGAATGCTCTGTATGTGAAGGGATCAAAGTGTCTTTTTGGCGTACAGAGGATCTCATTTCTGGGATTCATTTTGTCCCCATCTGTTATTGAAATGGACCCGGTCAAGGTTCAGGCCATCTGTGATTGGGTCCAACCTACTTCATTAAAGGCTCTTCAAGATTTTTGGGTTTTGCCAATTTTTATCGTAAATTTATTGGTAATTTCTCGGTTATTGTTAAACCATTAACTGATTTGACCAAAAAGGGTTCTGATGTGGTGAATTGGCCTCCTGAGGCAGTCTCTGCATTTCAGGAACTTAAGTAGAGATTCACTTCTGCTCCTGTTCTACTGCAGCCTGATGTTTCTCTGCCATTTCAGGTGGAGGTTGATGCCTCTGAAATTGGGACAGGTGCCGTTTTGTCCCAAAAAGATCCAGAGACCTCTAAAAGTAACCCTTGTGCCTTTTTCTCTCGAAAATTTTCTCCTACTGAACGTAATTATGACGTGGGTAATCGGGAGTTATTGGCCATGAAGTGGGCTTTTGAAGAGTGGAGACATTGGCTGGAGGGAGCCAAACATCAGGTGGTGGTCCTTACTGACCATAAGAATCTGGTTTATCTGGAATCTGCCAAGCGACTCAATCCTAGACAGGCCAGGTGGGCCTTGTTTTTCACACGTTTTAATTTTGTGGTTTCCTTTCTTCCTGGCACTAAGAATGTTAAGGGGATGCCCTCTCGAGGAGCTTCCTTGCGGACTCTCCTGAGTTATCTGATCCTTCTGTTATTTTGAAAGAGGGTGTAGTTCTGTCCGCCATCTCACCTAATTTGAGACTTGCTCTGGAGGGGTGTCAGGAGGATAGGCCCGAGCGCTGCCCTGTTGGGAAATTGTTTGTCCCGGACCAGTGGAAAAAGAGTGTGATGTCTGAGATTCATTGTTCCGCGTTGGCTGGGCATCCCGGAATTTTTGGTACCAGAGACTTGGTTAGTCGGTCCCTTTTGGTGGCCTACCTTGTCTCGTGATGTCAGGGAATTTGTGCAGTCCTGCGGGACTTGCTCTCGCTCCAAGCCTTGCTCTCGCTCTAGTGGTTTCTTGATACCATTGCCTGTGCCCAAGAGACCATGGACTCATATCTCTATGGATTTCATTTCCGACCTTCCTGTTTCTCAGAGAATGACCGCCATCTGGGTGATTTGTGATAGGTTTTCCAAGATGATACATCTTGTGCCATTACCTAAGTTGCCTTCCTCCTCTGAATTGGTGCCGTTGTTCCTTCAGCACGTGGTTCGTTTACACGGCATTCCTGAGAACATAGTGTCTGACAGAGGAGTCCAGTTTGTTTCCAGATTTTGGAGGACTTTTTGTTCTAAACTGGGTGTTCAATTGTCTTTCTCCTCGGCATTTCATCTCAGACCAATGGTCAAACTGAGAGAACAAACCAGACATTGGAGACTTATCTAAGATGCTTTGTGTCTGCTGATCAGGATGACTGGGTCTCTTTTTTGCCTTTGGCTGAGTTTGCTCTTAATAATAGGGCTAGCTCTGCCACTTTGATGTCTCCGTTTTTCTGTAATTCTGGGTTTCACCCTCGATTTTCTTCAGGACAGACGGAGGCTTCTGTCTGTCCAGGTGTTGACTCTGTTGTGGAGCGTATGCAACAGATTTGGGACCAGGTAGTGGAGAGGTTGTCCCTCTCTCAGGAGAGGGCCCAGCGGTTTGCTAACCGGCATAGGACTGATGGTCCTCGGTTTAAAGTAGGGGACTTGGTCTTGGTTGTCCTCAAAAAATATTCCTATGAGAGTAGCATCTCCTAAATTTAAGCCTAGGTTCATTGGACCTTATAAGATCATGGAGATTCTTAATCCTGTTTCTTTTCGTTTGCTTCTTCCAGGGACATTTAAGATCCATAACGTGTTCCACAAGTCCTTGTTGAAGAGGTTTGTTGAGCCAGTGGTTCCTGCTGCTGTGCCTCCTGACCCTGTTTTGGTTGAGGGCAATCTGGAGTGTGTGGTTGAGAAAATATTAGATTCTCGTTTTTCTAGACGGAGACTCCAGTATTTGGTTAAGTGGAGAGGTTATGGTCAGGAAGACAATTCTTGGGTGTTTGCTTCGGACATCCATGCTAGGAGACTCATCCGTGCGTACCATAGAACTCATCCTGACCGACCTGGTTGCTCAAATGAGGGTTCGGTGACCCCTCCTCAAGGGGGGGTTACTGTTGTGAATGGGCTTGAGATGAGTTCTGAGCAGAGGCTCCCTCTGGTGGTTACAAGCGGTACTGGTCTGTCCAGTGAAGATTGTGAGGATTGGGAATCAGGTGTTACTGACTGGTCTTATATAAGGGAGTCACCTTCCCATCAGGGTTGCCGGTGATCAATTGTTCTGGTCTCTATCCTTGATTCCTGTTTCCCTTGTAGCCTGCTGTGTCGTGTCTGCATCTCCTGCTAACAGATAAGACATTTTCTTCTTTTTGTTTTTTGTGCTTGATTTTTGCATTTTGTCCTGCACTTCTGTGGGGGCCTTCAGGGTCCCCTCCGGGGGCTTTTGCCCTCTCAGTTTAGTTCAGCCACTGATGTTTGTACTTTTGCTTTTTCCAGTTTTTTCAGTGGCTGCTGTTTTGATTTTGTTACACCAGAGAACTAATTTAGGTGGTAGAGGTCGTGTGATCTCAGGTGATTTTGAAATTAGTAGAGTTGGTGCTTTTCAGGGTTTTCTGGGATTGCAGTAAGTACCCTTCCTATCCTTTTCTATTTAGTTAGTTTGGGCCCCAACGTTTGCTCATACTATTTCCTGTCTGTGTCAGTATTTCATCTTGTCTAACCGCCATTACATGTTTGGGGGCTTTCTATTATCTTTGGGGTTCTGCTCCGGGGCAGATAGCTTTCCTATATCTATCTTTAGGTGTAGTTAGTTTCTCAGGCTGTGACGAGGCGTCTAGGACCAACGTAGGAACGCTCCACGGCTGCCTCTAGTTGTTGTGGTTAGTCAGGGTACTGCAATCTCATAGATTCCAACTGCTCTGGTGTATTGCCTTTTTTGCCTGCACTCCTCAGCTACCGAAACATAACACTGAGACCTCTAAAAGTAACCCTTGTGCCTTTTTCTCTAGAAAATTTTCTCCAACTGAACGTAATTATGACGTGGGTAATCGGGAGTTATTGGCCATGAAGTGGGCTTTTGAAGAGTGGAGACATTGGCTGGAGGGAGCCAAACATCAGGTGGTGGTCCTCACGGACCATAAGAATCTGGTTTATCTGGAATCAGCCAAGCGACTTAATCCTAGACAGGCCAGGTGGGCCTTGTTTTTCACACGTTTTAATTTTGTGGTTTCCTTTGTTCCTGGCACTAAGAATGTTAAGGCGGATGCCCTCTCGAGGAGTTTCCTTGCGGACTCTCCTGAGTTATCTGATCCTGCTGTTATTTTGAAAGAGGGTGTAGTTCTTTCCGCCATCTCGCCCAATTTGAGACTGGCTCTGGAAGGGTGTCAGGAGGATAAACCCGAGCGCTGCCCTATTGGGAAATTGTTTGTCCCAGACCGGTGGAAAAAGAGTGTGATGTCTGAGATTCATTGTTCCGCGTTGGCCGGTCATCCCGGCATTTTTGGTACCAGAGACTTGGTGAGTCGGTCCTTTTGGTGGCCTACTTTGTCTCGTGACGTCAGGGAATTTGTGCAGTCCTGTGGGACTTGCTCTCGCTCCAAGCCTTGCTCTCGCTCTAGTGGTTTGTTGATGCCATTGCCTGTGCCCAAGAGACCATGGACCCATATCTCTATGGATTTTATTTCCGACCTCCCTGTTTCTCAGAGAATGACCGTTATCTGGGTGATTTGTGATAGGTTTTCCAAGATGATACATCTTGTGCCATTACCTAAGTTGCCTTCCTCCTCCGAATTGGTGCCTTTGTTCCTTCAGCACGTGGTTCGGTTACACGGCATTCCTGAGAACATTGTGTCTGACAGAGGAGTCCAGTTTGTTTCCAACTTTTGGAAGACTTTTTGTTCTAAACTTGGTGTTCAATTGTCTTTCTCCTCTGCTTTTCATCCTCAGACCAATGGACAAACTGAGAGAACAAACCAGACATTGGAGACTTATCTGAGATGCTTTGTGTCTGCTGATCAAGATGACTGGGTCTCTTTTTTTGCCTTTGGCTGAGTTTGCTCTTAATAATAGGGCTAGCTCTGCCACTTTGATGTCTCCATTTTTCTGCAATTTTGGGTTTCACCCTCGGTTTTCTTCGGGACAGACAGAGGCTTCTGTCTGTCCGGGTGTTGACTCTGTTGTGGAGCGTATGCAGCAGATTTGGGACCAGGTAGTGGAGAGGTTGTCCCTCTCTCAGGAGAAGGCCCAGCGGTTTGCCAACCGGCATAGGACTGATGGTCCTCGGTTTAAAGTGGGGGACTTGGTCTGGTTGTCCTCAAGAAATATCCCTATGAGAGTTGCATCTCCTAAGTTTAAGCCTAGGTTCATTGGACCTTATAAGATCATGGAGATTCTTAATCCTATTTCTTTTCGTTTACTTCTTCCAGGGACATTTAAGATCCATAACGTGTTCCACAAGTCCTTGTTGAAGAGGTTTGTCAAGCCAGTGGTTCCTATGGCTGTGCCTCCTGACCCTGTTTTGGTTGAGGGCAATCTGGAGTATGTGGTTGAGAAAATATTGGATTCTCATTTTTCTAGACGGAAACTCCAGTATTTGGTTAAGTGGAGAGGTTATGGTCAGGAGGACAATTCTTGGGTGTTTGCTTCGGACATCCATGCTAGGAGACTGATCCGTGCGTATCACCGAGCTCATCCTGACCGACCTGGTTGCTCAAATGAGGGTTCGGTGACCCCTTCTCAAGGGGGGGTACTGTTGTGAATGTTTTAGAAATGAATTCTGAGCAGAAGCTCCCTCTGGTGGTTACAAACAGTACTGAACCATTCAATGAGGATTGGCAATCAGGATTCACAGACTGGCTTGATATAAGGGAGGTTCCCTCCCATCATGGTTGCCGGTGATCAATTGTTCTTGTCTCAACTGTGGTTCCTGGTTCACTTGGAAGCTTGCTGAGTCTTGCCTCTTCTTCTGCTTTCAGATAAGATATTTTCTGTTTTTGTTTTTGTGCTTACCATTTGCATATTTCTCTGCATTTCTGTGAGGTTAGCCAGGTCCCCCCCGGGGGGCTTGGGCTCCTCTCAGTTCCGCTGGAGCCACTGTTATTTGTTCATTTGCCTTTTCCAGTTTTTTCAGTGGCTGTGGCTTAGTTTTGTTACACCAGAGAACTGATTTAGGTGGTAGAGGTCGTGTGATCTCAGGTGTTTTTGCAATCAGTAGTGTTGGCATTTTTTAGGGT
>JARQOD010000005.1:274253771-274335055 GCA_033576555.1 Oophaga sylvatica
GGGTTAGGGTTGGGATTAGGCTTGTGGTTAGGGTTAGAGTTAGGATTAGTGTTAGGGGTGTTTTGGGGTTAGGGTTGGGATTAGGTTCAGGCTTGTGGTTAGGTTTGGGATTAGGGTTAGGGGTGTGTTAGGGTTAGGGTTACGGTTTGGATTAAGGTTAGGGGTGTGTAGGGGTTAGGGGTGTGTTGGGGTTAGGGTTGGAGTTATAATTGAGGGGTTTCCACTAGTTAGGCACATCAGGGGATCTCCAAACGCGACATGGCGCCACCATTGATTCCTGCAAATTTTGCATTCAAAAAGTCAAACAGTGCTCCCTTTATTCCGAGCCCCGATGTGTGCCCAAACAGTGGTTTACCTCCACATATGGGGTATCAGCGTACTCAGGAAAAATTGCTCAACAACTTTGGGGGTCTAATTTCTCCTGTTACCCTTGGGAAAAAAAATTCGGGACTAAAAGACCATGTTTGTGGAAAAAAATGATTTTTTATTTTCACAGCTCTGCGTTATAAACTTCTGTGAAGAACTTGGAGATTCAAAGTGCTCACCACACATCTAGAGGAGTTCCTTGGGGAATCTAGTTTTCAAAATGGGGTCACTTTTTTATGTAGATTTTAGTCTGGAGAGAGGATTCATATGTTCCTATGCAGACAGACTTTTCTAAGTGAGGATTGGCATAGTTAGGACCTGGAATACGAGAAGAGCCTTAACGTGGCTTCCAGGTACAAATAAATTGGTCTTTTTATGCGCTAAGACTTCTCAATTTTTCATATTTCTAAGGCAGTGATGCAATTCATTTTTCATATTTTTGTGTCCGCAAGCTATAGCGCTACAGTGTGCTACCTTTTTTTCTTGAATGTGTATGAGTTGGTGACTCTAGGTTTTAGCACCTGTTCACACTAGATCTATGTTTGGATGTGCCGGTCAGTTTTTGATATGCATTCTATCAAGACGGCATTTCAAAGCGTCACTACATCCCTTCCGAGCCCTAAAGTGTGCCCAAACAGTGGTTCCCCCCCACATATGGGGTACCAGCGTACTGGACAACTTTTGGGGTCCAATTTCTCCTGTAACCATTGTGAAAATAAATAAAAAAATAAAGTGCTCACTGTGCATCTAGATAATTTCCTTAGGGGGTCTAGTTTCCAAAATGAGGTCATTTGTGGGGGAGCTCCAAAGTTTAGGCACACAGGGGGCTCTCCAAACACGACATGGTGTCCGCTAACGATTGGAACTAATTTTCCATTAAAAAAGTCAAATGGCGCTCCTTCCCTTCTGAGCCCTGCCGTGCGCCCAAACAGTGGTCCCCCCCACATATGGGGCACCAACGTACTCAGGAAAAACTGGACAACTTTTGGGGTCCAATTTATCCTGTTACCCTTGGGAAAATAAAAATAGCAGGCTAAAAAATGATTTTTGAGTAACAAAAATGATTTTTTTTATTTCACTGCTCTGCGTTTATAAACTTCTGTGAAGCACTTGGGGGTTCAAAGTGCTCACTACACATCTAGATAAGCTCCTTGGGAGTCGTTTCCAAAATGGGGTCACTTGTGGGGGGTTTCTACTGTTTAGGCACATCAGGGGCTCTACAAACGCAATATGACGCCCGCAGAACATTCCATCAAGTCTGCATTCCAAAATGGCGCTCCTTCCCTTCTGAGCTCTCCCATGCACCAAAACAGTGGTTCCCCCCAGGGCCGGCTCCAGGTTTTTATGGGCCCCGGGCGAAAGAGTCTCAGTAGGCCCCTTTACCACAGACTACGATTCATGATGCACAGATACTGCGGAGAAATATGGGTATAGTACAATGCCAAACACTTCACTTCTTCCATTACATAAGTGATATCTAATGTAAATTGTACAATAGCTCAAAAACCGCCAAATCCTTACAGCGCACAGTACAGACCGTACAGTATAGTCCTCCATACAATATTATGGGCCAAATATAATGCTCCATAAAGAATATTGGACCCCATATAATGCTCCATACAAAATATGGAGCTCTCCTCTCCACTGTGCTGCGTTCTGCACTGTTACGGCTCAGGAAAGTGCGCTGTGGAAAGACTCCCCATTATCATCGCTTCCCCATTATCATCATCATTGCCTCCCCATTATCATCGACTCCCCATTATCATCATTGCCTCCCCCACCACCATCATACATACAGAACCACACACAGACCGCACCGCAGCACTCACATACACACAAAGCACCGCACTACATACACACGCAGGCAGACACACATCTCACCTGTCCGGCGTCCGCACCGCAGGCAGTCCCGCAGCATCACTGGCGCCCGCACTTGCTCTCTGCCACAGCCGGCCGCTGAATGATGACGTCATCCAGCGGCGTTGCTGTGAGGAAGCGCGGGCGCCCTGCAGGTGCCCCCTGGAGCCCAGAGCTGCGGAGGCACAGGGAGAGGTAAGTATTGTGCCGGCTGCCAGGGCCCTGAGCAAGCGGGGGGCCCAGTGGCAAGGTCTTTAAGGTCAAAATAGGCTAGGTCATGAAGGGGTTAAAGTTGCCGCCGTGCATCACATCATTTCCAGCCCCTCCTGCAGTCATGTCATTCGGGGAGCGCTTCATCTGCGCATGCGCCCCAGTACCCCAGAAGCCCCGCTTCACTTCCGGAGTGGCGGCCATCTTGGTACACCTCTAGGGCGCACACTGTCCGCCCGCCAGGGCTGTGGAGTCGGAGAGTCGGTGCTCATTTTGGTGGAGTCGGAATAAAATGGACAGACTCCTAAAATATATAATAAATTGGGTACAGTAGTTCACTGCAGTATGTGCTGAATATTTTTCATAGGAATTTGGGAAAGTTATGAAATGTCCTATAAATGTTTGTTCTATTCCTGATCTAAAGCTACATTCACACATAGCGTTTTTGCTGCTTTTTTTGAGGATACGTTTTTCAGCTGCAAAAGCAGATCAGCTTTTTTTAAAAAAAACAAATCACCTGAAAGGTTTTTGAGCTCATAGATGTTTTCAATAGCAAAAGCAGATTAGAAATCTACTCTATGTATCCATATCTGTCTATCCGTATCTTATGTGTACCAAAAAGAATGAAAGCCGGGTAGCACACAGACTAACACTCCTTTTTTTTTTTTTTTTTTTTAGCACCAGTCAGGTTCACCTCATAGCTGCCCAAAAGGACGCCCAGGACAGGCATTGCTCGTCTTCAGTAACACATCCAACATCAATTGATAGTTGGAATAAATAGACTGTATTCATCACATCTTAGGGTGCAGGCTTTATTTTCAAGTGTAGGAGTGTGCAGTATGAGGTTCTGCAGCAGCTGAGGTGTGCAGTATGAGGTTCTGCCACCCCCCCCCCCAGGTTTGATCCTGGCTACGCCTATGGTGTGAATGTAGCCCGAGGATCTAGGCTTTGTCTTAGCTGAGATAAGTCAGTGCTGCACTCCAGCACCAGTGAAGCTCCTCCTCTACAGACAAGGTTACAAAGTAAACACACTCAGAAAGAAGGAAGGCCTGCACTCATCTCAGAAGAATTGCTAGTGAACAGGATAACAAGATTAAGGTAATTACTTCTTAACCCCTCTCTGCCATCAGACGTACTATTCCGTCCATGTGACCCTGGACCTAATTCCCATGGACGGAATAGAGTACGTCATGGCGATCGCAGCTGATTAATCACAGCTGACACCCGTGACTGTGTGTCAGGAGCGGTCACGGACCGCTCCCGGCACATTAACCCTTGGCACACCGCGATCAAACATGATCGCGGTGTACCCGGGGCACAGGGGAGGATCGCGCAGGCAGGGGGCTCCCTGCGCGCTCCCCTGAGACCCTCAGAGCAGCGCGATGTGTCGCGCTGTTCCGAGGGTCCGTCCTCCCTCCAGGTCCCCGGATCCAAGATGGCGCCGGGGTCCTGCAGGGAGGCGGCTTCCTCAGTGCCTGCTGAGAGCAGGCGCTGGGGAAGCCTGCAGCGATGCCAGAGCGATCGCTGGTGTGACAGAGTGCTGTGCACACTGTCACACCAGCGATCTGATAAAATACTGTGATGTCCCACCCTGGGACAAAGTAAAAAAGTAAAAAAAGTAAAAATAAAAAGTGTAAAAAAAAACAAAAAAAAAAAAATATTCCCCAATAAATTAATTTTTTCCTGTAAATAAAAAAAACAAAACAATAAAAGTACACATATTTGGTATCGCCGCGTCCGTAACGACGCCCCCCTATAAAACTGTCCCACTAGTTAACCCCTTTAGTGAACCCCTTAAAAAAAAAAAAAACGAAGCAAAAAATCAATGCTTTATCATCATACCGCTGAACAAAAAGTGAAATAACACGCGATCAAAAAGACCGATATAAATAAACATGGTACCACTGAAAACGTCATCTTGTCCCGCAAAAAACGAGCCGTACACAGCATCATGAGCGAAAAAATAAAAAAGTTATAGCTCGCAGAATAAAGCGATGCAAAAATAATGATTTTTTATATAAAATTGTTTTCATTCTATAAAAGCGCCAAAGCCTAAAAAAATGATATAAATAAGGTATCGCCATAATCGTACTGACCCGAAGAATAAAACTGCTTTAGCAATTTTACCACACGCGGAACGGTATAAACGCCTCCCCCAAAAGAAATTCATGAATTGCTGATTTTTGTTCATTCTAACCACCCAAAAATCGAAATAAAAAGCGATCAAAAAATGTCACGTGCTGAAAAATGGTACAAATAAAAACGTCAACTCGTCCCGCAAAAATAAGACCTCACATGACTCTGTGGGCCAAAATATGCAAAAATTATAGCTCTCAAAATGTGGTGATGCAAAAAACTATTTTTTGCAATAAAAAGCGTCTTTTAGCGTGACAGCTGCCAATCACAAAAACCCGCTATAAATAGTAAATCAAACCCCCTTTATCACCCCCTTAGTTAGGGAAAAATAATAAAATTTAAAAAATGTATTTATTTCCATTTTCCCGTTAGGGTTAGGGTTGCGGCTAAAGTTAGGGTTAGGGTTGGCGCTAACGTTAGTATTAGGGTTAGGGTTGGCGCTAACGTTAGTATTAGGGTTGGGAATAGGGTTATGGGTGTGTTAGGGTTAGGTTTGTGGTTAGGGTTGGGACTAGGGTTATTGGTGTTTGGGGTTAGGGTTGGAGTAAGAATTGGGGGGTTTCTGCTGTTTAGGCACATCAGGGGCTCTCGAAATGTGACATGGCGTCTGATCTCAATTCCAGCCAATTCTGCGTTGAAAAAGTCAAATGGTGCTCCTTCACTTCTGAGCTCTGCCATGCGCCCAAACAGTAGTTTACCCCACATATGGGGTATCAGCATACTCTGGACCCCAAGACTTATTGTGCAATTTGGCCTATTTCTCCTGTTACCCTTGGGAAAATAAAAAACTGGGGGCGACAAAATCATTTTTGTAAAAAAAAAAAAAATGATTTTTTTGTTTTTTACGGCTGTATGTTATAAAACTTCTGTGAAGTACTTGGGGCTTCATAGCTCTCACCACACTTCTAGATAAGTTCCTTGTGGGGTCTATTTTCCAAAATGGGGTCACTTGTTGGGGGTTTCCACTGTTTAGGCGCATCAGGGGCTCTCCAAATGCGACATGACCCCCCAGACCATTCCATCAAAGTCTGCAATCCAAAACGTCACTACTTCCCTTCCGAGCCCCGACGTGGCCCATACAGTAGTTTTACTCCCACATATTGGGTATCAGCTACTCAGGACAATTTGGACAACAACTTTTGGGGTCCAATTTCTCCTCTTACCCTTGTGAAAATAAAATATTGGGGGCAAAAAATCATTTTTGTAAAAAAAAAAAAGAATTTTTTTATTTTACGGCTGTACGTTATAAACTTCTGTGAAGCACTTTGGGGTTCAAAGTGCTCACCACACATCTAGATAAGTTCCTTGGGGGTCTATTTTCCAAATGGGTCATTTGTGGGGGTTTCCACTGTTTAGGCGATCAGGGGCTCTCCAAAGCGACATGACTCCAGCCATTCCATCGTTGAAAAAGTCAAATGCCTCTTCCCTTCCGACACCTGCCGTGCCCCAACAGTAGTTTACCCCACATATGGGTATCAGGCACTCAGGACAAATTGGACAATAACTTTGGGGTCATTGTTTCCCTTGGAAAATAAAAATTGGGGTAAAAATCAATTTTGTGGAAAAAAAAAAAATTTTTTATTTTACGGCTCTACGTTATAAACTTCTGTGAAGCACTTGGGGTTCAAAGTGCTCACCAAGATCTAGATAAGTTCCTTGAGGGGTCTAGTTTCCCAAATGGGTCATTGTGGGGGTTTCCACTGTTTAGGCAATCAGGGCTCTCCAAACAACATGGCGCCCATCCAGCCAATTTGGTTGAAAAAGTCAAATGCGCTCCTTCCATTCCAGACTCTGCCATGCGCCCAAACAGTGGTTACCCCCCACATATGGGGTATCAGCGCACTCAGGACAAATTGACAACTTTGAGTCTTGTTTCCCTTGGGAAAATAAAAATTGGGGTGAAAAGATCAATTTTGTGGAAAAAATATAATTTTTTAATTTTACGGCTCTACGTTATAAACTTGTGTGAAGCACTTGGGGGTTCAAATTGCTCACCAAAGATCTAGGTAAGTTCCTTAGGGGGTCTAGTTTCCCAAATGGGGTCACTTGTGGGGGGTTTCCACTGTTTAGGCACATCTGGGGCACTACAAACGGAACATGACCCCCATCAATGTTTGCATTCCAAAACGTTACTGCTTCTTTTCCAAGCCCTGCCGTGCGCCCAAACAGTTTCCCCCCCCACATATGGGGTATCAGCGTACTCAGGACAAATTGGACAACAAGTTTTGGGGTCCAATTTCCTTGGGAAAAATCAAAAATTTGGGACTAAAAAATCATTTTTGTGGAAAATTGTTTTTTTTTTTTTCACACCCAGGCATTATAAACTTTTGTGAAACACTTTGGGGTTCAAAGTGCTCACAACAGATCTAGATAAGTTCCTTAGGGGGTCTAGTTTCCAAAATGGTGTCACTTGTGGGGGTTTCCACTGTTTAGGCGTATCAGGGGCTCTTCAAACACGACATGGCGTCCAATCTCAATTCCAGCCAATTTTAGTTTGAAAAAGTCAAACGGCGCTCCTTCCCTTACGAGCTCTGCCGTGTGCCCAAACAGTGGTTTTCCCCCACATATGGGGTATTGGCGTACTCAGGAGAAATTGCACAATAACTTTATCTGTCCATTTTCTCCTTTTACCCTTGTGAAAATAAAAAAAAGTTTGTAAAAGATCATTTTTGTGGCTAAAAAGTTAAATATTAATTTTTTCCATCCACGTTGCTTCAGCTCCTGTGAAGCACCTGAAGGGTTAATAAACTTCTTGAATGTAGTTTTGAGTACCTTGAGGGTGCAGTTTTTATAATGGTGTCACTTTTGGGTATTTTCTGCCATATAGACCCGTCAAAGTGACTTCAAATGTGAGGTGGTCCCTAAAAAAAATGGCTTTGTAAATTTTGTTGTAAAAATGAGAAATCACTGGTCAACTTTTAACCCTTCTAATTTCCTAACAAAGAAAAATTTTGGTTCCAAAATTGTGCTGATGTAAAGTAGACATGTGGGAAATGTTATTTCTTAACTATTTTGTGTGACATATTTCTCTGTTTTAAGGGAAAAAAAATTCAAAGTTTGAAAATTGCAAAATTTTAAAATTTTCGCCATATTTGCGTTTTTTTTTCAAAAATAAACGCAAGTTATATCGAAGAAATTTTACCACTAACATGAAGTACAATATGTCACGAGAAAACAATCTCAGAATCGCGAAGATCCGTTGAAGCGTTCCAGAGTTATAACCTCATAAAGAGACAGTGGTCAGAATTGTAAAAATTGGCCCGGTCATTAACGTGCAAACCACCCTTGGGGGTGAAGGGGTTAAAAGCATATTTAAACTTTCAACAAACTGTGCATAAATCAATAGTCCAGTATACTGTATGTTCTCTCTGTATGGTTGTTTGTTTATTCTTTGAGCTCATATACTTTTGGGAAGCTAGCTTTTATACAATATACATGGAAAATACAGCAACAGGATTGATGAGGACTTGTATAGGTATAGAAGCCAAAACATCAAGTTATTCGCTCTGTTATCAGTTTCTTTGTTCCTGGAGTATGATACACAACAAACTTGCTCCCTCCCTCCTCCCCTCTTCATAGACTGTGAAGCATTTAGTGAGCTGTACCCTAAGAAAAGCGTGAGATTGGAAATTCAAAGTAAAGCTACCTAATAACATTTTACAAACTTTATATTTGTCATCTGTACTGTTGATTTATGGAGTTTGTTTTATTTCTATCTAAAATTATACAGTGGGGAATGTATGTATTTGATACACTGTCGATTCCCACCTACAAAGAATGGAGAGGTCTGAAATTTTTACTCATAGGTACACTTCAACTGAGAGAAATAGAATCTACAGGAAATGTCTGACCTCTGTAATTGCAAACAAAGGTTTCCATACCAAATATTAAGTTGTTTTTCTATTGTATCAAATATGTATTTCATGCAATAAAATGCATATTATTTAAATCATACAATGTGATTTTCTGGATTTTTTTTAGTCTGTCTCTCACAGGTGAAGTGTACAATTGCAGACCTCTCCATTCTTTGTAGGTGGGAAAACTTGCAAAATTGTCAGTGTATCAAATTCTTTTTTTCCCCACTGTACATGGTTCCCTGTTCTTGCTGGAATTTTATTATACATTATTTTATAGGACAAAATTATTTTGAGTGAATTTATATGATTACAAAATGTCTAAGAAGCTCCCCATGAAGTCAGCTGTATTTGAGCATTTCAGTGACTCACGATGAAAAATATTTTGTGTCAATGTGTGACAAGTGACCCAGAGGAAAACAAATGCTGTGATGCCAAAATCAGTGCATACTCAGGCAGTGATAAAAATGCTCCTACGAGAGCTTCCAATCAAAAAAGACATTTACAACGCTTCCACCCAGAAGTTTTCAAAGCTGTGACTGAGAAAGATAACAGCAGCACCAAGAAACCGGCGCCCAGCACTTCCTGCCAGGCAAAGGAGGAAAGAGCATCTCAAACATCATTAACAAGATATTTTGTAAGTGACAAAGTTACTGTAACAATGACAGCAGATATGTTTAAAAGAGCTCATACAGCTTGTTGTGAAGGACGGTGTACCATTATCATTATTTGCACGACCAGCTTTTACAGCTCTTAATGGAGAAATGGCCCGCAAACTTGGTGTTTCTCTAGAAAGAGAAAGTATTAGAAAATTAGTGATTGAAGAAGCCCTTAAACAAAAGGAAGATCTTAAAAAGACTCTCAAAAGACGCTTCATGTTTCTTAAAATGGATGCCTGCACACGTCAGAGTGAACTATTTTGCCATCAATGTTCAATATGTTTGTGACAACAAAGAAATTGTTACCAAGACTCTGGCAGTAAAAGATACTAAAGCTCATCACAGCAGCCAGTTTCTCCAGGCCTTAGTGGAAAAAGTTCTGCAAGATTACGATGAAAGGCCACAGTGCTGTTCATGTAACTGAGGAACAAACAGATATTACAACAGAAAACAGCAAAATTATACTGTAGAAATAGATGATCTTGTGGAAGCTGCTTCAAAACACACTTTCATATTAATCACATGCGCTATGTTGTGCACACGCTGCAGCTGGCAATAAGAGATAGTCTGCAAGAGGGACATGCTGGAAATCTGATTGGAAAAGTGAGCAAATTGGTTATTGCCACCAGAACCCCTAAAATTGATTCCATCTTGAAGAGACGTGCTGGGAAAGGGGCAATTGTCGATCAAGCCACTCGGTGGGGTAGCACTTATTTAATGATTGAGCGATTGCTTGAACTAAAACCGTTTCTTATAGATATGGCGAACCCTCAGGTAACCCTAAAAGGTCAATGGACACAGGTGGCTGAATTGAAGGCATTGCTTAAAGGGAATCTGTCACCCTATTTTTGCCCTATAAGCTGCAGCCACCGCGATCAGGGGCTTATCTACAGCATTCTGTAATGGTGTAGATAAGCCCCCAATGTCACCTGAAAGTGAAGAAAAACGAGTTATATTATGCTCACCCAGGGGCGTTCCGCCGTCCGGTCGGGTCCGATGGTCGTCGCGGTCCGGTCAGGGGCCTCCCATCTTGTAGCGAAGCCGGCCTCTTCCTTCCGTCCCAGCTCCTGCACACTGCTCTGCCCTGGTGAGGGCAGAGCAGAGTACTACAGTGCGCAGGCGCCAGACCTCTCTGACCTTTCCCGGCACCTGTGCACTGCAGTACTCTGCTCTGCCCTCACCAGGGCAGAGCAGTGCGCCTGCGCAGGAGCCGCGACGGGACGGAAAGAAGAGGCCGGCTTCGCTACAAGATGGGAGGCCCCTGACCGGACCGCAACGCCCATCGGACCCGACCGAACGGCGGAACACCCCTGCGTTAGTATAATATAACTCGTTTTTCTTCACTTTCAGGTGACATCGGGGGCTTATCAACAGCATTACAGAATGCTGTAGATAAGTCCCTGATGGCGGTGGCCCTATCTCATAGGGCAAAAATGGGGTGACAGATTCCCTTTAATCACCCATTTACTGTGACTAAAAAGTTACAAGCTGAGGATTTAACTCCTGGCATTTTCATAAGGGAGTGGAAGAACTTGCTATTTTGCCTGTCCCAAAGAGGTTTAATTGCAGATGGCATTTCTGCTTCAATGAAACGGAAACATAGCTATTGGAAAATAAAAATTTTCTGGCAGCTGTTTATGTGGACCCAAGTCATCGTATACTGCTTGATGATCAACAGCTTACTAAAGGAAAAAAAGCTGACTGAGGTAGCAGTTAGGATGAGTGGCCTACAGGAGGACTGCCAGGCGCAAGAGGACTTGGGTCCTGACAGTGCTACTGCTGCCATATCTTCATCCTCATCAGATGAGTTTGACTTCGACAAGTATTTGGATGACATGGCGCAGACAAAGCGTTGCCGCAAGGATAAAGATTTCACTCTGTCTCCTATAGCAAGCAGATTGACCATATTTCAGCAAAATGTTTCACTTGCTCTCAAATAGAAAAATTCAACCGTTCATCAAAACTGACTGTGCACGAGGCAATTCCTTTATACCTGGAAATAGTTAGAGATGTTGCCCAAGTGGTTACGGCTTTGCCTCCAACCCAAGTTAGGGTAGAGAGGTTGTTCTCTAGCCTTAAAATTATTAGGTCAGATTTGAGGTCATTATGAAGGAGGATCTGATGGAGGCAATTCTATTTCTTAGAACAAATTCAGACTGCACAAATATTATTTAGTATGTTTTTGTTGAAAACTGTTTTTTGCCACTTACATAGTTTATTACATAGTGTGTATATATATATATATATATATATATATATATATATATATATATATATATATATATATATAATTGATATTACATAGTGTATTACATATTTATAATTTATAGTTTGTGTGCTAAAGTTGTATTGCAATTAATATATTATGTTCTACCTAAATATCTTGATTATTGTATCATAAAAATTATTAAATGTCTGATGTTCACATTGTACTACAATAAATTTTTCACTTAAATAGACGGATTTTGGTAAGAACTTACCTGTAAAATCCTTTTCAGCGAAGAAGGAAGGGAGACACACTAGACATAACTAGTGGGTAGGCGGAGCCCCAGATAGGATTAACACCTCAGATTCGAAAGCGTGTTGACCGGCCCCTCCAGCTCGGGCTCCTCCTACTCAGCTCTTCAGTCGTACCCAAGCTTAAGGAAGAACAATATCACCAGCGAAGCAACATAACCCCTTCTGAAGGACTTCAGAGAAAAATACAAAAATACAGGTTATGCATGCATTTGGCAAAGAAAAACCACACAGTTCCAGGTACTACTCACTGAACCTGACAACTGCGATAGGCTGGCAATGCTGGAACAGAGCCGTAGCACGTCGACCTCAGCTCAGAAAATCGCTATCAGAGAAGGGCCACGCTGCATCTGTAAATATAACAACACACTTCTGCCATGGGAGGGATGTGTGCCTCCCTTCCTTCTTCGCTGAAAAGGATTTTACAGGTAAGTTCTTACCAAAATCCATCTTTCAGCTGCAGATGAAGGAAGGGAGACACACTAGACATAACTAGTGGGACGTCCCAAAGCAGTCCAAAAAATAGGGTGGAAAAAAAACCAAAAAAAGCAGAAACCCAACACCTAAACAAATGCGCAACAGGCGCCAACACAAGTTAACTAAAACTTAGATTACCGCTGCCTGTAGGACCCTACGTCCTAAGCCGCATCCGCGGAAGCACTGACGTCCACCTTATAAAACTTTGTAAATGTGTGGACGGAACGCCAGGTCGCCGCTCGGCAGAGCTGAGCTGTCGAAGCCCCTTGATGAAATGCCCACGATGAAGCCACAGCCCTCGTGGAGTGAGCTCGAACCTTAATCGGGCAAGGTTCGCCTTTAAGTCGATAAGCCTCCAAAATGGCTGACCGAATCCAACGAGCTATAGAGTCCTTGGAAGCTCGTTGACCACGTCTACGACCTGCTGGAATCACAAACAGAGAATCTGTCTTCCTAAAACCTTGAGTGACAAATAGAACTTCAAGGCCCGCACTAAATCCAATTTGTGCAAATCTCGTTCATTTGCATTCCTCGGGCCCGGGCAGAGCGAGGGCAACACAATATCCTGGTTAACATGAAAACGCGACACCACCTTAGGAAGAAAGTCGCCCCGAGTGCGAAGCACTACTCGATCCGGGTAAAACTCCAGGAAAGGAGGCGAGCAAGAAAGGGCTGCCAACTCAGAAACCCTTCTTAAAGAGGTTACCGCCACTAAGAATGCAACTTTCCAAGAAAGTAACGAAAGGCTAGTAGAACTCATAGGCTCAAAAGGCACATGCTGAAGAGCCTCCAAGACAAGGTTGAGCCGCCAAGGAGACACAGGCGCCTTCCGTGCTGGGAACTGACGGGTTACTCCTTGAAAAAAGGAACGTACGTCCCTACGCGAGGCGATAGCCTTCCGAAAAGCAAGGACAGGGCAGAAACCTGACCTTTCAGAGTGCTAACAGCTAAACCTTTGTCCAACCCGTACTGCAAAAAAGCCAACAGATTGGGCATAGAAAAAATCCTCGGATTCCTTGAGGAACCCGAACACCACGAAAAGAAGGCTTCCCAGGTTTTGTGATAAATCCTAGAAGTAGCCGGACTTCTGGCAGCTCGCAGAGTGGCAATGACTTCAGCTGAAAAACCTCTACGGGTCAATATTTCGGTCTCAAGAGCCACGCCGTCAAATGCAGAGACTTCAAGTCCGGATGACGAACGGGCCCTTGTGATAACAGGTCCGGGCGAAGAGGAAGTGGAAATGGCGGAGCTGCCAAAAGCGCCACCAGTGTCGAGAACCACGTCCTCCTTGGCCAATCCGGAGCTATCAACATAGCCGGAATTCCTTCCAGTCTGATTCGACGCAGTACCAGAGGAAGCAAGGAAATCGGTGGAAACACATAGACCAGCTCGAACTGGTCCCACGGAGCTACCAGAGCATCCACCGCCACTGCCTTCGGGTCCTTGTACCTGGACATGAAGGTCGGTAGTTTGGCATTGAACCTGGATGCCATCAAATCCACTTGGGGGGTTCCCCAACGGGAGCACAGTAGCGCAAACATTTCGATGGAGACTCCATTCTCCAGGGTCATCTCTCGCGATCGAGGAAGTCCGCCGTGGTATTCTGGGCTGCTGGATGTGAATTGAAAAGATGGCTGGACGTGTCTCAGCCCATAACAGATCAAGACACCTCCATCATGAGCCTGAGCTCCTCGTCGCCTTGGTGATTGAATATACGCACGCCGTCGCGTTGTCTGTCTGCACTCGTGGTAGAACCTCAAAGACCGTCAGTGTTGGAGGCAAAAAAATTGCTCAATTCCATGATTTGACGGTAGAACATACTCTTCGATGACCATACTCTGGATCAAGATCGTTCTAGAACCCCAGCCCGTCAGGCTGGCATTCGGGTAAGACGACCCTTCGGAGGAGGAAAAAATTCCCAGGATAACGTATCTGGATAACCACTTTCTAGGGATTCTCGTCCTGTGAGAGATGATGATGCTGCAATCAGGAAATTTGACGATCCAAACACCAGGATGAGTCTTTGAGGCACTGAATGAATTGGGCAAACGAAGTGCTCCATGGACGCACATCAAACCAGAGACGCATACACTTCCGCAGAGAATTGCTGTCGAAGTCTTTAAAATTGTACATGCGGAGCAGACATGTTCGCTTGCTGGAGGTAGACACTACCCCGTACCGGTGTAAATGCATCCCAAAAACAGATCGACTGCGACGATTCAGAGACGACTTCTCCCAATTCACCAGCCACCCGAAATCCTCCAGGAGCTGAAGGGATAGATCGCAAGCCGTCACCGCCTCCTCCTCTGATGACGCCACAATCAAAAGATCGTCCAGGTAGGGAAAAATCGCAACCCCCTGTCTTCGAAGAATTGCCATGAGAGGCGCCAGAATTTTTGTAAAAACTCTGGGCGCTGAGGCCAAACCGAATGGCAGAGCCACAAACTGGTAATGGTCCTGACCTATGGCAAAACGAAGGAAACGCTGATGAGCCCTTCCGACAGGAACATGCAAATAAGCGTCGCGGATGTCGATTGACACCAAAAAATCGTTCTGCGACAGGGCCGCTACCACGGAGCGAAGTGACTCCATGCGGAATTTTTGGGTGTGGACATGCCGATTCAATCTTTTGAGATCCAGAATAGGGCGAAATTTGTCCTCCTTTTTGGGAACCACAAAAAGATTGGAATAAAATCCTCTTCCTCGGTCCTCCGGCGGTACCGGTATTACTACACCCTTCTGCAGAAGAGTCGACCTCTCGCAGCAGAGCGACCATTAACTCGGGCTCTGACGGTGTGCGGGACTGACAAAACCTGTCCGGGGGTCGAGAAGAAAACTATGAAATAGCCTGCCGACACGACCCGCGTTACCCAGGTGTCCGGAACGCGGGAAACCCAAGTCACTTTGAATTGGAGCAGGCGACCCCCCACTCGAGAGCCCTCGAATGGAAACCTGGCGTCAGTCCGTCTTGGCGGGCTTCTTGTCAGTCTCCCGCTTGTCTTGACGGAAACTTGATTTCCAGGGAGTGCGGGATTTCTGAGTAAACTTTTTACCCGAAAAAGAGGGACGACCAGATCCCCAAGAGGACCGAATCGTCCCTTGGAACGAAAGGATCGCCGGCCACCACCGGCACTAGTCCTGCTAGGCGCAGAAGCCAAGCCCTTCGCTGTGGTAAAGCTGCTTCTTTCGTCTTTGCCTTGGCAATCAGCTCTGAAAGGTCAGACCCAAACAGCTGACTACCCTTGTAGGCTAGAGACAGCAAACCTTGTTTCGACACTGAGTCTCCAGTCCACTGTCTAAGCCACAGTGCTCTTCTGACTGTGACCGCCGAAGCTTGCGCCTTGGACAACAGTGATGCTGTATCCAGACCTGCATCATAGCTATAACCGCAGTTTCCAATAAACCGAGAAGGCCATCTATCTCGGATAACGGAGATCCATTTTGTATCGCCGTCCGTACACGGTCCAACCAACATAGAGAAGCCCTACAAGCACACATGGATCCTAGCACCGCTTTGAATCCATGCCCTGCGGCCTCGTAGTTGGATTTCGCTGCCATCTCCGTTTTTCTGTCTAGCGGGTCCTGCAGACTTGCCTTCCCTTTAACAGGGAGCAATGAGGATTTACTGAGCTGGGATAAAGGAACATCCACTTCAGGAGAAGAAATCCAATTATCTGTCAACTCCGTAGAGCACGGATATAGTGCCTCAAAAAACGTGTTCCATGAAAACGTTTATCTGGACACAGACGTTCCTTCTCCACTGCTTCCTTAAGCTCGTCCAGAGCTGGCAATGTCGCTCGCGACTTACGGTACTCCTGGTACATCCGAGGCGACTTACCCGGACGTGTAGTTACCTTCTCCGGCAACTGTAACGCCTCCCTCATGGCTTCAATAAAAGCCTCTGTTCGGTCTAAAGAGACAGACTGTCCCTGCCGATCCTTATCCGAACCGGATAACTCCCCATCTGAATTCGAAGGGGAACCCTGTCCGCATTCCATATCAGAGAGGTCTGATTCGCTATGCGGATATGATGAAACCGGCCTGTGCCGCTTCCTTCCATGAGAGGAACTAGCTGACACCCAATGACCTAAAAGGTCAGAAAGGCCATCAATAGAGCGCGCGATGGCATCCAATTTGGCGTCGCTGTGCCCTGCAATAGCTGCGCTTGATGTCGAAGCCTGCGTATCAGATACGCGTGACTGATCCTGAAGCAGATTTGGCGCACAGTCCGCACCTTCTGGACCCTGTTCCGACATGCCCTCACACAATATATGGCAGGTCAAAACCTGTCAGCAACTATGGAAAAAAGTGTGGCTTCTCAAGCGACCGCAGCAAGCACGCTGAAGAGTTAAAGCTCGTAGTGAGAGAGCTACCCCAGCTGTATCGGCTGAATATTCAGCGATACAATTAACTGTTACAAGTTCTAATCCCAAACTGGGATAGAACCTATGCGTTGCTGAAGGGGTTAACCCTTTAAAAGGGGTTAATGTCGCCAACTCCCCACTACTCCCTTATTAATAGAAGGGGTGTGCGAGTTCAGTTAAAATAAGGTCTCTATATGAGACCGCAGCTGCAAGTAACGCTATCTGTTTTGGTATATAGATAGGTTCTGCGCTGTGGGGGTGATAGCGTTTCACTCACCCAGCTGGTAATGGTGCTGTAAATGTTGTTACGGGAGGAGCGGAGCAGGAAGGAGCCCGTGGAGCCTTCTAATGGCCGCCGCGCTGAGAGAACCCGGAAGAGAAGCGCCTATCGCGCGCTTCTGTGACAGAAAGCCCGGGAGCGTGAAGCCACGCCCCCGCCAGCTTAAAAAAAGAGCGCAAACTCCTTCGCTCCTGCTCCCCCCTGTCCAGCAGGCGTCTGCCTGCGGACAGAATACAGTCACCAAACATGTCATATTACATGTACCAGCGGCTGCCGCAGCAGCCGCTGAAAGCACTCACACACTTTAATAAAATGTGGGGTACTCACCAGCCGAGCGCCACAGGGACCCCCAGGGGTTTCTGGCGCGTGCCCATGCTTCCCCTCAGGCGGGGAACCAGTGACCCCAGATGCGTAGTTTGCGTCCCCGCCAGGGAAGCTATCCTCATCCTCCCGGGCCGGCAGGGTTCTGCAGGGACCACCCTCAGGGTAATTACAGATCCGCCAAGGGAGAGGTTGGGGTCCAGCAGCGCTGAGACCCCTGAGACCTCTAGACCAACTCTGGTGATCCAAGTCTCTTGCCCGAATAAAATAATAAAATCTTCTGAGGAGCTGCTTCCAGCAGCGACCATCCTCTGAGACCTCAAATTCTAGACTGAAGAGCTGAGTAGGAGGAGCCCGAGCTGGAGGGGCCGGTCAACACGCTTTCGAATCTGAGGTGTTAATCCTATCTGGGGCTCCGCCTACCCACTAGTTATGTCTAGTGTGTCTCCCTTCCTTCATCTGCAGCTGAAATTAGCAATATATGTGGGAGTCGGAGTCGTGGAGTCTGAGTCGGTGTAAGGGAAATTGAGGAGTGGGAGTCGCAGGTTTGGCTTACCGACTCCACAGCCCTGGCGCCGAACCCGGAAGTTGTTCTTCACCTCCGGAGCAGCAGACATCTTGCTGCATCATCAGGGCATACGCTGTCCGCGTGTGCACTAGCCGGGAACCCAGAAACCTCTGCATCCTCTCCAGAGCGGCAGCCACGCCCCCCCCACTCACCCTACAGACACATCGGTCCCAGCGGTGGCGGCTTCAGGCAACGCACCAGCCCGCTGCCAGAACTTGGACTGGTCGGCCCCGGATAATCTTCATCGGATCTTCATCTAGGTACTGCAAACTCTGAAGGTTCCCCATCATGGACAGGAAACCAACTGATGCGGGGGAGAGGTACCACCCTTTTATCTGGAGGTTTCCTGTCCCTGAAGGGCAGATCCCCCCTCCATGGTGCTGTCATGAGGGATAGAGTATAAAAAAAAAAAAAAACTAAACCATTCTTACACCCTAACCAAAGAAAACAAAAAAGAAAAACCCTTCAAATATGATGCTGATGTACACGGTAAATATTTATTAGAGAGGTTGTCCATGCTTGAGACAAAAGTGACTGCAGCATGCTGAGATGTGCAAGCGGGCAGTCACGAGACCTAATGTACGCAGTGTGCTGACTAGACGTGCTCAGCATGTCTCCATAGAAGTGAATTGAGAGAATTCAAACACATCTAGTTGCCACGTGAACGCAAATTACATTCATGAAGTCATGTGGCCACCTGATTGCACAGGGGAATCATGACAGCAGTGATTGCAGATTATGACTTTTAAGATCATAAAAAAAGCAAAACTTCAAATTTACTAAATTACAAACACATTCACCATGACCGAAGTACAAGCTATCAAAGAAAAAAACAAACAAACAAAAACCCCAAACAAATCTTAGAATCCCTGAGATACGTAGAAGCATTGCAGAGTTGGTACCAGATAACGTGACATGTGAGATTTGAAGTTTGGCCTGATCAAGAAAGTGGAAACGTGCTTCAGTGTGAAGAGGATAAAGAGAACTTCACAATATTTTTTATATTGAACTGTAAAAGCTCACTAAATGAGAACTGGAGCGCTGGTTAAAGCGTTTGTCTTTTTAATTTTTTTGTTGTTTTACACTTATACTTTTGAAAGATTCAGTCTTTAAAATGAAAAATGTCGTGCACTATTTATTAAAACTGCAAGAAATTATGGAGCTATATGCAATAAGATTTCAACAAGACAATTCAAAGCAACAAAACTACATTCTGAAAAACTGTATTAGAGTAAAATACAGAAAATACAGATTATGAGAAACAAAGACATAGCAATGGTGTTTTAAATGGTTGTCATGCCAGGCAAAGAAAATGCCTTTAGTTTAACCCCTTAATGACCACCAGTACACCTTTTCACTGACCTGAGAAATAAGAAAATCTAGTAGGTGTCAATTGTACACTAAACCTGACACCCTGCTGTATTTACCATGATCTGTTATGGATGTTTACCCCTTTAGATATTGCTGTCATTAGTGACTGCAGCATGTAGATGGATAACAGAGGAAGGAGACTCACTCTGTAACCCCATCTATGCTTTAAGATTGTAATTTTGTGGTCCCGATAGTTGCCACGGCAATCTGAAGCCATGTAGTGGCCTTGTAGTCTGCCAAGTATAGTGCTCTTTTTGGACATTAGCAACATTTTAGTGGCAAAACTTTTTTCATTCCACTTTGCATTAAATTCTTAAGAGGTACCCAACGTGGTAAAATTAGTGATGAGCTCAAGTGCACGTTACTCGAGTTTGCACAGAGTATCGCGGGTGCTCGAGTGACATGTTTGAGCCCCCACATGTTTCACGGCTGTTCAGAAAACATGCGGGGATTGCCTGTGTATGTCAGGCAATCCCTTTGTTTTTCATGTTTTTGAGGTTGTCTAACAGCCGTGAAACATGCTGGAACTCTGACGTGTCACTTGAACACCCGCGATACTCTGTGCAAACTCGAGTAACGAGCACTTGCGCTCATCACTAGTAAAATACCCGATAGTTCTAAATACTTTGAGGGGTGCAGTTTTTAAAATGGTATCAATTTTAGGAGTTGCCGTGTATATAGACCACTAAGGCTGGCTTCACACTAGCATTCGGCAGGGCTGCGGATGGCAGGCTACATTCTTCTTTCTTCCTGTTAAGCCCCGCCCACTGTCGCACCTTTTCCTTCAGCTCCACCTACATCCTGCATATCCTATCTTTAGCACTGGGTACGCAAGCCATGCGGATGTATGCTGACACATCCGCATGCGTCGTTTTGACGCGTCCGCAGAACGCAACAAAATGCAACTTGTTGCGTTCGGCGCAGCATCAAAACAACGCATGCGGATGCATCAGCATACATCCGCATGGCCTGCGTACCCAGTGTTAAAGGTAGGGTACGCAGGACCCATGCAGAGGTAGGTGGAGCTGAAGGAAGAGGCGCGGCAGTGGGCAGGGCTTAACGGAGGGTGAAAGAAGAAAGTAGGCTGCCATCCGCAGCGCTACACAAAACTAAGAAAATTCAAAAATAAATAGGTCCAAAAAAAAATTCAATTAGTTTTGTTAATTTCCCTAAAAACGGGTTGTTAAACTAGCTAATTGTTTTTTTTTCACAAGTTTTATATTTTCAGAAAAAAAATATATGTCAGATTTTAAAAAATTTGCCTTAGTCATTAAGGGGTTAAGGAATACTGTGAATAAATGCAACTTTACAGGATGTTTGAATATATTTAAAGCCCAACAGATTAAAAATGTGAGTTTATTAGAAGTTCATTTATCCAAAAAAAGCCATTACAAACTAAGAGGAAAGGTAACAATTTCAATAGCGCTTAATGCACAAAGCCAAAATACCCCAGTCAAAGCTGCCCCAACATCGGCCTCTGAAACACCGCACTTCAAACAAGATATAAAAAGTTATTCCAATACAACTAAATGTACACACACTTGGGAGGCTAACACAATACTGATGTCTGTTAAAGAAAAACAGAATTGCCTCCACTCACAATTGATAAATGAATTTTAGCCATTTTGCATTTACAGTACACTATTGAGAAGACTTTTTTATCTTCCGAGGAAGCTAAAGTAATAAGAGAATAGCCTCAAACAGTCAAGGAACTTACAAAACATTTGTTAAATGATCTGTGTGTTCCTTTGTCTTGAAAATTGGTTTGAAGCAAACTACTCATCATCAGAACCAGACTGCCGGCTGTTTCTACCCCTATAGCCCCGTGATCTAGACCTTGACTCTGCATTTTGGGTCATTTCTTTTTGCTTATTAGAATTTGAGTGTCTTTGATGGGGGGACTTTGAGCGGGATCTTGCAGAACCAGAACGCCTCTGACCAGATCGATACTTTGAACCAGATTGCTTCGGTGGAGATCCAGATGGAGATTTCTCTGCTGATCTAGATCCTCTTGAAAAAGAATGTCTCACAGGTGATCGCGAATGCTTTTGTGGCGTTTTAGAACGAGATTTTGATTGGCTATATGAATGTCGCCCATGTCTTGACCTGTGAAAAATAAAAGTTTCCAAGAATGTTTTTTTATATCAATGACATGAGCTCTGTACTCAGAAAGACTAACGAGAAATAAAAATACCATCTGCACCACTAAATAGAATCAAAAGAAAAAAAAACCTGATAAAGATCAGATGAGGTGAATTGGAGAGAAAAGGGGTATCCATAAAGACAAAAATCAGTGTAAAGCCCAATTCATCCATTGTGTACATTTCTGCAAAGGAATATAGGTTACCATATGCCACATTTCTGCAGACAGCATTTACACCAGTTTTCTATTCCATCGTTACAATTACTTGGTTATCTGCTCTCTAGAACCAGAAAGTGCCCTCTAATGAATTACAGTCTAGATTCCCCACCTTCTCCTGCCACGGTCCCATGAACCGCTTCGGCTGCGTGTTCTTCGACTGCTGTGGCTTCTTGATCTTCTGCGATCAACTGGTGAACTTGCATGTCTTTCCTTTGATTTCATTTGTCCAGGAGCTAAACATTGAAAGATTAAAGCATAGTTAGATGTTAAGTAATCAGAACTCTTAATTATAATAGGTTTCCAAATAAACTGCATCATTCTATGGTTTTGGAGCAGCTGTTTGTAGCATCTGCTTCCAGATGACATGTTGTGCAACAGGGACAAGTGACCAGAAGTTTTATGTCTGCATGTCTATAAATGCTGCTCTAAAAAATTAAGGGCTCTAGTTACATAACGCAACAGTCAGATGCAATCCAACTACAGGACACTGGACTTTTACTCTAGCAGCTACACAGTGTATGGCGCATATGCTTACACTGTATATGTGGCAAGAAGCAAAGTGTTGATGCAATATAGTTATTCTAAAATGTTTTACAACAGCCACATGGCCATAGGGAAAATGGTGTGGGTTGTGCACCACTTTGTCGTTTAGGCTTGCTTGCTCTGAGCTGTGCAGAGGTCAATGTGCAGGGAGGAGGAGGTGAAAAACTGGGTTTATCACCTATTGTGAATGGTGGATTCTGTGTTGTCTATAATCTGTATATAGGTGTCACCATTCATTGCACTCCTGCCTGTGATGAGATATTACAAGTGACATCTATGAAACAGGAAGTATCAGCTCATATAAACACAAACTGGGTGCTCAAAAGAAAATGTAGCATTAAATAGCAGGGAAGGTAGGATCTACTAGAGCAGTTCTGGCTCAGAGACTCAGAATAGGGAGTGCCAAAAGGAGCAGACCACAGACAACTATGAGTAGGAAGATGGCAGTACAGGTTCTCCACACAAGGTTTAAGGGTATGCCACACTAAGCGAGATCACCATTTATGACGCAGTAGCGATCTCGTTAGCGACTTAGCTGTGTGTGACATGTAGCAGCGATGTGGCCCCTGCTGAGATGTCGTTGATCGTTTATGAACGTTCTGAGCCGTTTTTTGGTCGTTGGTGTCCCGCTGGTGAGCCTGAATCGCTGAGTGTGACACCCTTTATGAACGACTTCACCAGCGTCGCAGGTGGGACTAGGTTTTCCCAACGACGGCAGAGGTCGTTATACAGATCGCTGATGAGTTGTGTTTGGAATCTAACTAGCGATCACATAGCGATCGCACTAGCGATCTCGCCAGGTCGTGTCGTTGTTGTGATAGCTGGTGCGATCGCTAAGTGTGGCAGTGCCTTTACTCTTATTTTGCAAGGTCGCTATAGGAAAGATTAGCACCAAAAGATTTCTTGCCTTCTCATTTATTTATACCTTTTTCCACAGCAGAGTGCAATTATTTACCATATATTCAGGAGTAACTACCAAGTAAAGCTACCACCCAGTTCCCTTAAATCTAAGAGTAATTAAAGAGAAAATTTCATAAATTTTTTCATGTTGACCCGGACACAGGATGCAATAGTGGCTACAGAGTGAAGTAAAACACATACATATATGCTACTTCAATGCAGATATTTTAGCAAAGTATTTGGCAGTTAATGAGTTAACTTTTGTTAAGGTGGTGGTGAAGGGTCTTTCCCATGAGTGTTTCTGGCTGCTTATGATTGGTGGTCAAGATCATACAGCGTGCACTGCACATGCCCAGGAACTGTTGGCAGAGTGCAGGCACCAGGCACGTAAGGAGCAGAGGAGGTGGCGCAACAACGCAAGAAGGAAATGATTGACTGCTCTAAGACGCTTAACACCGGGGGAGAAAACATACCTCCCATACACAAGAGGTATGGCGGGCAAATAATAAAAAGTATGGATTTCAGCGTTACTTGGGATCAGAAACATAAGAGCCACCTTCACAGAATGCAGCCTTAGTGCTGCTGAAGGTGGCTCTTTTACTGAAAAATGGCCTGGGGGGGTGACCGGTTCCCTTTAACTAAAGTTAACCCATTAGGTGCCAAACATTTGATTGCCAATATCTCTGCAAGAGGCAAAATTTAAAAAAAAAAAAAAAACAACTTTTTATTCCATTCTGCAGCCACTATTACATCATGCTTCAAGTTCAACATGAAAAATTTGGTTAAGGAACCTCTTTTCAGAGAATCACTCACCAATTTTTTGCTGTCCCATCTGCCAGACAGCAATACGTAGTGACAGATTGCAATTCCCTAGATGTGTCACTTACTTTTTGTCTCGTCACAAAACCATCCTTTGGTTAGATTCAGACTTTAGTTTTTCATGCTCCGCATACAGACTGCAATGCCAGGACTGACTGTGGGTCTCCTTATGAAAACCAACAGTCCCACAGGCATCTAGGAGGATGATAATTCAGGTCAGGAGACCCACGGTCTGTCCTGGCATTGCAGTTTGTAAATGAACCATGGGCAACTGAATTCATCCTTTATCAGCTGCACAGATAGTTCAGTACGCATCTAAAGCAGCATTAACCTATACACGGAGGTTATTATAAGACCGCTGGCCAATCATGTTGGTAGGTAGTCATTTAACACAATGCACTGTGCAGTGTAAATACGGTACATCTAAAGAGCCCTTCACACATAGCGACGCACCAGCGATAACGATCCGACCAGGCAAAGATCGCTGGTGCATCGTTACATGATCGCTAATTAGCATTCAATCAGTCCGATCTCCTCAACGACACAAGACAGATCAGCGATTTGCATAACGACCTCGTCGGTCGTTGAGTCCTTGTCACACTACTTTATTGTAACCGATTCCGACCTCGGTGGGCGTGCTTCAGCGTTTCCCTTTCAACGCCACCCAGCACTGATTGGTGGTCACGGCTGCGCTCTCATTGGCCGGCGGCGTCATAAAAGAGAACGTATTAGCGCTACAGTTTATACATCTCGAGCGCTGTGGTTTACTTCAATACCAGCATTGTTCACGTGTGAGAACTGCATTTCTTGTTGAATTTGCAATTCGTCCTTCTTCAGCGACTTGTAAGTCGCCCAATTTTCACAAATTGGGAGCGCTGTACTCACCAATAGGGGCAGAAGGGACGTGACCGGTAACATAGCTTTGTCACGCCTGCGTCGCTGAGCTCTGCGTCGCTAACGAGGTCGCTAGTCGTTTTTAAGCTTCAAACACAGCGATTATTGCTGGCCAGCGGGATGCCAACGATGGAAAACTGGACCAGCGCATTCGAGCACGATCAGCGATAGCCAGCAGGGGGGCCGGTCGCCGCTACATTTCACAGTAGCGAGATCGCTAGCGATAACACTGTTGCGTCACAATATCGGTGACGCTTGAGCGATATCGCTAGCGATCTCGCTATATGTGAAGGCCCCTTAAAAGGTCTCCGTCATTTTTTATTACTTTCAGATAGGGCAGCATAACACTAGTAACATCATACAAAGAAAAAAAATCTAAAAACATTTCACAACCCTTTAAAGAGATTCCTTCTTAATGCCATTAATAAACCAGTAAACCAAAGTACTTACTTTTACGGTCACCTTGAGCAAACTGAATTTCAATCTGGCGGCCACAAACCCATTTTCTGTTGAGATTGTAAAGTGCATCTTCAGCATCACGCACATCTTCAAACCTGGCTGTGTGTTAAGGAGACTGAGGAACACTGTACATGGCACCACTAAATTATTGTTGGAGAAAAAAACCATTTCCAGCTCACTGAAATGGGCTTTGGAAATTCACTATGTAAGTTTTACAATAGGAACCAAAAGTAACAGAAAGAAAAATATTCAACATGTATTAGTCTCATTTTATTGTGACCGAGTCAACAAAATTCAATTCCTTTCTGCACCCGACCGCTATACAGACAAGCTCACAAGGCTGCACTCAGATGCGGTTATGTCCACTATTTACGGATGTGACTGGTCTGTGAATTGCCACGTAATTGAGTGGAGCTTGAAGCTTGTTTTCCACAAAGTCTTTTTGTTATAAGACTATTTTAGAAAAGCCACAGATTAGAGGGGTTGTCAACTACTGGACAACCCTGGCTTAAATCAATTCAGTGACCCTCTGAAAATAAAGGCAAAACTCAAGTATACTCCCCTCCATTCCAGCGATGAGGGCACCACCATTACCGGTCGGTGACAGAATGGCAACAGCGGTCATGTGACACATTCAGTGTCAGTCGAGTAACTGCAGATCATTAATATTTGGTCATGGAGGACATCTGCCCTGACAAAATATTGATTAACTTCAGCCAATCAGCAGCCACTGATTGTGCGAATGCTGCTGCCAAGGTAACAGCCGGAAAGAGTGGCACTGCCATCACTGGATTGACGCCTTACAGAAGGAGAGTATACATTGTTTATAGTTTTAATAGTGCCCTGTGCGGATTACGCAGGGGTTATTCATTACTGGACAACCCCAGCTTAAAGAGCATCTCAAATCTTTCTGGTTAGAGAATGTGTGTTTGGAGAATGGCGATTTTACCCCAACCTCAAGCTAGACAAACATTTTTAAGAGAAAAAAAAAAGCAAAACTGAACAAATGGGCAGTCATATCTGCTGGTATAAGTGCAATGTGTAGATAGATATTAACAGAGAAAACAATACACCAACAGGTGTGCCGGTTCAGGTCTTCAGTTTTGTTTTAACTTCTCCTACATATAGGGGCATGGTCCCTCTGTCTGGGCTGTGCATCTGGTCTATTGAAGCTTTCCTTGGCAGGTGTGAAACAGACAGGTCTAGGTCCTGCTCTGCCCCCCAGATACATTGAAGCTTGCTGGCATATTGCGAGGTGAAACACTAAACTAGGGGGGCCTTCCTGATTGGGCACACCTTGTCACGGAGGGGATGGCTTTTACAAACTTTTGATCAAAAGTGTCCTTAAAATGGGTTCTCACACAAACTTAATTTTAATCAACATTTTAATCAATAGATCTTGGAATAATAATTTCCACAATTGGATGGGTTAAAAAAAATGTTCCTTATACATGTAATCTTTTAAATGTGCCCCTGCTGTGTACTGTGTAATGGCTGTGTCTGACCGTGCAGGGACATGGTCCGATCATACCACATCTCCTGGGGAGAAGGAAGCAAAAGAGTATACAGACATTACTGCAGGGGATCACAGCTAATTCTGGAAGAAATCATTGCTTAAGAAACAGCAGTGAAAGGTTTTACCTCACAGAAAGAATCAACTAGGATCCCCATGCTGCCCTGTCTGTATACTCTTTCTTCCTCCCCTGCCCAGGAGTTGTGATATGATCAGACCATGGACCTGCACGGTCAGACACAGACATTACATAGTATGGGTACATTTAATATCTCAGCACAGGGAAAAAAATTTTTTTAACAAATTCAATGTTTTTAAAACATCCAATTGTGGAACTTCTTTTTATTTCAAGATTAATTAAAATGTTCTTTGTTTATGGGAAAGCTCTTTGAGTACCCCCTTTTATTTACATGTACTATTTAACTTTCTGCAGGGTATTTGCTCAGTTTTTATCCTAGATATAAATATTTTTAGGAGCTGATGTGAGCAACTGAAATCTTACTGACAAGAACAGAGGCAGAGAATAGGCGTTTATGGTAAAGTTAGGAGAAATAATCTAGCTCCTGAAAATGGAGACAGGTGAGTTGTGATTTATGACCTCAGTACACACATTTGATATTAACCATAGTATCCAGCTCCATTGTGGCATTTGGTAGCGCAAGTTTTAAATTTTAACTGTCAAGTGGCACTGCTTATCACCTGAGTGCAGCAAATTACAGGCAACTCAATCGTGTGGGGTAGTTGTTGTGGCTCTATGGTTAAAATGGGATATTCGCAATACTAGAGGTCACAGTGGAGCACCAGTCTTACACGGGTGGCCACTTTATCCTCATTTTAAGACCTATACTACACACATGATTTCATGGCACTTAGTTTAAAAGTACTACAGTTTCTCCTCCTCTGCATGTTAGTGAAGTCCTTCAGCAGACACTGCAGCTCTCCTGTCTACAAAACATGACTAATGATGGAGGAACATCTGAACAGGTCCCGAGATCAGCCTCCATCAATGGATAAGTAGCTTTCCCATTTGAAGTGAACTCCATTGGAGGAGTCTGATGGACTGCTGTGGTTGCATGCCACTCCACCAGCAGATATTTTGTGGACTGGACAGCCCTGTCAACTGGTAGGAAGGCGAAACTGTTCAGATTTGTAAATTAGTGTCACAAAAAACATGTCGCCATTGAGGTAGACCCCTTTGCTTAACAATCATAACCAATTTCATATTCATTTTTAAAGAGAAAAGAATATTTAGGAAAATATGAACTTTTATACATTTTCTTATTCCAGCCATTGCTCTTCATGCCCTTCCAGATCTATTCCAGGTATTTGCAATTGCCCGCTATCATGTCAGGAGCTTACCTTGCAGCAGAAGGGGAATTCTTTGTTTTTTCTTTACATCAAGTCATTCAGCCTCTTGGACACTTATTTTGAGGGATGTCAAACCACCCTTTGTTTAACCCTTTTCATTCTAATAAAGCCTGAAACCCAGCATATTCAGTACATCTCACCAGAATTGTTAAGATTTATGTTCAGGCAGAATTTATTTAAAATCCCATAGAACATGCTAAATAATCCCCAATATGTGCACTAAAATGCCCTCTCTAAAATGATGCCACTTTACCTTCCCTATGGAAATGTCTAAAATGTTGTAATTAATGTGGCTGAAAAAAACTAAAAAAAAAATATATATGAAATGGGGAAAAAAGTGTAGCAACAAAAAACCCTTTACTAACACGTAGCTGAATGTTTACCAGCCTTATAATTCCTACTAGGAAGTAAACCTGAGGAGTAACCCTGCCAGAAGTTACAGTAGGTCAGCCAAGCCAACCCCAAGAACTTGGCATAACTACTGCTTTACCTGCAACTTCCACAATCTGATACATCCTTTACCGATTAGACATTTTTGAGAAGTAGGATACAAAAGGAAACACTTGCGGTTACCTCGTTTGACTTGATCTTGAACCTTGACCTTTACTCTTTAGGGCTTGCAAGGTGAACTTGGACAAGGGTCAACCAAATCGAACTTGGCTTTGGATTTAAAGGTACGTAATTTGAACCCTCAGCTTGGTGCAGGCTGTGTCTTTAGTGCGTGGCAAGAACCTTCCCTCTTCCAGTTTTCTGATCTGTTTCCACCCTCCCTCTTTATTCCTTGAAGCTGTAACTTCAAATAGGTCTGTGGGCTTTACGCTTGGCTCTATCTAACCAGGCTCATTCAAACCTTGGGGTGCTTGCCAGCTACTGTGGACTGCTTTACATTTTCTGAGACAGAGAAATAAACACACATACAGTTAGGAAGCAAGCACGTCCATGCTCCTGAGCAACAACACAGGTACTGTACATAAAGGATATTGTATATATGCAAATCCTCTGGAGCGACGATTGTAGTAGTCAAGTGGAATGTAAACGTCTACTATGGGGCCGTAGCGACCAAATTCACGCCGTAAATCCTCCGGCCTGAAGTGTGTAAGGTAAAGAAACAAAGTGGATAGTGTAATTGCACCATTTTGGCATGTTAACAATACATTGGCTCTGCTGTATACAATACAAGAGGGTTGTAGGAAGCATGATTTTTTTGGCCACTTATGACCAGTTTACCCTATAGATGAGATTCTGGAGAAATAAAGCCTGTTACTCAAAGTGCCACAAGATTTAGCACCTGGCTGCCCGTTTTATTAAATTACTGGTAAAAGTGCAGGAGACAAGCTGATTACCATATTGTACAGCAAGCAACCCAGTGATACATCACCTTCTATTAAAGCAGCGGCTTAAAGGGAATCTATCAGCAGGGTTTTGCCAAGTAATTGATATGATCATGATGTAGAAGCAGAGACACCAATTACAGTTATGTGTTACTTACTGGGCTGTTTCAATACAACCGGTGTTTTATCAGCAGGAGATCACGATATATATATATATATATATATATATGCAATAGCGAAAACTGATTCTATCGTAACTGGTGAACCTAGTAAAATAAGTGACATTGCAGGAATAAGGGTTTCTGATCCCATATCATGCTGTTAGATTACATTTCAACAACTTGCTGACAGATTCCCTTTAAAAGGAGTCTGTTCCTTGATTCCTGCTGCTGCCCAACCCACAGACAGCATGAATCAGGGCCTGGCTGCACCATTGCAGCAAGTTACATTTTCTCTGAAATGCCAGAATGTTTGGGTAGCATGAATCAAGCAATAGGTTCCCATTAGAGACAACATAATTTTATAAAGCAATGTTCCAGCTGCCAATAAACAAAGTTTTTCTATCCAATTTCTATGTGTAATCCAGTTACTGTTACCTGTAGACTGGTACTTCGACACTGACTACAGACTAGGCATATTCATCAAGGCCATTTTTTATGCCAGTCTTCATGTTGAGTGAGCTGGAGTAAAACACGCCAACTTCATTAATACGTCTGCCTTGATGAATTTGCACATCTTTCAGCTGTTCTGTGCCACTGTTCTCGAGTCAGGGGTTGTAGAACATTTCTGCGGTAATTTACAACAATTTTGCACAAATTATGATGAATACACCGGCTGTGCATCCTGTCAGCTAAGCATTATCCACTTCTAAAAGTTGGCGGAGCTAGCTGGGTGTCGTATAAAAGCTTCAAGAATTAAATTTTTATTTGCAATTACAAGTTGCACAAAAATTTTGGGAAATTTCAAAACAATGTTAGAACAGAAACCAGGTTTAACCACTTAATCCCAGAGCTTTTTTGGGTTTTGCTCCCCTCCTTCCCAAAGCCATCTTTTTTATTTTTCGGTCAATATGGCCATATGAGGGTGTGTTTTTTGCGGGACAAGTTGTATTTTTGATTGACACCATCTGTTTTAACATATTGAGTACTGGAAAACGGGAAAAAAAATCCAAGTGCAGTGAAATTGCAAAAAAGTGCAATCCCACTGGGTTTTTTGTTTTCTTTTCACCAAGTTCACTAAATGCTAAAACTGACATGCCATTATGATTCTCCAGGTCATTATGAGTACACAGAAAAAACATGTCTAGGTTCTTTTTTTTTTATGTTAGTGGTGAAAAAAAATATCCAATGTTTGTTAAAAAATAAATAAAATTGTGCCATTTTCCAATACCCGTAGCATCTCCATTTTTGTGCTCTGGGGCTGGGTGAGCACTTTTCTTTTGTGTGCCGAGCTGACGTTTTTATTGATACCATTTTGGTGCAAATATGATATTTTGATCGCTCATTATTGCATTTTAATGCCAAGTTAAGGCTACCGAAAAACGTAATTCTGGCGTTTTGACTTTCTTCTTATTACGTTTAGCGATCAGGTTAATTCTTTTTTTTTTTTTATATTGATAGATCGGGCGATTCTGAATGCAGCGATACCAAATATGTGTATGTTTGACCTTTTTATTGTTTTGAATGAGGCGAATGTGGGGTGATTTGAACTTTTATATATTTTTATTTTTTTTATATTTTTAAAAACTTGTTTTTTTTTTTTTTAACTTTTGGCATGCTTCAATAGTCTCCATGGGAGACTAGAAGCTGCCATAATCCGATCAGCTCTGCTACATACAAGCGGTGATCAGATCGCCTGTATGTAGCAGAATTGCTCACTTGCTATGAGCGCCGAGAAATCCGGCAGTGACAACCATGGAAGTCTGCTGGAGACCTCTGGCTGTCATAACAACCCATTGGTGACCCATGAACATGTGACAGGTCATTGATGGGCAGAATTTCCAGCGCCCCTCCCGGAAGCAAGTGTTAAATGCTGCTCTCAGAGATTGACAGCGGCATTTAACTAGTTATCAGCAGCGGGTGGATCACGATTCCACCTGCAGTTGTTAGAGGCACATGTCAGCTGTTCAAAACAGCCAATGCAGAAAGGGGTTAAACCGTGGCAATCAGTAAGCTCTGTACACTGTTAAGGTACTGCCACGCTAAATGCTCCCGCTAACGATCACGATAACGACGCATACTAATGCAATCGTTTTTGTGATCGTTTTAATGTCGCTAGTAGCTGCCACACTTAGCGATCTCGTTAACGACGCATAAGCGGTTAGCGATCTCCTTAACGACTTTGGCGGTCATTGCGATGTAAAAAACAGCGCACATCGTTCACAAAATGTGCCAGACACAGCGATATAGGCTCACCAGCGGGATGCCAACGATCAAAATACGGTCCAGAACTCTAGTGAACGATCAGCGAGATCACAGCAGGGGCCACGTCGTTGCTACATGCCACACACAACAGCGTCACTAACGAGATCGCTAAATAGAGACTTTTTTAGCGATCTCGTTAGCGATCTTGTTTAGTGTGGCATACCCTTTACAGGAGTAAAGACACCGGGAGGTACCGGGGGGGGTGGTGTCTATGGTCCCGGACCACATTTCTCTCCCCTCTGATGTGCAATGTTCTCTGGGTTCTCAGCTACCCCTGGCAGCCAAACACGCAGCAATTACTGACGGAATCCGGATGGTGAAAACACACCCTAAGTTCACGTGTTCAGTATTTGGCGAGTTTACCACAGTATATAATGTAAGAAAAAACAGGAGTGCATGAGAAATGCAGAATTAGGGACGTGTTTCTATTATTGATCAATGAGTGGAACAGGCTGCCATGAGAGGTGGTGAGTTCTCCTTCAATGGAAGTCTTCAAACAGAGGCTGGACAGACATCTGTCTGGGATGATTTAGAGAATCCTCCTTTGAGCAGGGGGTTGGACCAGATGACCCAGGAGGTCCCTTCCAACTCTACCATTCTATTCTGATTGTCCCACTTCTGATTTTGGCTGACACATACGGAGGTAAAATACCGAACATGGCCTAAAGCTGACAATCCCTTTTTTTAGGCGTGGACAGACCCAGACTGGTGATTTTTCTGTTATTGTCAAAAAAGCATAATAGGAACCCAATGTCCCCCAGAGCTAGCTGTCTAGCAGAAGTTGGGTGCGAATTTCCAGGTTGTAGGACCCCACAGCCCCTATCGCAGTGAAAGGTCTCACATCACCAGAGGAGCTCAGAGAGAGCACTGACAGCAGTCACATGACGTACAGTCAGTGCCACCGATTGTGGCGGACCCGAGCCTGTGTGGAGAAAGGCGCGCTTTCCCCTGACGGCCCTGAGGCCGCGCTGTATGTACGGCCTGCTGCGCTCACAGCCGGGGAGCCGCACACTGCGCCCTGTGTACACGAGCCTGTGTGGAGGAAGGCGCGCTTCCCTGACTCCATCCTCACAGCCGGGGAGCCGCACACTGCGCCCTGTATACACGAGCCTGTGTGGAGGAAGGCGCGCTTCCCTGACTCCATCCTCACAGCCGGGGAGCCGCACACTGCGCCCTGTGTACACGAGCCTGTGTGGAGGAAGGCGAGCGTCCTCCTGACTCCATCCTCACAGCCGGGGAGCCGCACACTGCGCCCTGTGTACACGAGCCTGTGTGGAGGAAGGCGAGCGTCCTCCTGACTCCATCCTCACAGCCGGGGAGCCGCACACTGCGCCCTGTATACACGAGCCTGTGTGGAGGAAGGCGAGCGTCCTCCTGACTCCATCCTCACAGCCAGGGAGCCGCACACTGCGCCCTGTGTACACGAGCCTGTGTGGAGGAAGGCGAGCGTCCTCCTGACTCCATCCTCACAGCCGGGGAGCCGCACACTGCGCCCTGTATACACGAGCCTGTGTGGAGGAAGGCGCGCATCCCTGACTCCATCCTCACAGCCGGGGAGCCGCACACTGCGCCCTGTGTACACGAGCCTGTGTGGAGGAAGGCGAGCGTCCTCCTGACTCCATCCTCACAGCCGGGGAGCCGCACACTGCGCCCTGTATACACGAGCCTGTGTGGAGGAAGGCGCGCTTCCTCCTGACTCCATCCTCACAGCCGGGGAGCCGCACACTGCGCCCTGTATACACGAGCCTGTGTGGAGGAAGGCGAGCGTCCTCCTGACTCAATCCTCACAGCCGGGGAGCCGCACACTGCGCCCTGTGTACACGAGCCTGTGTGGAGGAAAGCACGCTTCCCTGACTCCATCCTCACAGCCGGGGAGCCGCACACTGCGCCCTGTGTACACGAGCCTGTGTGGAGGAAGGCGAGCGTCCTCCTGACTCCATCCTCACAGCCGCACACTGCGCCCTGTACACACGAGCCTGTGTGGAGGAAGGCGCGCTTCCCTGACTCCATCCTCACAGCCGGGGAGCCGCACACTGCGCCCTGTGTACACGAGCCTGTGTGGAGGAAGGCGCGCTTCCCTGACTCCATCCTCACAGCCGGGGAGCCGCACACTGCGCCCTGTACACACGAGCCTGTGTGGAGGAAGGCGAGCGTCCCCGTGACTCCATCCTCACAGCCAGGGAGCCGCACACTGCGCCCTGTGTACACGAGCCTGTGTGGAGGAAGGCGCGCTTCCCTGACTCCATCCTCACAGCCGGGGAGCCGCACCCTGCGCCCTGTACACACGAGCCTGTGTGGAGGAAGGCGCGCTTCCCTGACTCCATCCTCACAGCCGGGGAGCCGCACACTGCGCCCTGAGTACACGAGCCTGTGTGGAGGAAGGCGAGCGTCCCCGTGACTCCATCCTCACAGCCAGGGAGCCGCACACTGCGCCCTGAGTACACGAGCCTGTGTGGAGGAAGGCGCGCTTCCCTGACTCCATCCTCACAGCCAGGGAGCCGCACACTGCGCCCTGAGTACACGAGCCTGTGTGGAGGAAGGCGAGCGTCCCCGTGACTCCATCCTCACAGCCAGGGAGCCGCACACTGCGCCCTGAGTACACGAGCCTGTGTGGAGGAAGGCGAGCGTCCCCGTGACTCCATCCTCACAGCCGGGGAGCCGCACACTGCGCCCTGAGTAAACGAGCCTGTGTGGAGGAAGGCGCGCTTCCCTGACTCCATCCTCACAGCCAGGGAGCCGCACACTGCGCCCTGAGTACACGAGCCTGTGTGGAGGAAGGCGAGCGTCCCCGTGACTCTATCCTCACAGCCAGGGAGCCGCACACTGCGCCCTGTGTACACGAGCCTGTGTGGAGGAAGGCGCGCTTCCCTGACTCCATCCTCACAGCCAGGGAGCCGCACACTGCGCCCTGAGTACACGAGCCTGTGTGGAGGAAGGCGCGCTTCCCTGACTCCATCCTCACAGCCGGGGAGCCGCACACTGCGCCCTGAGTACACGAGCCTGTGTAGAGGAAGGCGAGCGTCCCCGTGACTCTATCCTCACAGCCAGGGAGCCGCACACTGCGCCCTGAGTACACGAGCCTGTGTAGAGGAAGGCGAGCGTCCCCGTGACTCTATCCTCACAGCCAGGGAGCCGCACACTGCGCCCTGAGTACACGAGCCTGTGTGGAGGAAGGCGCGCTTCCCTGACTCCATCCTCACAGCCGGGGAGCCGCACACTGCGCCCTGAGTACACGAGCCTGTGTGGAGGAAGGCGAGCGTCCCCGTGACTCCATCCTCACAGCCAGGGAGCCGCACACTGCGCCCTGAGTACACGAGCCTGTGTGGAGGAAGGCGCGCTTCCCTGACTCCATCCTCACAGCCAGGGAGCCGCACACTGCGCCCTGAGTACACGAGCCTGTGTGGAGGAAGGCGAGCGTCCCCGTGACTCCATCCTCACAGCCAGGGAGCCGCACACTGCGCCCTGAGTACACGAGCCTGTGTGGAGGAAGGCGAGCGTCCCCGTGACTCCATCCTCACAGCCGGGGAGCCGCACACTGCGCCCTGAGTACACGAGCCTGTGTGGAGGAAGGCGCGCTTCCCTGACTCCATCCTCACAGCCAGGGAGCCGCACACTGCGCCCTGTACACACGAGCCTGTGTGGAGGAAGGCGAGCGTCCCGTGACTCTATCCTCACAGCCAGGGAGCCGCACACTGCGCCCTGTGTACACGAGCCTGTGTGGAGGAAGGCGCGCTTCCCTGACTCCATCCTCACAGCCAGGGAGCCGCACACTGCGCCCTGAGTACACGAGCCTGTGTGGAGGAAGGCGAGCGTCCCCGTGACTCTATCCTCACAGCCAGGGAGCCGCACACTGCGCCCTGAGTACACGAGCCTGTGTGGAGGAAGGCGCGCTTCCCTGACTCCATCCTCACAGCCGGGGAGCCGCACACTGCGCCCTGAGTACACGAGCCTGTGTGGAGGAAGGCGCGCTTCCCTGACTCCATCCTCACAGCCAGGGAGCCGCACACTGCGCCCTGTACACACGAGCCTGTGTGGAGGAAGGCGAGCGTCCCCGTGACTCTATCCTCACAGCCAGGGAGCCGCACACTGCGCCCTGAGTACACGAGCCTGTGTGGAGGAAGGCGAGCGTCCCCGTGACTCCATCCTCACAGCCGGGGAGCCGCACACTGCGCCCTGAGTACACGAGCCTGTGTGGAGGAAGGCGCGCTTCCCCCTGACTTCCCTGAGGCCGCGCTGTACGGCATGCTGCTGCGCTCACAGCCGGGGAGCCGCACACTGCGCCCTGTACACACGAGCTCTTCCGCCACCGCTGAATCCCTTCCCCCTGCCGCGCTCAGGCCTCACAGCTACATACAAGGCCCCACTGATGATGGCGGCGGCTTCGCACCACCTGTGTATACCTGGTAGCATCGGCCACATTTCTGACGAAGAGCGAGGTGTTGGGCGGCCTGGTGTAGCGGGACATGCTGGACCGAGAATCCGATACCGGGGACCGAACACAGAGCACTGTATGTGGTCACGTAAACGTCCAATATGGCGGCGCGCCCCTGGTCTCCAGAGAGAAGGCGGCAATGTGTCCTCTCAGGGCGGAGCCGGAAACAGCGCTGCGGACATTTTTCTTTAGGGAAGCGTTACGTCTCTGAGCATGTCCTATACTGACCACCAGGGGGCAGCGCAGAGTGGTCACGGGAGGGAGTGCTTCATTACACACGGGTCCCAATAGGAAGCACAATGGCGCCTGCTTTATGAACACTGCAGGCTGTAAGCCCCTTTAATAAAAGACAGGCATACCATGCTGCCGATGTGCTAGAAATACAAAGGCTGGCGACTAGTGTTGAGCGATACTGCTCGATATCTAAAAATATTGTATCGAAATGGTATCGCCGATATCACTAAATATCGACGATATCCGATTCTGATACCGGAAGTCCCATGTAAGTCTATGGGAACAAAATATCGCAACTAAAAAAACCCCTTTCTTTCGTTGTAAACACAAAATATACACACATAGAATACATATATATATATATATATACATGTCATTGTGACATATATAATACATATATTTATAGTTTATACACTTCTACATAGTAAAATAGACTCTGATTCAATTGCCGGGTAAAGCCGTGACATACCCCATAGAAGTCGACGGGCTCGGTGCCGAGTACCCCCAAAACCTCTGGCTCTGTGCGACTCAACTTGGGCGTCACGAACAGGATTCTGTAGCTCGCTATAAGCGAGTCCTGTGTGCCTGAATTGAACTGGTTTTGTGCTTGAGAATTGCTAAAATCATCAGAGAATGTATTTGCCATTTTTCCGCCATATCTGCGTCACGACGAGGCACTGGTGAAGAAGAAGGGCGTGCTCTTCATGGGTGTACACTCACTCAGTGACGCGAAAACGATGGCTCTAAATGGTACTGCAATGTAAGATCGTGCCCCACAGCTCTTCAGTTCCGCCTCCTCATCCTCCTCAGTGGGCGGAAACTAACACGAAGGTCCCGCCTCACTACAAAAGAGGGGCCCTCTCCAGATGCTAATGACACATGTGACTTGGCAGAGATGGCTAATGGACACGAGCAGAAGTGTGAAGGGATGGAGCAGTCAGAGCTCTCCCCCCACGGAAGCGACCCGATCGCCACGGAACCACCGTTGGGCACCCGGCCTGGAAACCCTCCTACGCTGCAAGAAGCGGAGGATACCCTAAGAGGCCTGGCCCGGCACCGGGAGGAGGTCGCCAGGATGGAAGCCAGCTGGCGTGCCCTAAAACTAAACTTGGAGCGGCGCCAATCCCTCTTACCTGAAGTGTCTGTACCGGAAGGTGAGGCACCCGTTCTAGCAGAGGAGCCCTTGCAATGTGATCCGGTTGACGTTGTCGCAGTGGAGGCACCCGTTCGTGCAAAAAACTCTGCACCGGCAGCACCCCAGATCCCGCTGTCTGCCCCGTCGCTGAGACAGAAGAAGCGACACCCGTCCTCATGGAGGAGGCCGCGCAGGCACCAGAGCACTACCTGCCTGTACCGGAGCCCCGACTGTCATCTGTTCCAGAGCCGGCTGCTTCCTCCACAGGAGAGCCCAGCCAGGACTGGGGGGCGCCAGGACAGCTGCCGCAAACCGGACACTGTAAGCTGGCATTTGATGGTGGAGACATGGAGCAGCTGGTGGAGGAGAATTACAACCGGCGTCAGGAGGAAGAGTGGAGACGTTGGGAGCGGGAAGCAGAGCGACAAAGGGAGCAGCGCGAATCCCAAAAGCTTCGCCAACGTCAGCTGGAGAAGGACCGGGCAGATAAGGACCGGATGAGAAAAGATAAAGGAACCCTATGGGAGCCGCGGCGTAAGGGTGCAGTACGGAGCTTTAAATTGAAAGGTGGTTGGGGCTTCATCCAGGAGCCTGGACTTTATTTAGAAGTTTTTGTGAACCGGCGGGACGTGGAGGCTCACCTCCCAGAAGGACACCCGGGGAGGGACCTGTTGCCAGGAGACTTGGTGACTTACACCCGACACTGGGGTTACAATGGATGGTACGCCCTAAATGTTACCAGGTGCGACCCTTACTCCCCAGAGTGTCAGGAACCTGTGAGACCCTCGGAGCCTTCAGCCTTCCACATCCAGGCCTCTGCAAAAGTGCCCACCCCACGCCGTAAATCTCCCAAGCCTCCCTCAGTGGTCTCCTCAGCAGCCCCAGCTATGGACATGATAAGTATAGCTGGCCCGTACCCGGCGCCTGTTAGGCCCCCTGGGGTTCGTTCAGTCCGGGACATAGGGTTCCAGACTCGGAGGGAGATGAAAGAGGTGGCCACACAGACCCAGATAGCGGGTCACGACTTGACTGTACAGGCCACACGACGTCATCAGGTCCTGGTGGTCCTTGGTGCCTCGGATGTTTGGCAAGCATCAGAAGAGTACCAGGTGGTACCTGGAACACCCCTGCCAAAGAATTATAAATAACCCGGACAGGGTCCCTGTATGTAAATAGTTAAATTTTTTATGTACCCGGACGGGTGAATGTTCATAAAAAAGTTTTTTAATTTAATTAAAAAAAAAAACACAGTTTTCATTACTTTTATTACAGTCTCATCCTGCGACGCCATCGATCTCCTGTAAAAAAATGAAAAAAAAAAAAAAAAGTATACCACCTGACCGACGCAGTCCATAGTAACGAGTGTCCCACGACGATCCAGCTCTGCTACATCAGAATGACAGGCAGAGCCTGTCATCCCGGCGCAGCACAGCTGATTACCTGCTTCCCCGGCGGTGACGTCATCGGACTGGTTTACGGCCGGGATTACCCTGCAGTCACTGCAGTTATCGCGAAAAACTGCATGTGACCGCCAGGGAGAAGATAATGGCGGCCATCAAGCAGTCCAGGACGTGACCGCCGGAGATCTTCTGCCAGGTAAGTGCCGCTGACTCCTGACAGACCCGACCGACGGACACTCACAGTGACAGCGACAAATCCGATTCCGGTATTCGATAAGACGAAAATATCGAAACAAATTATCGAAAGGCCGATAGAGCTAATATCGGCCGATACCCGATATTTGCAGTATCGTATCGCTCAACACTACTGGCGACTGACCGGGTGTTGGCTGCCGCCCTGTGCTGTGCTCCGCCACCGTAACTGGGAGACAGCGACTAGTGATGAGCGAATGTGCTCTGATAAGGTGTTATCTCAGCATGCTCGGGTGCTAACCCAGTGACTTCAGCGTGCTCAAATACTATGTTCCAGTCCCCGCGGCTGCATGTCTCACTGCTGTTGGACAGCCGCAACACATGAAGACATCACACCACAGACATCTTTGGTCTCATGGCTTCTGTAGCCATTCCTATCCACGATAACAACTCAAATAAATTCAGAGGGCGGCCAGGCCATAGTAAAGATGTTTATTCCGCCCTTAGAGCAGACTCATATTTAGCATCCTCGCTTCCTTAACCCCTTAATATCCACTGACGTGCAGAGTCCGTCATGGCAAGGTGCCAGTTCCGGCACCAGGACGGACTCTGCACGTCATGCCTTTGATCTACCACTGCGTGTAAACACGCAGTGGTAGATCAGTGCCGACAGCTGTCACAGACAGCTGACAGGCACGGCAAGCGGTGCGGGGACCTTTGCCGTCGGTCCCCGCACCCACAGCGCTGTGCTTGGTCAGTCAATCTGACTGACCAAACACAGCAGCGATCGCGCAGGAGAAGCTGAAATTTCAGCTTCCCCAGCGCGATCAGTGCAGGAGCCGGCGCTGCAGTGGCCAGGCTTCCTGCACTGACAGCCAGGAGCGGAGCCCCCACCGCCCCTGGCTGTTAACCCCCTGACTGCTGCGATCGAGCGCGATCGCAGAGCTCGGGGGGAGGCAGAGGGTCGGGAGCTCCCTCTTCCTCAGATCAGCGTCCCAGCGATGTAATCGCAGGGCCCGATCTCTGCCTTGATGACCCGGGGGTTGTCATGACAACCTCCGGGTCATTTAGCTACGGGAAGCTGCTGTGATCATGTCACAGCAGCTTCCACTATAGTTGCAATGCATTGCAATGCCAGAGCATTGCAATGCATTGTAACTGCAATCAAAAGTAAAAAAAGTGAAAGTCCCATAAAGGGACAAGTTGAAAAAAATCATTTTTTAAAAAAAATTGTAAAAAAAATATTAAAAAATAATTTAAAAAAAATCCCCTAAAAAATACACATTTTTATGTAATAAAAAAAATAAAAAACAAAAAAAATACACATGTTAGGTATCGCCATGTCCGTAAAAATCCCATCTATAAAAGCATAACCCTAGTTAACCCCTTCAGTGAAAGCCGTAAAAAAAAAAAAAAAAAGTAGTAAATTATACTTTTTCCAAGCGGTATCATTATACCACTTGGAAAAAGTGCAATAACACGCGATCAAAAAGTCAGATATAAATAATCATGGTACCGCTGAAAACGTCATCTTGTCCCGCAAAAAACAAGCCTCTATACAGCATCATCAGCGAAAAAATAAAAAAGTTATAGCTCGCGGAATAAACTGATGCAAAAATAATTATTTTTTCTATAAAATTCTTTATTGTGTAAAAAACGCCAAAACATAAAAAAAATATATAAATGAGGTATCGCTGTAATCGTAGTGACCCGAAGAATAAAGCTGCTTTATCAATTTTACCACACGCGGAACGGGGGAAAAAAAAAAAAAAAAAAACAATTCCTGAATTGCTGGTTTTTGTTCATTCTGCTTCCACAAAAATCGGAATAGGAAGCGATCAAAAAACGTTATGTGCCCGAATATGGTACCAATAAATACGTCAGCTCGTCCCGCAAAAAATAAGCCCACAGATAACTCTGTCGGCCGAAATATGGAAAAATTATAGCTCTCAAAATACGGCGATGCAAAAAATTCTTACAAAAAATTATTCCAAAAAAAAGCATCTTTTAGAGTGTGACAGAAGCTAAACATGAAAAAAGGTGTAAATCTGGTATCGCCGTAATCGCACCGATCCGAGGAATAAAGTCGCCTAATCACTAATACGCACGAGGAACGGCGTAAAAAAGAAAACCAATTCTTCACCTTTGGTAGATTTGTTCATTGTGCCTCCCAAAGATCGCAGTAAGGCGATCACAGTGGTTCCCCCCCGCATATGGGGTATCAGCGTACTCAGGACAAAATGCACAATAGCTTTTGGGGTCCTATTTCTCCTGTTACCCTTATAAAAATAAAAATTTGGGGGCAAAAAGGTCATTTTTGTGGAAAAAAATATGATTTTTTTTATTTTCACGGCTCTACGTTATAAACTTCTGTGAAGCCCTTGGGGGTTCAAAGTGCTGACCACACATCTAGATAAGTTCCTTGGGGATCTAGTTTGCAAAATGGGGTCATTTGTGGGGGGTTTCTACTGTTTAGGCACATCAGGGGCTCTCCAAGCGCGACATGACACCCGCAGACCATTCCATCAAAGTCTGCATTTAAAAACGGTGCTCCTTCCTTTCCGATCTCTGCCATGCGTCAAAATAGTGGTTCCCCCCCACATATGGGATATCAGCATACTCAGGACAAATTGCACAATAGCTTTTGGGGTCCTATTTCTCCTGTTACCATTATAAAAATAAAAATTTGGGGCAAAAAGATTATTTTTGTGGAAAAAAATATGATTTTTTTATTTTCACGGCTCTACGTTATAAACTTCTGTGAAGCACTTGGGGGTTCAAAGTGCTCACCACACATCTAGAAAAGTTCCTTGGGGGGTCTAGTTTCCAAAATGGAGTCACTTGTGGGGGGTTTCTACTGTTTAGGCACATCAGGGGCTATCCAAACGTGACATGACACCCACAGACCATTCCATCAAAGTCTGCATTTGAAAAAGGCGCTACCTTCCTTTCGAGCTCTGCCATGCGTCAAAATAGTGGTTTCCCCCCACATATGGGGTATCAGCGTACTCAGGACAAATTGCACAATAACTTTTGGGGTCCTGTTACCCTTTGGAAAATAACAATTGGGGGTGGAAAGATCATTTTTGTGGAAAAGATATGATTTTTTAATTTTACTGCTCTACGTTATAACCTTCTGTGAAGCCTTTGGGGTTCAAAGCTCTCACCACACATCTAGATAAGTTCCTTGGGGGGTCTAGTTTCCAAAATGGGGTCACTTGTGGGGGGTTTCCACTGTTTAGGTACACAGGGACTCTCCAAATACGACACGGCATCCAATCTCAATTCCAGCCAAAAAAGTCAAATGGCGCTGCTTCCCTTCCGAGCTCTGCCATGCGCCCAAATAGTGGTTTACCCCCACCTATGGGGTATCAGCGTACTCAGGACTAATTGCACAATAAATTTTGGGGTCCTTTTATCCTTTGGAAAATAAAAATTGGGATGAAAAGATCATTTTTGTGGAAAAAATATGATTTTTTAATTTACGGCTCTACGTTATAACCTTCTGTGAAGCGCTTGGGGGTTAAAAGCTCTCACAACACATTTAGATAAGTTCCTTGGGGGTCTAGTTTCCAAAATGGGGTCACTTGTGGGGGGTTTCCACTGTTTAGGCACACAGGGACTCTCCAAATGCGACATGGCGTCCAATCTCAATTCCAGCCAAAAAAGTCAAATGGCGCTGCTTCCCTTCCGAGCTCTGCCATGCGCCCAAATAGTGGTTTACCCCCACATATGGGGTATCAGCGTACTCAGGACTAATTGCCCAATAACTTTTGGGGTCCTTTTATCCTTTGGAAAATAATAATTGGGATGAAAAGATCATTTTTGTGGAAAAAATATGATTTTTTAATTTTACGGCTCTACGTTATAACCTTCTGTGAAGCCCTTGGGGGTTAAAAGCTCTCACAACACATTTAGATGAGTTCCTTGAGGGTCCAGTTTCCAAAATGGGGTCACTTGTGGGGGGTTTCCACTGTTTAGGCACACAGGGACTCTCCAAATGCGACATGGCGTCCAATCTCAATTCCAGCCAAAAAAGTCAAATGGCGCTGCTTCCCTTCCGAGCTCTGCCATGCGCCCAAATAGTGGTTTACCCCCACATATGGGGTATCAGCGTACTCAGGACTAATTGCCCAATAACTTTTGGGGTCCTTTTATCCTTTGGAAAATAATAATTGGGATGAAAAGATCATTTTTGTGGAAAAAATATGATTTTTTAATTTTACGGCTCTACGTTATAACCTTCTGTGAAGCCCTTGGGGTTAAAAGCTCTCACAACACATTTAGATGAGTTCCTTGAGGGGTCCAGTTTCCAAAATGGGGTCACTTGTGGGGGGTTTCCACTGTTTAGGCACACAGGGACTCTCCAAATGCGACATGGCGTCCAATCTCAATTCCAGCCAAAAAAGTCAAATGGCGCTGCTTCCATTCCGAGCTCTGCCATGCGCCCAAATAGTGGTTTACCCCCACACATGGTATATCGGTGTACTCTAGAGAAATTGTACAACAAATATTGTGGTTCATTTTCTCCTGATACCCTTGACAAAATTAAAAAAAATTGTGTCGAAAGAAAAATTTTGGGAAAAAAAGTTAAATGTTCATTTTTTCCTTCCACATTGCTTCAATTCTTGTGAAGTACCTAAAGGGTTAATAAACTTATTGAATGTGGCTTTGAACACGTTGAGGGGTGCAGTTTTTAGAATGGTGTCACTTTTGGGTATTTTCTGTCATATTGACCCCTCAAATTCACTTCAAATGTGAGGTGGTCCCTAAAAAAATGGTTTTGTAAATTTTGTTGGAAAAATGAGAAATTGCTGGTCAACTTTTAACACTTATAACTTCGTAACAAAAAAAATTTTGGTTCCAAAATTGTGCTGATGTAAAGTAGACATGTGGTAAATGTTATTTATTAACTAATTTTTGTGACATATCTCTCTGATTTAATGGCATAAAAATTAAAAGTTTGAAAATTGCAAAATTTTCAAAATTTTTGCCATATTTCCATTTTTTTCATAAAGAAACGCAAGTTATATTGAAGAAATTTTACCACTATCATGAAGTACAATATGTCACGAGAAAACAGTCTCAGAATCGCCAAGATCCGTAGAAGCGTTCCAGAGTTATAACCTCATAAAGAGACAGTGGTCAGAATTGTAAAAATTGGCCTGGTCTTTAACCTACAAAATGGCTTGGTCGTTAAGGGGTTAAACATTCTCAGCTCCTGGTGCAACTTCTAACTGGGTCCTAATGGAAGCAGGATGGGATGTCGTGTACGCCACTGCACATTGTGTCCTGGCCCCAGGGCTGCCACTAGGAATTTCTGGGCCCCATACTGGCAAAATTTTCTGGGCCCTCTTGAGACTCCGCCCAGGCTCCACCCCAGCCCCGCCTCCACCCTTCAAACTGTCCACAGTCCCACAACTCTCTTGGAAAAACTCCACTTCTCACCAATCACACATTAAAGGGAATCTGTCACCCTAAATTGGCGGGATATTTAAATGATGGCAGTCAGGTCAGATGGGGGGTGTTTTGGGTACTTGCCTTAACATGTTGTTCGCCGCTGTCTCCATTATTTCTGGGAATTGTAGTCGTTGCCCTCCATATAACGCGCCTGCGCATTGCAATCTTGAATTGCGCACGCACAGTATGCTTTGCCCGCAGATTGCAATGCGCAGGTGCGTTATATGGAGGGCAACGACTACAATTCCCAGAAATAATGGAGACAGCGGCGAACAACATGTTAAGGCAAGTACCCAAAACACCGCCCATCTGACCTGACTGCCATCATTTAAATATCTCGCCAATTTAGGGTGACAGATTCCCTTTAACAGTTCTCATCACCAGATCACACATATAGCCAGCAGCTCTTGTTTTGTCCAAAAGATTTTTTTAAGCCGCCACCATGACACGGTAGACTCTTTTGGCTGGGCTCTACTCTACTGTAACCTATTAAATATTTGTTAAAATATCCAATACAATTTAGGTATATTTTTATTTATTTTTTAATTTTTAAAATGACCAATAGTATCACATACAAGGAACAAATACCACCAGACCACATAGTACCACCACAAAGTGACCAAATAATATCACATACAAGAGACAAATACCTCCACACCATGTCCAGACCACATATTACCACCACAAAGTGACTAAATAATATCACATACAAGGGACAACTACCACAACACCATGACCAGACCACATATTACCACCACATAGTGACCAAATAATATCACATACAAGGAACAAGTACCACCAGACCACATATTACCACCACAAGTGACCAAATAATATCATATACAAGGAACAAATACCGCCACACCATGTCCAGACCACATATTACCACCACAGTGACCGAATAATATCACATACAAGGACAAATACCGCAACACCATGTCCAGACCACATATTACCACCACATAGTGACTGAATACTACAATACTGATCAGTAGTGTTGAGCATTCCGATACTGCAAATATCGGGTATCGGCCGGCATTACCCGGCAATTGAATCAGAGGCTATTTTACTATGTAGAGGTGTATGAACTATAAATATATGTATAATATATATATATATATATATATATATATATATATATATATGTGACAATGATATGTATATACAGGTCCTTCTCAAAAAATTAGCATATAGTGCTAAATTTCATTATTTTCCATAATGTAATGATTACAATTAAACTTTCATATATTTTAGATTCATTACACACCAACTGAAATTTGTCAGGTCTTTTATTGTTTTAATACTGATGATTTTGGCATACAACTCCTGATAACCCAAAAAACCTGTCTCAAAAAATTAGCATATCAAGAAAAGGTTCTCTAAACGACCTATTACCCTAATCTTCTGAATCAACTAATTAACTCTAAACACATGCAAAAGATTCCTGAGGCTTTTAAAAACTCCCTGCCTGGTTCATTACTCAAAACCCCCATCATGGGTAAGACTAGCGACCTTACTGATGTCAAGAAGGCCATCATTGACACCCTCAAACAAGAGGGTAAGACCCAGAAAGAAATTTCTCAACAAATAGGCTGTTCCCAGAGTGCTGTATCAAGGCACCTCAATGGGAAGTCTGTTGGAAGGAAACAATGTGGCAGAAAACGCTGTACAACGAGAAGAGGTGACCGGACCCTGAGGAAGATTGTGGAGAAGGACCGATTCCAGACCTTGGGGGACCTGAGGAAGCAGTGGACTGAGTCTGGTGTAGAAACATCCAGAGCCACCGTGCACAGGCGTGTGCAGGAAATGGGCTACAGGTGCCGCATTCCCCAGGTAAAGCCACTTTTGTACCATAAACAGCGGCAGAAGCGCCTGACCTGGGCTACAGAGAAGCAGCACTGGACTGTTGCTAAGTGGTCTCAAGTACTTTTTTCTGATGAAAGCAAATTTTGCATGTCATTCGGAAATCAAGGTGCCAGAGTCTGGAGGAAGACTGGGGAGAAGGAAATGCCAAAATGCCTGAAGTCCAGTGTCAAGTACCCACAGTCAGTGATGGTGTGGGGTGCCATGTCAGCTGCTGGTGTTGGTCCACTGTGTTTCATCAAGGGCAGGGTCAATGCAGCTAGCTATCAGGAGATTTTGGAGCACTTCATGCTTCCATCGGCTGAAATGCTTTATGGAGATGAAGATTTCATTTTTCAGCACGACCTGGCACCTGCTCACAGTGCCAAAACCACTGGTAAATGGTTTACTGACCATGGTATTACTGTGCTCAATTGGCCTGCCAACTCTCCTGACCTGAACCCCATAGAGAATCTGTGGGATATTGTGAAGAGAAAGTTGAGAGACGCAAGACCCAACACTCTGGATGAGCTTAAGGCCGCTATCGAAGCATCCTGGGCCTCCATAACACCTCAGCTGTTATGATTTGGTAGCTGAGGAGAGCAGGCAAAAAAGGAAATACACCAGAGCAGTTGGAAACTATGAGATTGCAGTACCCTGACTAACCACCACAACTAGAGGCAGCCGTGGAGCGTTCCTACGTTGGTCCTAGACGCCTCGTCACAGCCTGAGAAACTAACTACACCTAAAGATAGAAAGAGGAAAGCTATCTGCCCCGGAGCTGATCCCCAAAGAACATAGAAAGCCCCCAAACATGTAATGGCGGTTAGACAAGAAGAAATACTGACACAGACAAAAAATAGTATGAGCAAACGTTGGGGCCCAAACTTACTAAATAGAAAAGGATAGGAAGGGCACTTACTGCAATCTCAAAAAACCCTGAAAAGCACCAACTCTACTAATTTCAAAAACACCTGAGATCACACGACCTCTACCACCTAAATTAGTTCTCTGGTGTAACCAAAAACAAAACAGCAGCCACTGAAAAAACTGGAAAAAGCAAATGTACAAACATCAGTGGCTGAACTGAACTGAGAGGGCAAAAGCCCCCAGAGGGGACCCTGAAGGCCCCCACAGAAGTGCAGGACAAAATGCAAAAATCAAGCACAAAAACAAAAAGAAGAAAATGTCTTATCTGTTAGCAGGAGATTCAGACACGACACAGCAGGCTACCAAGGAAACAGGAATCAAGGATTGAGACCAGAACAATTGATCACCGGCAACCCTGATGGGAAGGCGACTCCCTTATATAAGACCAGTCAGTAACACCTGATTCCCAATCCTCACAATCTTCACTGGACAGTCCAGTACCGTTTGTAACCACCAGAGGGAGCTTCTGATCAGAACTCATTTCCAGCCTATTCACAACACTCAGCAGTGTCACAGGCTGATTGCCTTCATGCCACGCCGCATTGAAGCAGTCATTTCTGCAAAAGGATTCCTGACCAAGTATTGAGTGCATAACTGAACTTTATTATTTGATGTTTTTTTTGTTTGTTTTTAAAAAACACTTTTATTTTATTGGACGGTTGAAATATGTTAATTTTTTGAGACAGGTTTTTTGGGTTATCAGGAGTTGTATGCCAAAATCATCAGTATTAAAACAATAAAAGACCTGACAAATTTCAGTTGGTGTGTAATGATTCTAAAATATATGAAAGTTTAATTGTAATCATTACATTATGGAAAATAATGAAATTTTGCACTATATGCTAATTTTTTGAGAAGGACCTATATATATATGTATTCTGTGTGTGCATATTTAGTGTTTACAAGGAAAGAAAGGGTTTTTTTTAGTTCCGATATTTCTGTCCCATAGACTTGCATTGGATTTCCGGTATCGGAATCGGGTATTGCCGACACTTTTTGGTATCGGCGATACCCATTCCGATCCGATACTTCTTGATATCGGGAAATATCGCTCAACTCTACTGATCAGTAATAAAAAAAAACAATACTATCACCATAAGTGCCGTTATACACAGGAGATCTGTACTTAGTATGTAGTGTCTGTGTACAGGTAATACAGTGATCACTGGTGACATTGTACACAGGACTTCTGTTTATAGTATACAGTGTATAGTGTCAGTGTACAGGTAACACTGACTCACCAGTGACGTCTCTAGGTGAAGTCCTTCATCTTTGCTTTTCATCTTTCATCCAGCACAGACCGCCATCACTTCTTCCAGCCAGGGCTCATCTCTGCAGGAAATAACACAGTTATCTAGAGCTCCACTTGCAGAACACATTACTTATTTTTTCCCAACTTCTAAACTACACCAGATGAAGAAAAAAAAGGCGACATAGTGTCGCTCTGCACAGTAACAGGACCTCCCCCCATTTAAAACAGTATTCTCAAAAAATAAAATAAATACATCACTACAGTAATACTATCCCTTAATTAGCCGCTATGGTAATAATATCCCCCATCCTGGCCCCGTGTGTCTCATTCCTGGCTTCAGCCATATGTTCTCCCATCCCACCCTCATGAGTATCCATTCTGCCCCATATGATCTCCCCATCCTGCCCCATGATCCTGCCCCATCTGTCTTCAACCCTGCTCCATCTGTCTCCAACCCTGCCCCATCTGTCTCCAACCCAGCCCATTAGTCTCCAGTCCTGCCCCATGTCTTTTATCCTGCCCCAGTGTCTCCAATCCTACCCCCAGTGTCTCTAATCCTGCCCCCATTGCCTCCAATCATGCCCCCATTGCCTCCAATCATGCCCCCAGTGTCTCCATTCTGCCCCAGTGTCTCCATTCTGCCCCCATTTTCTTTCATTCTGCCCCCTGTCTCCAATCCAGCCCCAGTGTCTCCAATCGTGCCCCCAGGTCTCCAATCCTACCCCCAGTGCCTCCAATTGCCCTGCTCCCAGTGCTCCAATCCTGCCCCCAGTGTCTCCCAATCCTGCCCCATGCCTCCAATCGCCCCATGCCTCCAATCCTGCCCCCAGTGTCTCCATCCTGCCCCCAGTGTCTCCATCTCCCATCCTGCCCCCTGTGTCTCCAATCCTGCCCCAGTGCCTCCAATCCTGCCCCAGTGTCTCCAATCCTGCCCCAGTGTCTCCAATCTGCCCCCAGTGCCTCCAATCCTGCCCCCAGTGCTCCAATCCTGCCCCCGTGTCTCCAATCCTGTCTCCATGACTTTCATTCTACCCCTGTGTCTCTATCCTGCCCGTCTCCATCCTGATTCCTGCCCCGTCTCCATCCTGATTCCTGCCTTGTCTCCATCCTGCCCCGTCTCCATCCTGATTCCTGCCCCGTGTCCATCCTGATTCCTGCCCCATCTCCATCCTGCCCCGTCTTCATCCTGATTCCTGCCCCGTCTCCATCCTGATTCCTGCCCCATTCTGTAATGCTGTAGATAAGCCCCCAATGTAACCTGAAAGTAAGAAAAACAAGTTAGATTATACTCACCTGGGGGTCCGGTCCGATGGGCGTCGCAGGTCTGGGTCCGGCGCCTCCCATCTTCATACTATGACGTCCTCTTCCTTGCTACTGTCGTGGCTCCTGTGCAGGTGTACTGATCTGCCCTGTTGAGGGCAGAGCAGAGTACTGCAGTGTGCAGGCGCCGGTAAAGGTCTGAGAGGCCCAGCGCCTGTGCTCTGCAGTACTTTGCTCTGCCCTCTGCAATAATTTGACTACTAGGATGAACCTTCACATGCGCAATCAACATGCTTTACTGTGGGAATCCCACTGCGCAAAAATGTGGACCACGGACCTCAACAACCATCAGCCGCCCCATCAATCACATCTGCTTCCTCCTCTGTTACCGTGCCAACTATTGAGACGCAGGTCTTCGACCGCAGAACCTTGGGTTCTTTACTTCTTTACCCGCTCCAGTCACGCTGAGTGAGAGCCTGCCATCAGCTGTAATGGAAGCAGACATGCCTGCTGTTTTTGACCGATCTCAGTGAACAAGCGCACAACAAGTTTCTCAATCCACCGTAACATCTCCGCCTGTACGTTTCTCACAGTCCAGCAGTTTTTCCATTTCACCGTACTCCGCCCTCTCTCAGCACTGCAGCCAGCCCATGCTTCCACAATTGTGGTCACGTAAAAGATTGTTTCCTCTTATGCATGACAAAGCTAAGCGGTTGAACTCCACCATCTCCAATCTGTTAGCCACGGATATGCTGCCTTTCCGCCCAGCAGATACGGTTTCCGAAAGCTGATGGCCATCGCAGTCCCCCAGTAGCAATTGCCCAGTTGCCATTACATTTCTAAGAAAGCTGTGCCTGCGCTACACCAGCATGTCGCAGACAACAGCACCCATTCCTTGACTAAATCTCTCTCTGCCAGGGTGCATTTCTCCACAGACGCTTGGATGAGTAAGCATGGCCAAGGGCGTAACATCTCGCTGACTGGGCACTGTGTGACTCTGGTGGCTGTTGGGACAGGCGCTGCTCCACAAGTCTAGGAATCCCCAAGGCTTGGAGGACAAACCTCTACATTTAACACTTCCTCCACTGCTTCTGCCTCTTCTGTATCCTCTAGGGCCTCCACCTGTGCCCTCAACCTCTGCCTTAACGAGACACACGTTCCAACAGTGCAGAGCGAATCCCCACCACCTATGTACTGTGCAGCCAAGGCTCACCGCAATCAGGCAGTATTAAAATTGATATGCCTTGGAGATTGCAGTCATACAGCTGAAGAGTTGTGGAAAGCTCTCCAGGCTTAGTTTGATCAATGGCTGTCTCCACTGAACCTGCATCCAGGGAAGGCCGTGTCCAATAACGGTGCGAGCCTGGAGGTGGCCCTACGGCGAGGCAAGCTCACACACGTGGCTTGCATGGCTCACGTCTTCAACCTAGTGGTATAGCGTTTTCTCTGCCACTATCCTGGCCTGGGTGAGCTGCTCCAGAAAGCCAGTAAGCTGTGTGCTCATTTCCGCCATTCGCACCCCTCTGGTCATCGACTTGCATCAATACAGAGGTCTTTGTCCATGCCAGTTAACAGGTTGATATGCGATGTGCCGACACGGTGGAATTCCACTCTGCACATGATGCAGCGACTGTGGCAGCAGCAACAGCCCTGACGCAGTATGTTATGTCGTATAGCCTGGGCCAATGCATATCACGTTTACAGAGTGGTCACATATTAAGGACCTCTGCACCCTTCTGCACAGTTTCAAAATGGCTACCAAGATGGTTAGCACTGATGACGCCGTCATCAGCATCACTATTCCGGTCATCTATATTCTGGAGCAGACTTTGAATAGCCTGCGGAAGGAGATGGTGGTCCCAAAAGCAGAGGAGGATGCAGAAGGGATAACATTGTCTCTAAAGGCACTGTCACACTTAGCGATCGCACTAGCGATCACGACAACGACACAACCTGGCGAGATCACTGGTGCGATCGCTATGTGGTCGCTAGTTAGCTTCCAAACACAAAGATCTCATCAGAGATCAGCGATCGGTATAATGACCTCTGCGGTCGTTGGGAAAACCTAGTCCCACCTGCGACGCTGGTAAAGTCGTTCATAAAGGGTGTCACACTCAGCGATTCAGGCTCACCAGCGGGACACCAACGACCAAAAAACGGCTAAGAACGTTCATAAGCGATTAGCCACATTGCAGTGGGGGCCACATCGCCGCTACATGTCACACTCAGCTGCGTCGCTAACGAGATCGCTACTGCATCATAAAATCGGTGACTCTTTAGCGATCTCGTTAGCGATCTCGCTTAGTGTGACAGTACCTTAAGTTCAAGACTGTCGTCGCACAGGCAGGTGCCAAGGGAGGATGGATTACTGCGATCGAGGGGGGCTGGTGATAACAGATAAACTATTATCGAAGGTGCAAAATTCTAGGAACAAATGGAGGAGAAAGAGGATGGACGAGCAACTGTCGGATGAAGAGGATAATCCTCCCTTTTCTGTTGTTCGTGGTGATGGGAGGGGATGGAGGAAACGAGCCTCATTGTTACCCAGCCACCAACACAGCATGGGCTTGGACCTCATGGTAGAGCCCGACATATGAGTGCCTTCTTACTGCACTATCTGCAACATGATCCCTGTATAGTTATGATTAGGAATACTGCTGACTACCAGGTTGCCACTCTGTTAGCTCCACGTTATAAAACCAAATTTTGCCAGATGATTCCCGCCCTGGAAAGGGACCCGTGAATGCTTGAGTATCGAAACACACTTTTACACAACCTTAAGAGAGCTTTTCCCCAAGACAGCAGTCCTTTGACACTTTATTTAGACCAACTCGTGCACCACAGCAACAGAGTCCATGTCTTACACGTGGTGAATGAATGGAGAGGATGGTGCAGAAGTATCTAGAATTGGATATCAATACCATCAGGGAGGGTTTGGACCTTTTCACATTTTGGTCTTACAGAATGGATGAGTGACCTGAGCTCGCTTCACATGCCTTGGAGGTTTTATAGTGCCCAGCAGCCAGCGTTCTCTCAGAACATGTAGACCTCCTAACTTTCATTAAGATGAACAAGTCATGGATCTCCAAGGACTTTTGCACCCCAATCGCAGACTGTACAGACTAGGTGATATTGCATTTTTTAGCGTGATGCATTAATGTCACGTAACACGTAACTGCATTCTGATATCTTTAGTGTGGCTTCTGTGCCTGCTGCTGATGTTAACACAAATTTGTTTAAATGTGAACAGTCATGGTTGGTCTATATCTGCTGGGTTAGCTGTAGTGGAAGACGTCTTAAGGTCCCGTCACACTCTACAATGTCCCAGTGATCCCACCAACGATCCGACGTGGATGGGAATCGCTGGGACATAGTTAGCTGATCGCTGGTGAGCTGTCACATGGGCAGACTCACCAGCGATCAGGACCAGCGAGCACGCTGGTATCCAGTGTACACATCGGGTAACTAAGCGTTGCGCGGCGCTTAGTTACCCGATGTGTACCCTAGATACCAGCTCCCAGCTTCTGCTGTACACGCTGGGAGCTGGTATCCAGTGTACACATCAGGTAACTAAGCGCCGCGCTTAGTTACCCGATGTGTACCCTAGATACCAGCTCCCAGCTTTTGCTGTATGCGCTGGGAGCTCGCTGATCGTTGGTCTCCCGCTGTCACACGCAGCGATGCGCGCTGGCCAGCGGGAGACTAACTATGAAAAAATGGTCCAGGTCATTCGACGATGACCAGCGATACCCAGCAGGGGGGCTGGTCGTTGCTGCGTGTCACACTTAGCGAGATCGCTGGCTAGGTCGCTGTTGTGTCGCAAAATCGGTGACACTTCAGCGATCTCGCTAGCGATCTTGCTTAGTGTGACGGGGGCTTTAGTCCCAATTATACTCTTTCTATTCTCGTGACAGTTATTCCACTTCGGTGGTGTCAGGCCCTCATTTTTTAAAATGTGACCACTTCTGGTTGGGTGTCCATCTGCTGGATTGGGTGTAGTGGAAGACCTATCGGTCCCTATTATACTATTTCTTCTGTGGTGAAATTGATGCCAGTAATTTTTGGAAATTTGAACACTCCTGGTTGGGTCTCCTTCATGTGTGTTGCCTGTAGCAATAGGCCTCCGAGACTGTCAGGCCTCCAATTCCTTGGACTCAACTACCCTTGTTACTATCCTTAAATTTTTCTGACAATGGTAGTCTACAAAACTGATATTTGTGCCACCTGAGCCTGAGTGTGGCTCAGCATGAAAGCAGGTAGAGGTGTTGCATGTGGTATCAGGGCTCCCAGCCAGGAGGCTTACACCGATCCCTCACCCACCTCATCTTACTGTGACATTCAATTGAGAGCTGTAAATGCTGTCCCAGACCCCCGATACCTCATGCCTGGCTGATTGCTGCAGTGCCATGCAACAATTAGTATTGTGGGTGAATTGAGGTCACTTTCCTGGTGTATGCTCCAAATTTGATGTGTTTTGGCAGCATTTGGGTCCGATATAAGGTGTTGTACATGCGTTTGTTTTTGCCTCTCATTGACCTGAATGGCGTTCTGTAATGTTCGGCGAATATTCAACAAATTAATCGGCGAATATTGCAAATTCGGCAATCGTAATCCGAACTGAACATTGAAATATTTGCTCATCTCTAATGCTGAGCTCTGTCCTGTGAACTAGCCTGGGTATGACCAGGGGTGAACCTAGCCTCTCTGCTGCCTGAGGCTAACTGCAAAACGGCGCTCCCCCCATTGTAAAATCAGTACAAATAAATCTGGTTTACTCTTACTAGCCTAACGTGACGCACATGTGAAATACATACACTTTTAGGGTATGTGCAGACGTTGCAGAATCTGCTGTGGAATTTTCTGCGCAGATTTTGCTAAATCCGCAGGTAAAATGACCTGTGTTTTACCTGCGGATTTAGTGCGGATTTGCCGCGTTTTTTGTGCGGATTTCCCCTGCGTTTTGAGACCTGCGGATTCCTATTTAGAGCAGGTCTCAAAACGCTGCGGAACTGCACAAAAGAAGTGACATGCTGCGGATTTAAATACGCACCAAATCCGCGCGGAAAAATCCGCAGCATGTGCATTGCGTTTTTTTATTTCCATTGAATGTAATGGTACTGTACATCACTTGCAGTTCTGCTGTGGATCTGCAGCGGCAAATCTGCTGCTGATCCGCAGCAGATTCCGCAACGTGTGCACAGACCCTGAAAATAGGAATATGTTTGAAACATCGATTTTTATATTTGTTAAAGTTCTGTATAAGTAGTACACCCTCTACTCCGTAAACCTTGTACACATGCAGCTTTGCACCATACTCCTCATACACATGCGGCTCCGCTCCGTACACATGCGGCTCCGCTCCATACGCACGCGGCTTCACTCCGTAACACCTCGTACACACATGGCTCGGCTCCGCTCCATACACACATGGCTCAAGCACGGAGCCCTGTGTGTACGGAGCTGAGCGGCTCAGCTCCGTACACTTCGTACACACAGGGCTCCGTTTCGTAAGCCCCGTACACACAGCCCTGCTACATCCACCTCATACACACATGGCTTCGCTTCGTACACCTCGTACACACACGACTTCGCTCCGTACACCTCGTACACACACGGCTTCGCTCCGTACACCTCGTACACACACGGCTCCGCTCCGTACACTTGGTACACACACGGCTCCGCTCCGTACACCTCGTAAACACACGGCTCCGCTCCGTACACCTCGTACACACACGGCTCCGCTCCGTACACCTTGTACGCACACGTTTCTGCTCCGTACACCTTGTATATACACGGCCCCGCTCCGTACACCTTGTACACACACAGCTCTGCTACATCCACACTGTAAACCCCTCCTGATCCCAAACATAAACTTACCTTCATCCAGCACCATGACAACCAGCACAGCAGACCTTCACACAGGGAGCCTGACCATGTGACCCCTGACTCCTCCACCTCCCGTGACCTCATCACAGGTCCTGCTCGCACATAAGAGGACAGCACAGCAACGGACTCCTGGCTGCGAGAAGCTGAAGTGGAAAGGTGGGAGGGTGAGGAAGAGGTGCATGGGGGGCGTGGCTGCTTCTCACTGCGGGACACATAGCACCGTGCGCAGGAGTGTAATCATCAGCAGGGATTAAGGAGAGCCGGCACCACACCACGTGTTCTGAGTTCTGCTCTGCCGCCCCCTAGTGTCATGGGTGCATCGCCACAAAGATCGTCGCGATTGAACATTCTGACTTCTCACAGCTGAGTTGCTGGTTCTTTGTTTTTTGGTAATGAGAGAGTTAATTTTACCTAGCTCTTTGCTAAGGCTAGGTGCAGCCTCGCCCGGCTGCTTTTGATTATGTTCTAATTAGTTTCCTTTATATACCTGCCAGTCTGCTTGTTAGATGCCGGTGAAAGCATTCATGTAGTCTAGCAGACTGGATCGGTTCTGAGAATACTTAAGCTAAGAGCTCCTTAGTTGTTTTTACTCTTACAGCTTATAGTTTTTCTCTGAGACCTTAGGTGTTCCTACTGTGTGTGAGTGTTGTATGTAAGACTTTATTTACTTTATTTCTTGTCTTTCTTGTATGTCTTTCTGTTCATTAACCGTTACCTGTTCATTCCCTTTGGTGGTATTCAGGGTCCTTCTTAGGACTAGAATACAGTTGGCAGGGATTGATAGGAGACAGGGTTTACGCTGGTGGCCTGGACCTCTGTACCTTTAACAGTACCTCCAGGTTGAGGGATTAGTTAGGACCCCAGTTTAGGGTCAGCTTAGACCCCGGTCACCCTCTAGCCGGAGACAGCGTATAACGGATTCCGTTTTGACCCACTGGACATTCTGTCAGGTAAATCTATGTTATCATATATCTATGCGCATGTTATATAGTATGTTGCCCTTTTGATATAGATTACTGACATCACATATATATATCTGCTATACAGCGTGACATTTTCACCGGCCAAACTAAAGATTCTCCCCAGCTGTCATGGATCCAGTAGCCCAGCTGGCCCGGCAGTTGCAGGGGTTGTCCATGGAATTTGCAGACATTAAGTCCAAGGTTTTGTTCCCCCCGGAGCAAACCAGATCTGAACCTAAGGTTGCTCTCCCGGACAGGTTCACTGGTGGGCGGGACAAATTTTTTATTTTCCGGGAGGCATGTAAATTGTACTTTCGGCTGCGGCCTCGGTCATCTGGGAGTGAAGAGCAGAGGGTGGGAATTGTTATCTCGCTCTTACAAGGGGACCCTCAATCTTGGGCGTTCTCTATTCCTCCAGGCTCCCCAGATCTCCAGTCAGTGGATCGATTTTTTGCTGCCCTGGGTCTGGTATATGATGATCCGGATCGAGTCTCCCTTGCTGAAACAAGGTTACGTAAAATACGGCAAGGAAATCGTCCAGCGGAGGAATATTCTTCTGAGTTCCGTAGATGGGCAACAGATACTCAGTGGAATGACCCAGCTCTTAGGAGCCAGTTTTGTCAAGGGTTGTCTGACAAATTAAAAGATGTGTTGGCTCAGTATGATTCTCCTCCATCACTGGAGGCTGCTATGGCCCTCGCTATTCGCATTGATAGACGACTTCGGGGAAGACGCGAGGTAACTCCGCCCCCCGTGATGACTCCACCTACTACTAAAGTCCCTTATACTGAGGTTCCCCTGGTCTGTTCTGAGGAACCCATGCAGTTGGGAGGGACATCATATTGTAGGAGGGAATCGGCGGTGCGCCGCAAGACTAGAAGGTGTTTCTTTTGCGGAGAGAAGGGACATTTTGTTGGGGGGTGTCCATCCCGGACCTCTTTGAGCCAAGGAGTTAACCTGGGAGTGTGTATTTCGTCCCAAATCCCTCTCAGTTTCTCGTGCCTGCGGAGGTGGTGATTGGTACTAGAACTGAGAGGATTTCTGTTTTTCTTGATAGTGGGTCCGGGGCTAATCTGGTGGACGCTCGGTTTGCCCAGGTGCATGGTATGCAACTGAGTGTATTGGCCAAACCGGTCCCTATACTCTCTATTGATTCTAGACCTCTTGGTCAAGGTAGCTTGGTACAAGCTGTTCATAACATAGATCTTCGAGTAGGGGCAATACATAAAGAGCAATTGTCTTGTTATGTGTTGGAGGGTCTACCTACTCCTATTGTGTTGGGACTTCCTTGGTTGGCTAAACATAACCCAGTGATTGATTGGCAATCCAGAAAGATAAGCCAGTGGGGTGAATTTTGCAAGAATAACTGCATGAGCACGGTCATCGGTGCGGTTGTGCCTAGGACTTTGCCTCCTTTTCTGGAGGACTTTGGGGAGATGTTCTCAGAGGAGGGGTGTAAAGAGTTACCTCCTCATCGCGCATATGACTGCTCAATAAAGTTGCTTCCTGATGCCTTATCTCGTACTTTCCCAGGGACCGGGAGGATGGATGATCCGGTTCCTATTCCTCAGGAGGGAGTTGTAGTGTCAGCTGTATGCTCTGAGCTTGAGGGGGAGGTATTGGGGGCTCAGGGGGACGCCCCTGTGGGACTTCCAGGGAGACTGATAGTTCCAGATCAGTTAAGACTGAAGGTTACGGAGAACCGTTACAAACGGATGGCTGATAGGGGGAGAGTTTCTGGTCGAGATCTGAAGGTGAACGATCTGGTGTGGTTGTCTACCAGGAATATAAAACTTAAAGTTTCCTCCTGGAGGTTGGGTCCCAGATTCATCGGGCCGTACAGGATCAGTTCCATAATTAATCCTGTGGCATTTCGTCTGGACCTCCCTCCTACGTTTAAAAATCATAATGTGTTTCACAAGTCATTACTTAAAAAGTATGTGGCACCAGTCATACCGTCACCTCTACCTCCTTCAGTGGTGGTCAATGATAACGTGGAAATTCATGGGTCGAAAATCATTGACTCACGTCTCAGTCGCCGATCCCTTCAGTACTTAGTTCATTGGAGGGGGTATGGTCCTGAGGAGGGGACGTGGGTCCCTGCGTCTGATGTTAACGCAGATCGATTGGTTCGGACCTTTCACACAACTCACCCGGGCAGACCTGGCCCTGAGGGTCCGGAGGCCCCTCGTAGAAGGGGGGGTACTGTCATGGGTGCATCGCCACAAAGATCGTCGCAATTGCACATTCTGACTTCTCACAGCTGAGTTGCTGGTTCTTTGTTTTTTGGTAATGAGAGAGTTAATTTTACCTAGCTCTTTGCTAAGGCTAGGTGCAGCCTCGCCCGGCTGCTTTTGATTATGTTCTAATTAGTTTCCTTTATATACCTGCCAGTCTGCTTGTTAGATGCCGGTGAAAGCATTCATGTAGTCTAGCAGACTGGATCGGTTCTGAGAATACTTAAGCTAAGAGCTCCTTAGTTGTTTTTACTCTTACAACTTATAGTTTTTCTCTGAGACCTTAGGTGTTCCTACTGTGTGTGAGTGTTGTATGTAAGACTTTATTTACTTTATTTCTTGTCTTTCTTGTATGTCTTTCTGTTCATTAACCGTTACCTGTTCATTCCCTTTGGTGGTATTCAGGGTCCTTCTTAGGACTAGAATACAGTTGGCAGGGATTGATAGGAGACAGGGTTTACGCTGGTGGCCTGGACCTCTGTACCTTTAACAGTACCTCCAGGTTGAGGGATTAGTTAGGACCCCAGTTTAGGGTCAGCTTAGACCCCGGTCACCCTCTAGCCGGAGACAGCGTATAACGGATTCCGTTTTGACCCACTGGACATTCTGTCAGGTAAATCTATGTTATCATATATCTATGCGCATGTTATATAGTATGTTGCCCTTTTGATATAGATTACTGACATCACATATATATATCTGCTATACAGCGTGACACCTAGCTGCCGCCGCCTGAGACAGAAGGCTCAACTCGCCTCATTATAGGTGCGCCACTGGGTATGATGGACTCCACCCTGAGCTGTCTCCTGCTGGCACTGAAGATCTCTCACTGACTGCAGAGACAGAACAGAAGAAGGCTGCAGCTGTAAGTTTCTCTCAGGCCCAGGAGGAGTAGCCGCCGCTCACGGCGCCTCTTTATACCGGGTTTTGTGGGGGTAGGCGCACCATTTATAAAATTATAACTTTTATGTTGCTGCTTTTCTGCCCGGGGTTTAACCAATCAAAAAACGGGCGTGCCCTGCAAGGGAGCACTGGCCAATGAACGCTTTCACATCAGACTGCCAAAAGAGCTGTTTGGCCAGTGTCCCTGTCCTGCACGGCACGTCTCTGAAAGGTAGGAGCAGGGCCGACGTCAGCACCAGGGCAAGTTCCGGGGTCCTGAGCAGGTGGAGGGGGCCCACTCGCTGACGGGGACACCGATGCGCTATGGGGGCACAGTGCCTGTGACAAAGCCAGCGAGTGGGCACCCCCTGCTTGCTCAGGGCCCCGGCACTTGCGATACTTCTCCCCGATCCACCACTGTGGCATGTTACGCGTCTTCTGACTGTGACGTTCAGGTGAGAGGGTGTGATGACGTCAGGTCTGTGTGCTCTCTGCCTGAACAGTCACAGTGCGGCAAGCCAGAAGACAGCGATGCTGAGGAGTCCGGAGCTGAGCAGTGGCCAGCGAGCAGAGGTATTTCATTTTTTCTTTTTTTTAATGTTTGGAGCAATGTATGAGGCCCATTATAAATAGAGCATTATATAGGTCCTTCATATATGGGCCCCATCATACACTGGAGCATCATATATGGGGCCTATTATATACTGGAGCATCATATAGGCCTATTATATATGGAGCATTATATAGGGCCCATCATACACTGGAGCATCATATATGGGGCCCATTATACACTGGAGCATAATATGGGCCCATCATATATGGAGCACTATATGGGGCCCTTCATACATTGCAGCATCATATATGGGCCTATTATATATTTAGAATTATATGGGATCCATCATACACTGAAGCATCATATATGGGGCTCATTATTTATGGAGCATTATATGGGCCCATTGTACACTGGAGCATCATATATGGTGCCCATTATGTATGGAGCATTATATGGGGACCATTATATATGGAGCATTATATGGGGCTTATTCTGTATGGAGCATTATATGGGGCCCAACATACTGTATGGAGCATTATATGGGACTCATTATACTGAATGGAACAATATATAGGGCTCATTATACTGTATGGGGCCCATCATATACTGTGTGGAACATTATATAGGACCCATTATGTATGGAGCAATATATGGGGCTCATTATACTGTATGGAGCCATATGTGGTTCATTATACTGTATGGAGCAATATATGGGGCTCATAATGTATGGAGCAATATAAAAGGCTCATTATTCTCTATGAAGCATTTTATGGGGCCCATTATTCTGTATGGAGCAAAATATGGGGCTCATTATTCTTTATGGAGTCCATTAAACTGTATGGAGCAATATACAGTTGTGCTAAAAAGTTTACATACCCCGGCAGAATTTTTGCTTTCATGGCCTTTTTTCAGAGAATATGAGCAAACCTTTTTCTTCACTCATGGTTAGTGGTTGAGTGAAGCCATTTATTGAAATAGGCTAAGCCCTATGCACACTGTACAAAAATAAGTGCTACTGTGGAAAAAACAACTGAATATTAGAACGGACACCTCGAGCACACTCAAAAGAAATGAAGAGTCCAAAAAGAATAATTCCTTATTTTCATGCTTTTATTCACACACCAATTATGCTCCAAGTAAAGAGAAGTATACAACCCCAACGTTTCGGCCGATGTGGCCTTTTTCAAGGGGAATTTTCATGAAATCTGGCCTTCACCAACACTGTCTGATGACAAATCTGGCCTTCACCAACACTGTCTGATGACAAATGCACATTTGTCATCAGACAGTGTTGGTGAAGGCCAGATTTCATGAAAATTACCCTTGAAAAAGGCCACATCGGCTGAAACGTTGGGGTTGTATACTTCTCTTTACTTGGAGCATAATTGAAGCCATTTATTGTCAAACTACTGTGTTTTCTCTTTCTAAAGCATAATGACAACCCAAAACATCCAAATGACCCTGATCAAAAGTTCACATACCCTGATGATTTTGGCCTGATAACATGCACAGAAGTTGACACAAATGGGTTTGAATGGCTACTAATGGTAACATCCTCACCTGTGATCTGTTTGCTTGTAATCAGTGTGTGTGCATAATGTTATGATCTGCTACAAGCACTAAGGAAAGGTGGGAATTCTGTCCCTACAATAGGACTGAGCTGGATCCCTACGATGTAACGGGGAACCTGATTCTGCGACCAGACCCGCTAAAGTCTTCAGCTAGTCTGAACGAAGACCTATAGTTGCGAGGGAGGAATCCCTACAAGATCTAGGGACTGGGTGAAAAGGTGGACACCTCCTAACAGAAAGTGTAGCAGGGAAAATAAAACAGAAAACAAATACTAAGAGATCCTAAGATCAAGCAAAACTGACAGAGTAAGGCACCTAAGCACCCGGCTAGCTTAAGAGTAGATAATACAATGAAGTCCAGCAAAGCCAGAAGGGCGGAGCCAGACTAAATAGGGTAAAAAGGTCATGTGACCAGCAAACTGAAACAAAACCTAACAAGAGGGTTATAACACATAAAAGCTCAGTGAATTTCTGGGATCCATACAGACTCTTGCATCTTTATCCAGCCACTTACATTTCTCCATTGTGAGTCATGGAGAAAGCAAAAGAATTGTCAACGCATCTATGGGAAAATGTAGTTGAACTGTATAAAACAGGAAAGGGACACAAAATGATATCCAAGGAATTGATAATGACAGTCAGCAGTGTTCAAACTGTGATTAACAAATAGAAAATCAGGGGCTCTGTAAAAACAAAACCATATTTAGGTAGGCCAACAAAAATTTCATCCACAACTGCCAGGAAAATTGTTCGGTATGCAAAGAAAAACCCACAAATAACATCAGCTGAAATACTGGACTCTCTGAAAACTAGTGGTGTGGCTGTTTCAAGATGCACAATAAGGAGGCACTTGAAAAAAAATGGGCTGCATGGTTGAGTCGCCAGAAGAAAGCCATTCCTAAGCAAATGCTACAAAGTATCTCGCCTACAATAAGCAAGACAGCACCGACACAAGCCTCAAAACTTTCAGAACAAGGTAATTTGGAGTGATGAGAACAAAATTGAAAGTTTTGGCCACAATCATAAACGTTACATTTGGAGAAAGGTCAACAAGGCCTATGATGAAAGGAACACCATTCCTACTGTAAAGCACCGAGGTAGATTGCTGATGTTTTAGGGATGTGTGAGCTACAAAGGCATAGGAAACTTGGTCAAAGTTAAAGGAAAGATGAATGCAGCACGTTATCAGCAAATACTGGAGGCAAATTTGCAATCATCAGCCCGGAAGCTGTGCATGGGACTTACTAGGACGTTCCAACATGACAAGGATCCAAAACACAAGGCAAAGTCGACCTGTCATTGGCTACAGCAGAGCAAAGTGAAGGTTCTGGAGTGGCCATCTCAGTCTCCTGACCTCAATATTCTTGAACCACTCTGGGAATATCTCAAGCGCAGTTCAAGAAAGACAGCCCAGGAATTTACAGGAACTGGAGGCTTTTTGCCAAGAAGAGTGGGCAGCTTTACCATCTGAGAAAATAAAGAACCACAACTACCACAAAATGTAGCGCCCGCGTCCCTGCCTGCTGCCAGACAGGGACGTCGCTCTCCTCACCTGCGCTCAGCGTCCTCAGTGCTCCCAGCCTCCTCTGCGCCTCTGGCATCCTCGGCGTCCTCCTTCCGCCCTGCTGGTCCCGCGCGCTCCTTCCCTGCTGCTGGCCTTAGGGCGCGCGCCCGCACCCTCCCCCGCTCTTAAAGGAGCCGTGCGCATTTTCCAAATCAGTCTCCAGCCAATGCTGGTGGACTCCACCCTATATTAAGGGCTTCCTCCTTAATGGAGGTGCCCGAGCAATGTTGTTTCTGTGCAGTCTAACTCTGCTTCAGCCATCAGCTCCTGTTTCCAGTTGCCTGCCTGTTACCTGTCTGTTTGCCTGTCGGCCATCTGACTGCAGCTCTATCCAGAGGTTCGGACATCTTCAGCAGAGATCCCCGGCTGTTGCCTGCTCACCTGGGAGCGATCATCTGCCATCCGACTGCAGCTCTATCCAGAGGTTCGGACATCATCTGCGGAGATCCCCGGCTATTGCAGAGACTCTTGCCTGCTCACCTGGGAGCGATCATCTGCCATCCGACTGCAGCTCTATCTAGAGGTTCGGACATCATCAGCAGAGATCCCCGGCTATTCCAGAGACTATTGCCTGCTCACCTGGGAGCGATCATCTGCCATCCGACTGCAGCCTACCAGGAGGCTCCACCAGCTCAGGTCGTATATGCCTGTTTGTCTAGAGACTGCCTTGGTCACTTACCGTGACAAACCTGCCTGTCCAAGACTGCCCTGGTCACTTGCCGTGACAACCTGCCTGCCCAGAGACTGCCCTGGTCACTTGCCGTGACAAACCTGCCTGCCCAGAGACTGCCCTGGTCACTTGCCGTGACAACCTGCCTGTCCAGAGACTGCCCTGGTCACTTGCCTGACACCTGCTTCCAGAGACTCCCCGGTCATCTGCCGGACACCTGGCTATCAGAGACTTGCCGTCACTTGGGTGATCAACTGCCATCCAAAACTGCACTGCTCACTAGGGTTCGGACAACACGGGTCCCCGCTTCCAGAGACTGCCTGTCACTTGGCGATGATCCACTGCCTCCAGAGGCTCCACCAGGCTCATTTCGTAAATATGCCTGTTGTCTAGAGACTGCCATTGGTCACTTACCGTGACAACCTGCCTGTCCAGAGACTGCCCTAGGTCACTTGCCGTGACAACCTGCCTGCCCAGAGACTGCCCTGGTCACTTGCCGTGACAAACCTGCCTGCCCAGAGACTGCCCTGGTCACTTGCCGTGACAACCTGCCTGTCCAGAGACTGCCCTGGTCACTTGCCGTGACAACCTGCCTGTCCAGAGACTGCCCAGGTCACTTGCCGTGACAACCTGCCTGTCCAGAGACTGCCCAGGTCACTTGCCGTGACAACCTGCCTGTCCAGAGACTTCCTTGGTCACTTATTGTGACAACCTGCCTGTCCAGAGACTGCCTGGCTAATTGCCGTGATTCCCTGTCCTATTCCCGGATGCCACTCGCTCTCTTGCAAGTAAATTGTCTTGTATAATAAAGCTTAGTGGTTCCACCAACCAGACCCGTTTCCGTCAGTGGTTCCACCTACCAGACCCGTTACAGTTTGCTCGGGCCATGGAACCCGGTGGCACCCAAACCCCTTCACTTCCGGAACTGTGTCATGAGCTGTCTCGCCAGAGGTCTCAACAGGAGGCTATCCTGGGTCACCTGCGGAACGTCAATTCCCGCTTGGACACTCTGAATCCATCACCAGCAACCACCGCTGGAGCCATGACTCATAATCCGGCAGTCCCGCTGACTCCCAATTCCGTGGTTTCCATTCCCGGTCCCCGACTTTCAGCTCCTCCTAGGTATGGAGGCGACCCTGTTATGGCTCGGGGTTTCATTAACCAGTGCACCCTGCATTTCGAACTCCTGGCACACCAGTTTAATTCTGACCGGGCCAAAATTGCCTTCATCATGTCCCATCTCACCGGAGAGGCTCTGGCCTGGCTTAATCCTCTCTGGGAGAGAGAAGATCCTCTGGTGTCAGACCTGCCTGCTTTTCTCTCGCCTTCCGGAGGGTATTCGACGAACCTGGACGGAAGACCTCCTCTGCATCATCTCTGTTGCGTCTCCGTCAGGGAAGTCTCACCGTTGGTCAATATGCCATACGGTTCCGTACTCTAGCCTCAGAACTGGCTTGGGACAATGAAGCTCTAATTTCGGTCTTCTGGGAGGGTCTGTCCGGCCGTATTAAAGACGAACTTGCCGGTCGGGACATTCCAACCTCGCTTGATGATTTAATAAATCTTGCCAATCGGATTGATCTACGGTTCCAGGAACGAGCCAAAGAGGTCACCCGTGAAAAAAAGTTTCCTCATTTAACCCCTTCCGTTTCTCCCCAGGTGCACACTGCTGAGCCTATGCAGGTCGACCAGACCAAGATGGTCAAAGCCCGTCAGGACTCACGCCGTGCCGAGAAAAGTTGCTTCTACTGCGGCAGTAAGGAGCACTGGATCCGAACCTGTCCAGAGAAGTCGGGAAACGCCTGTGTCTAGGTTCGCTCGGAGAGGTCAATCTAGACAAAAATAAATCCTCTTCATCTCTGCTGCTCTCTGTCTCAATTCTTCTCGGTAAGAACCGTTACTTCGAGATGGCCCAACTTGATTCTGGAGCAGCTGGGAATCTCGTGTCACAGGCTCTAGTAGAGAAGTATCGCATTCCCACCAAACCTCTTGTTGAACCAGTATCTGTTGCTGCTGTGGATGGGGGTCTCCTACCTCGTCCCATCCGACTTATCACCGAAGCCATAACCCTGCAGGTGGGAATGTTGCATTCTGAGAGCATCTCATTTCATGTTCTGCCTGGACTCTCTCATGCTTTCTTACTAGGTCTGCCTTGGCTCCAAAAGCATGCACCTGTGCTTGACTGGCAGAATGGAGAGATTCTTCGCTGGGGACAGGACTGTCATAAAACGTGTCTGGTGCCTGTTCATCCCGTCTGTCCTTCTCCTACTCCTGCTAATCTACCAGGACTCCCGATTCCATATTGGTCATTTGCTGATGTCTTCAATAAAAAGGAAGCAGAGACATTACCCCCGCATAGACCATATGATTGCCCGATCGACCTGCTACCCGGTACCACGCCTCCCCGTGGGCGTATTTACCCGTTGTCCGCTGCTGAGACCAGGTCGATGTCCGAATATATCGAGGAGAACTTAGCAAAAGGATTCATCCGGAAATCTACCTCCCCAGCGGGAGCAGGTTTCTTCTTCGTAAAAAAGAAGGACGGATCTCTCCGTCCCTGTATTGACTACAGAGGCCTAAATTTGATCACGGTGAAGAATAAGTACCCTCTTCCGCTCATTCCAGAATTGTTTGATCGTCTTAGAGGGGCTAGAGTCTTCACCAAACTAGATCTTCGTGGAGCATACAACCTGGTTCGTATCCGTCGAGGAGATGAATGGAAGACGGCATTAACACCCGGACGGCCACTACGAGTACTTGGTGATGCCCTTTGGTCTCTGTAATGCTCCAGCAGTCTTTCAGGAGTTGGTCAATGACATCTTCCGGGACCTCCTCTACTCCTGCGTTGTGGTGTACCTTGACGACATCTTGGTCTTCTCTCCGGATCTTCAGTCTCACCGGAGGGATGTTCGTCAGGTTCTGCTCAGGCTCAGGCAGAATCACCTCTTCGCCAAATATGAGAAGTGCCTCTTTGAGCAGACATCGCTTCCGTTTCTGGGCTACATCATTTCTCAGACAGGCCTACGAATGGATCCGGAGAAATTGTCTGCCATCGAGAAGTGGCCCCGACCGGAGGGGTTGAAGGCCATTCAGCGGTTCCTGGGATTTGCCAACTATTACCGTCTCTTCATACCGCACTTCTCTTCCAGGACTGCGCCAATCTCCGCGCTCACCCGCAAGGATGCTAACCCCAAACAGTGGACGCCCGAAGCAGAGGAGGCCTTCCTTTCTCTAAAACAGGCCTTCTCTTCCGCTCCAGTGCTGCATCGCCCGGATGGCAACAAGCAGTTCTTCCTGGAGGTGGACGCTTCCTCTGCTGGAGCCAGAGCGGTACTTACCCAAAAAGCTTCATCCGGGAGGATGGTATCCTGCGGTTTCTTCTCCAAACTCTTCTCCTCCTCCGAGCGCAACTACTCCATAGGAGACCGAGAGTTATTGGCCATCAAGTTGGCATTGGAGGAGTGGCGTTACCTACTCGAAGGGGCTCTTCATCCGGTAATCATTTACACGGACCACAAGAATCTGGCATACCTCCAGCATGCCCAGAGACTTAACCCTCGCCAAGCCCGGTGGTCCTTGTTTTTTGCCCGCTTCGATTTTCTTTTGCATTTTTCGCCCAGCTGACAAAAACATCAAGGCGGATGCCTTGTCTCGGTCTTTCCTGGTGTCGGATCTCGAGGAGGAACCTAAGCATATCATCGATCCCGCCAGAGTGATGCAGGTGGCTCCCGTGAGTTTAAATCGTCTCCCTCCTGGTAAGACGTTCGTATCAGAAACTGATCGGAAGAGAATCCTACATTGGGGTCATTCATCTAAACTCGCTGGCCACGCTGGTCAAAAAAAGACCCTCCAACTCATTACCCGGCATTATTGGTGGCCTACCCTGCACAAAGACGTAATAGACTTTGTTTCTGCCTGTGTTTCCTGTGCCCGCAACAAAGTTCCGAGACACCTGCCTACCGGCCGTCTTCTTCCGCTTCCTGTACCCGCTGCCCCCTGGCAGCATATAGCCATGGACTTCATTACTGATCTTCCCGTCTCTGCTGGTTGTACAGTCATTTGGGTGGTCACTGACCGCTTTTCCAAGATGGCTCACTTCATTCCTCTGCCAGGTCTTCCGTCTGCACCCGAGTTGGCTAAAGACTTTATCCGCCACATCTTCCGTCTTCATGGTCTGCCTCGTCACATTGTGTCGGATCGTGGGGTTCAGTTCACCTCACGTTTCTGGAGAGCCACTTGTAAGTTGCTAGACGTCACCCTGGATTTTTCCTCCGCTTACCACCCACAGTCCAATGGACAAGTTGAACGAATAAATCAGAATTTGACCAGTTATCTTCGACACTTCGTTAATGCCCACCATTCTGACTGGGTGGAGCTCCTGCCTTGGGCCGAATTCTCCTACAATAATCATGAGAGCGAATCTTCCACCAAGTCTCCGTTTTTTGTAGTCTTCGGTCAACACCCTCGGATCCCTGTCCCTGTTTCCATCTCTGTGGACAATCCAGCTGCGGAATCTCTGGTTAGAGAATTCTCCTCCATCTGGGAGAGTACCCGGTCCGCACTCATTCAGTCATCCGAGCGCATGAAAAGACATGCTAACAAAAAACGTCTGGATCCTCCTCAATTCCGTCCTGGGGACAAAGTCTGGCTTTCGTCCAAATATGTTCGACTCAAAATTCCGTCCTACAAGTTAGGTCCTCGGTTCATCGGTCCTTTTGAGATCATCAGTCAGATCAACCCGGTGTCCTATAAATTGAAACTCCCGGTCAATTTGCGAATTCCTAATTCTTTTCATGTATCTCTCCTCAAACCTGTGGTTCTTAACTCTTTTTTTAAGTCTACAGGTACACCTCCTGCTCCAGTGTCTGCTGATGATGAATTTGAGGTAGAGAACATTCTGGCCACAAAAAGGGTAGGAAAAAAGACTTATTTTTTGGTGGATTGGAAGGGGTTTGGTCCTGAGGAGAGAACCTGGGAACCTCGGGAGAACATCCATGCCCCTCTCATCCTAGCTAATTTTTTTTCTGGCCTAAAAAGGGGGGGGCCTAGAGGGGGGGGTACTGTAGCGCCCGCGTCCCTGCCTGCTGCCAGACAGGGACGTCGCTCTCCTCACCTGCGCTCAGCGTCCTCAGTGCTCCCAGCCTCCTCTGCGCCTCTGGCATCCTTGGCGTCCTCCTTCCGCCCTGCTGGTCCTGCGCGCTCCTTCCCTGCTGCTGGCCTTAGGGCGCGCGCCCGCACCCTCCCCCGCTCTTAAAGGAGCTGCGCGCATTTTCCAAATCAGTCTCCAGCCAATGCTGGTGGACTCCACCCTATATTAAGGGCTTCCTCCTTAATGGAGGTGCCCGAGCAATGTTGTTTCTGTGCAGTCTAACTCTGCTTCAGCCATCAGCTCCTGTTTCCAGTTGCCTGCCTGTTACCTGTCTGTTTGCCTGTCGGCCATCTGACTGCAGCTCTATCCAGAGGTTCGGACATCTTCAGCAGAGATCCCCGGCTGTTGCCTGCTCACCTGGGAGCGATCATCTGCCATCCGACTGCAGCTCTATCCAGAGGTTCGGACATCATCTGCGGAGATCCCCGGCTATTGCAGAGACTCTTGCCTGCTCACCTGGGAGCGATCATCTGCCATCCGACTGCAGCTCTATCTAGAGGTTCGGACATCATCAGCAGAGATCCCCGGCTATTCCAGAGACTCTTGCCTGCTCACCTGGGAGCGATCATCTGCCATCCGACTGCAGCCTACCAGGAGGCTCCACCAGCTCAGGTCGTATATGCCTGTTTGTCTAGAGACTGCCTTGGTCACTTACCGTGACAAACCTGCCTGTCCAGAGACTGCCCTGGTCACTTGCCGTGACAAACCTGCCTGCCCAGAGACTACCCTGGTCACTTGCCGTGACAAACCTGCCTGCCCAGAGACTACCCTGGTCACTTGCCGTGACAAACCTGCCTGCCCAGAGACTGCCCTGGTCACTTGCCGTGACAACCTGCCTGTCCAGAGACTGCCCTGGTCACTTGCCGTGACAACCTGCCTGTTCAGAGACTGCCCTGGTCACTTGCCGTGACAAACCTGCCTGCCCAGAGACTGCCCTGGTCACTTGCCGTGACAACCTGCCTGTCCAGAGACTGCCCTGGTCACTTGCCGTGACAACCTGCCTGTCCAGAGACTGCCCAGGTCACTTGCCGTGACAACCTGCCTGTCCAGAGACTGCCCAGGTCACTTGCCGTGACAACCTGCCTGTCCAGAGACTTCCTTGGTCACTTATTGTGACAACCTGCCTGACCCAGAGACTGCCTGGCTAATTGCCGTGATTCCCTGTCCTATTCCCGGATGCCACCCGCTCTCTTGCAAGTAAATTGTCTTGTATAATAAAGCTTAGTGGTTCCACCAACCAGACCCGTTTCCGTCAGTGGTTCCACCTACCAGACCCGTTACACAAAAGACTTCAAGCTGTCATTGATATTAGAGGGGGCAATACACAGTACTAAGAAATGGGGTATGTGAACTTTTGATCATGGTCATCTGGATGCTTTGGGTTGTCATTATGATTTAAAAAGAGAAAACACAGTAGTTTGACAATAAATGGCTTCACCCAACCACTAACCATGAGTTGAGAAAAAGTTTTGGTATTATCATTCATATTCTCTGAAAAAAGGCCAAGAAAGCAAAAATTCTACTGGGGTATGTAAACTTTTGAGCACAACTGTATATTGTAGAGGTTTGTACTCACTCACCTGCGGTTGAGGTAGGCACAGAAAGCGGTATTTCTGCAATGTCCAGGCAAGTTTATTTGAAGTTCATAAGGATGGCAAAACAAAAATAAAACCTTTTCTAGCACAAAGTGAAAACAGAAAATAACACATCCATACAATATATAGCAGGTCCGCCTGCTCAGGATAGTGTCCGGTTCTTTAGGCCTCAGCACAGACCAACACACAGGAGATCCAAACATGTCCAGCTCCAGACACTGAATGAGAGACTCTGCCTCCATTTTATCTGCCACACCACGTCCCTGGGGTTGGGATATGTGAGCACTCATTCCCACCCCTCTCTTATGACTGCTTGTAAAACCCGGCCCTGGAATGACCTAATAACCCTCTCAGCATTCTATGTGCTGGAACATGCTTCCGAGCTCACATCACCGCAACTAATAACCGTGATGACACATGTCCCCTCAAGGACTTGTTAGGCAGCCATCTTACATACACTAACCCTCTGCTCAAAGCCAGGGGACTTGGCATCTTCTGCCAACAAACAGTGGACTCTCGACAGAGCATCAGCATTGCCATGCAGTTTCCCTGGCCTATGCTCCACATGGAAGTTAAAATCCTGAAGTGCTAGGAACCACCTGGTCACTCGAGCATTGTTACCTTTCTTCTCCCTCATCCACGTTAGTGGGGCATGGTCTGACACTAGTCTGAACCTCCTGCCTAAGAGGTAATACCTTAGCGTGTCCAATGCACATTTGATGGAGAAACATTCCTTCTCCACTATGGAATAATTTTTCTTCCAGGATAACAACTTCTGGCTAAGATACATTATGGGGTGCTCTTCCCCATTTACCTCTTGAGATAAGCCTGACATCCGACGCGTCCGTCTGGAGCACAAACTCCTTGGAGAAATCGGGTACTACCAGCACCGGCTGTTTACACAGTGCCAGCTTCAGTTCCTGGAAGGCCGTCTCAGCTTCTGGAGACCATTTAGTCATAGCCGACTTTGTCCCTTTAAGTAGGTACCAGTCTGTCATTGTAAATTTGTTTACTGTAAACGATATCTATAACTTTGTATGTAACCCCTTCTCATGTACAGCACCATGGAATTAATGGCACTATATAAATAAATAATAATAATAATAGGTCTGTCAGAGAGGCAGCTACCATGGCGAAGTTTGGGATAAACCGTCAGTAATAGCCCACAATGCCCAGGATCGCCCTGACCTGTTTCTTTGAGAGGGGTTGTGGCCAGCCCTGTATCACCTCAACTTTATTTATCTTGGGCTTTGTTTCGCCCCTGCCTACAGCATAACCCAAGTATCTCGCTTCCTACATTCCCAAGACACATTTCTTCGGTTTTATGGAAAATCCCTCCTTCCGTAGAGCATCAAATATCGCCTGGACCTTGCTCAGATGGCTTCCCTAATCCTGGCTGAAGATCACAATATCGTTCAGGTAGGCCGCTGCGTACCTCTTGTGGGGAGCTATGATTCGGTCCATGGTTCTCTGGAATGTTGCTGGAGCCCTTTGTAATCCAAATGGCATTCTTGTGTATTGGATGCATCCATCTGGCGTTGAAAAGGCAGTCTTCTCTGTGGCGTCTTGGGACGGGAATTTGCCAATACCCTTTTGTGGGTCAAGGGTAGTAATATATCGAACCGGCCCTAGCTTTCCTGGTTGGTGGACTTTGTAGGTGACATCACTGACTTTCTCCACACCCTCTGCCTAGCACCTCCCTGGCCTGGAGAGGTCTGGTGTTGGATGTAAGTGTGTGGGTTCTGAGCAGTGTCCCCTCTTTACCCAAGAGTGGAGTATCACACCTCTGGCTGAGGTGCAGTAACTCTGTGGCGACTGGAGCCTCAGGGGCGCCACACTTTCACCCAGGACTTGCGATATCTGTGCGCAGTCACATTGCCCCATGGGATTTGTGCCGGTACTTCTAGCACCAGTTGTAGAGGATTGTACCTCAGCTGCGGTTGAGGTAGGCACGGGAAGCGGTATTGCTGCAATGTCCAGGCAAGATTATTTAACCCCTTAATGACAGCCAATACGCCTTTTAATGGCTGCAGTTAAGGGTACTTATTCTGATTCCCCATTCATTTCTCTCTCCTCTGATATGATCTAGCATACCAGAGGAGAGAGAAATGGGGTCCCCGAGGCCCTTCCTGGTACATCCAGTGTCCCTGGACCCACTGGCTCTGTCCCCCAGCTCCCAGGTGTCTTCTTAATGGAAGAAAATGGCGGGCGCATGCACAATGCGCCTGCTGAGATCTGCCGTCTGGCACCCGGCAACAATAGGAGATTTTTCCTATTTGTTCATTTTGATCACTGTAATAGACCCTATCACAGTGATCAAAATAAAAAAATAGTAAATCAAACCCCTTTATCACAACTTAGTTAGGTAAAAATAATAAAATAAAACAAATGTATTTTTTTCCGTTGGGGTTATGGTTGTGGTGTTGGGGTTAGGGTGGTGTTGGGGTTAGGACTGTGTTAGGGTTGGCGATACATTTGGGGGGTTCCACTGTTTAGGTATATCAGCGGGTCTCCAAACGCGACATGGCGCCCACCATTGATTCCAGCTAATTTTGCATTCAAAAAGTCAAACAGTGCTCCCTCCCTTCTGAGCCCTGCCATGCGCCCACACAGTGGCTTCCCCCCACATACGGGGTATCAGTGTACTCAGGACAAAGTGCACATCAAATTTTGTAGTCCATTTGCTCCTGATACCCTTGTGGAAATAAAAAAGTTTTGGTCTAAAGTAATTTTTTTGTGAAAAAAGTAAAATGTTCATTTTTTCCTTCCACATTGATTTATTTCTCGTGAAGCACCTGAAGGGTTAATAAACTTCTTGAGTGTGATTTTGAGCACCTTGAAGGGTGCAGTTTTTAGAATGATGTCACTTTTGGGTATTTTCTGTCATATTGACCCCCAAACTCACTTCAAATGTGATGTGTTCCCTAAAAAAAATAGTTTTGTAAATTTTGTTTGAAAAATTAGAAATCGCTGGTCAACTTTTAACCCTTATAACGTCCTAACAAAAAAAATTATGCTTCCAAAATTGTGCTGATGTAAAGTTTACATATGAGAAAGGTTATTTATTAACTATTTTGTGTGACACGACCCTCTGATTTAACGGCGCAAAAATTCAAATTTTGAAAATTGCAAAATTTTCAATTTTTTTTTTCAAAATTTCCATTTTTTTCATAAATGAACGCAAGTCATATCAAAGAAATTTTACCACGAATGTGAAGTACAATATGTCCCAAATAACATTTTCAGAATTGGTGGAATCCGTTGAGGCGTTCCAGAGCTGTAACCTCATAAAGTGAGAGTGGTCTGAATTGTAAAAATAGGCTCGGTCACTAAGGGGTTAAAGTTCATAAACCGCTCCAGATATCAAAACAAAAACAGAGCCTTTTCTGGCACAAAGTGAAAACAGAAAATTAAACGTCCATACAACATATAGCGGGTCTGCCCGCTCAGAATAGTGTCCGTTTTTTATAGGCCTCAGCACAGACCAACTCTCTCAGCACTCAATGTGCTGGAACATGCTTCCGAGCTCACATCACCGCAACTAAAAACCGTGATGACACATCTCCCCTCAAGGACTCGTTCTAGGGCCATCTTACATACATTCACCCTCTGCCCAAAGCCAGGGGACTTGGCATCTTCTGCCAACAAACAGTGGATTCTCGACAGAGCATGAGCATTGCCATGCAGTTTCCTGGGCCTATGTCCATAGAAACATGACCATGAGATATAAGGATGTTTTGTGGTTTTAGTTGCACAGCAACATGACTTGCTATTTATGATCTGAAGGGTTATTCTTTGTTTGATAAGGACATCAAATATGTTTTTCTTGGACTTTGCTAGTGTGGGGTTCTGGTCAGATTGTTGAAAAATTTTAAATTACTGTTTTAATGTGCAAATGTGTGCATTTATGTCTTTATGTATACGGGTATGTTCCCACGGTCAGTAAACGCTGCAGGTTGGACGCTGCATAACTCCACAGCATCAAACCCACAGCATCCAGATGTTGCAGCATAGTGGATGGGATTTCAAGAAATCCCATCTCCACTTTGCGTACACATACGCCTCCGGCTTCCCTGCGAAGACGCACAAGCAGAGCGTCTTTCAAGACCGCAGCATGTCAATTTATGTAGCAGAGACGCTCCATCTCCACTGCTTAAATTACCCATTCACTATCATTAGATGCTGTAAAACAGCATTATCTTCTTAATACGCATGTGACTAAGGGTGGGAACACAGCTTACTACGCATGTGTACTAATTTAAATAATTGTTTCAGCTGGAAGTTTGCGTACACTGCAGTTCTCGCGATGAGCTGAGCTGATCGCGAGAACTGCCGTGCACTTGACCACTGGGGACTGAGTTATCTCCGGTGATCATCTCTGCTGTGCCTGGATGTCAGGCTGGATGGTGGCATAATGCCACCTTTCAGCCAAAGGCATCCAGATGTAGCAGAACTGGACTCATCGTGGGACAGTATGTATATCTTCTCAGCGGACAGGTAAGGATATTGTTGCTTTTGGAACATGGCATAGTTTGCCTAGTTAGCCAATGCTCCCACACCGCCAGACATGGGGCATGCATCCCAGATGGTAAGGGAATGTGGACCCACTGGACCACAGAGGGGAACCCGGGCCTACCTGGACTAGGGGAGGGCAGCAACCGGGATCTGTGGCAGCTGAGTATGTGGACAAGGTGGTGACCTGCAGGACGAGATGACACCACACAATTTCAGGTATGAAGAAACAAAGTTTACTTAAAGACAGACACAGTACATAAGCAGAACAAACAATGCTAGGCTCCCGATTCCGCACATCACGAGAGGGTACACGTCTCAGGATATCAGACGAAAGCAGGAGGACATCACGGGTTGATGCAGTCCAGGGTTATTTGGCACGGGCATACTAGGGCGGCCTCTCTCTTAGGCCTCAGGCGTAACGCAGGCTCAGCAGGAAAACATCAGACACCGACCTCGGACAGACATCAGACAATGGCAGGGGTCATCACGGGTTGATGCAGTCCAGGGTCATCTGGCACAGGCACACTAGGATGGCCTCTCTCTGGCCTCAGGCGTAGCACAGGCTGAGCAGGAGAACATCAGACACCGACCCAGGACGGACGTCAGACGATGGCGGGGGTCATCACGGGTTGATGCAGTCCAGGGTCATCTGGCACGGGCATACTAGGCAGCCTCCCTCTCAGGCCTCAGGTGTAGCACAGGCTCAGCAGGAGAGCATCAGACACCTACCAGGACAGACATCATCACAGGGTGGACCACGGGGAACCGTCAGGACATCAAGACATCTGGACACATGCTGGACATCAGGACATCTGGACACAGGCTGGACATCAGGACACAGGCTGGACATCAGGACACAGGCTGGACATCGGAACACAAGCATGACATCGGGACAACGGCGTGGCAGCCCAGGTCATCGGCTGGGACACGGACGGCACAGGACCAGGAACAACAGCGCGGCAGCTCAGGTCATTGACAGAGACACGGACAGCACAGGTCCAGGAACAACAGCATGGCAGCTCAAGTCATCGGCTGAGACACGTACGGCATGGGACCAGGAACACTGGCGTGGCAGCTCAGGTCATCGGCTGAACACGGATGACAGAGGACCAGGCAGCGGTGGTCAGGATCCAGGTACAAGACAGCGATCGCCAGACTCCGGACATTGGACACGATCTCTAGGCACCAGGCAGCGGTCGTCAGGTTCCAAACTACAGTCGTCAATCTCCGGATATTGGACCTAGGAAGGAACTCAAACGGGATGGTGCAAGCACCACTGGGTTGAACAGGGGACGGACGGAGCTAACCCCGTATAGCAGGCTGAGCACAGCATAGTAGATGCTCAGCAAAAACACCGGACTCCATCTTTAACAGACGAACCCAGGTTGGTTCACTGGACACCAGTTACAGGAAACTCACAGTCACTGGGTGCATGGTTCCAGACATGGAGGGACTTCAGGAACATAACACAGTTCAGACAGGTTCAGGTACAGTAACAGATCCAGGATCAAGGATTCAGGTCTGAGTATGCAGCCCTCAAACAGGCGGGAAACAAGACACAACAGGAACAGGCCTGGATATAGAGCCTCCAGGGTAGGCGGAAAAACAGGACATAAACAGAAATGGGTCTGGGTACTCTGCCCCCAGAGCAGGCGGAACACAAGACAGGACAAAAGAGATCAGCTCTCCCAGAACTGATTGCAAGCAGAGCAGGAGCTGAACACACACACATGGCAAGGTTTCTGGAACTTAATGCAAAGCTCTGGCAACACCCAACAGGAAAGAGGAACTTTATATAGGAGCAGCTCCACAGCAATAGGCTGGTGACAGCAATTAAGCCCACACACTGCCCTAATAAAATCAGGGAAGGTGTGGACGCGCGCACCCTAAGCACAGACAGAAACCATTACAGCACAGTCGGCACAGGGACTGCGGCTTAAGGTACCTGGCAGCGGCTGCAAGCCTAGACACATGTGGAAAGTCATGCACCAGCTGAAGAGGACCTCGCAACCCATGGATAGCTTCCACAGCGGCAGCCAGAGACAGCATATGCGGATGGTCAGGCAGCGGAGCAAAGACATCACAACACATGTACGGCTACACAGCAGAGCCGGGAACTGAGCAGCATCCATACAGGTAACAGACAACAGTATCCCAGCTGGTTAGGCGGAAAGGAGCAAAGGGTTAAAGCAGAGACATGCAGAGTAACTCCAGGGAAACAAGGTACAAACATACCAGCCTTACACCACCGCTACAGGGCAAGTGAGAAGAGCCGGGTAAAGGGCCACAATTGGCGCATCTTTGGATGTGCCAATTGTGGGGCGGCTGCAGGCTACTATTTTTAAGCTGGTGAGGGTCAAAATCCATGGGCCTCGCCAACCTGAGAACACCAGGCCGCAGCTGTCTGCTTTTTCCTTGGCTTGTTAACAAAAATAGGGGGACCCCACGCTATTTTTTTTTTGGAGGGGATCCCACTATTTTTGCTAACCATCCAAAGTAAGCAAACTGCTGTGGCCTGGCATTATCAAGCTGGTAAAGTTCATGGATATTGGATCTTTACCAGCCTGAAATACCAGTCCCACAAGTCTACTTTACTCTGGCTAGTTAACAAATATTGGGGGACTCCATGCCATTTTTTTTTAAATTATTATTTATTAAAAAGGAGGGGAATTCTCTCTGTGTGTAATGTATGTAGTACAGTTCATATAGCGTCCCGCGCCTGGGTGCGACGAAAACACAGGAGTCACAGGTCTGATATAGAAAAGTCCTGTATTACTTCATACAAGTTGGCAGAAATAGTCACACAGTTTGCAGACACAGAAACAGGAGACACAGCAGGCCAGAGTAATCCAAGCTCAGCAATCACTCTCCAATACAGATTCAGGATCTTCTTCTCTGTTACCGTAAGTCCATGCAAACGTGGGTCTTTCAAAGAGCAGGGTTCAGAGTCCACAAGTGCTTCAGAGTTCCTCAGTAGGAATAGCTGGAGTACAAGGTCCAAGGCTTACAGGAGTCAAGTCACAGGTTCACTGCAGGCTAGATTCTGAAGCACTGATTGCTCAGCTGTGGCTGCTTAAGAAGCAAAGGAGAGAATCAGGGCGGGAACATGCAAGCTGGAAACTCCATTTTGACTGAGGGCAAGATAGCTGCAGCAAGACAGAAAGTAAAATGGCTGACGAACAAACTGAGTTTCAGGAATATATACATAGAACCTTACATTACTCCCCCCTTAAGGACAACCTCCGGATAACCTCAGACCAGGCTTGTGTGGGTACCTCTGATGAAACTGACGGAGCAAGCGAGGAGCATTAACGTTATTGACCGGTTCCCATGAGTTGTCCTCCACTGGGTAGCCCTGCCATTTAATCAGATATTGTAACTGATTTCTATACAACCTGGAATCTAAAATCCTTTCCACCACAAATTCTTCCTGACCATCGACTAGCACTGGGTCAGGGCAAGGAGAGGAACGTCCAGGAAACGTATTGGGTGTCGCAGCCTTTAGTAGGGATACATGAAAGACAGGGTGGATTCTCATAGTTCTGGGCAGTTGAAGACGACAAGCAACGGCACTTATAATTTTACTGATTTTATAGGGTCCAATGTACTTATGTCCCAACTTAGACGATGGAATCCTTAACTTAAGATTTCTGGTTGACAGCCAGACCAAGTCTCCTACCTTGAAAGCTGGTGCAGGTTTACGAAATTTATCTGCTGCTTTCTTGTACCTTTCTTGAGCCGATTCCAGATTTTCCTTTAGAAGATCCATATTCTTCTGTAAAGACGTGATTCTTTCAGCCACTGCTGGTAAAGGCGTTTCTATGGGAAATCGTGGTAGAATGTTAGGATGATAACCTAGATTAGAGTAAAAAGGAGACTGTTTAGTGGAGGCACTCTGAGAGTTGTTATACGAGAACTCAGCTAATGGAAGTAGATCCACCCAATCATCCTGTAGATGGCAGATAAAGCAGCGAAGATACTGCTCCAGGGTTTGATTGGTTCGTTCGGTCTGTCCATTAGTCTGGGATGAAAAGCAGAAGAAAGGTTTACTTTAATGTCCAATGCTGCACAGAAATTTTGCCAAAACCTAGAAGTGAATTGCACCCCTCGATCCGAAATAACCTCATCCGGTACTCCATGTAAGCGAAACACATCTTTAATCATCAAATCTGATGTCTGTTTTGCAGTGGGTAAGCCGACACAAGGGATAAAATGAGCTGCCTTTGTTAGACGGTCAACCACCACTAGAATGGTGTTCTTCCCCTGAGAGGTTGGTAACTCCACAATGAAGTCCATAGAAATGGATCCCCACGGGCGGGACGGGGTGGGAAGAGGCTGTAACAGACCAGTTGGTGAGGAGCGAGGTGTTTTGCATCTTGCACAGACCTCACATGAAGTGACATAATTCAAAACATCCTTCCTGCAAGTGGGCCACCAAAAGAAACGAGAAAGAAATTCCTGTGTCTTTAGAATTCCTCTATGCCCAGCTATCTTGGAATCGTGAATGAGTTGCAATACTCTTAATCTGACTGTTTCAGGAATATACAGACGTTGTCCCTGAATCCACACACCATTCTTAAAGACAAGACTTACGTCCCTTGGGGGTTGTGCCAAAAAGGAATCCGCATGGTATGCTTCCTTGATGTCCTTAAGTAGGTCTTGATTATGAATTACTCCTAGGAATCTAGAGTCAGGAAGAATAGTCTTAGGAGGAGTAATTGGACGTGTCTCTGCTGAGTAAATCCTAGAGAGTGCATCAGCCTTTCCATTGCGCGATCCTGGTCTATAAGAGATGATAAAATTAAATTGGTTTAAGAAAAGATTCCAGCGAGCCTGGCGAGGAGTCAGGCACTTAGCCGACCTGATAAACTCAAGGTTACGATGGTCTGTCAGGACGACTATTTGCTGTGCAGCTCCCTGAAGAAGGTGTCTCCATTCTTTGAAGGCGGCAATAATGGCCAACAACTCTCTATTGCCCACATCGTAGTTCCTCTCAGCCGAAGACAACTGCTGGGAAAAGAAGGCACAGGGATGCAAGACATTCTTCTCACCTGTTCTCTGAGAGAGTATAGCTCCAACGGCACAGTCTGAAGCATCCACCTCTATTATGAAGGCAAGCTCGGGGTTGGGATGTACTAGGATAGGTGCAGTGGTAAATTTATCTTTTAGACGGGAAAATGCTTCCTGGGCTTGGGGAGTCCAGGAAAACCTAGACTCTTTCCGGGTAAGTTGAGTGATAGGTGACACTACCTCAGAGAAATTTCTAATGAAACGTCTATAGAAGTTGGCAAACCCGATGAAGCGCTGTACCTCCTTCACATTTCTAGGACTTGGCCAATCCTTGATGGCTTGGGTTTTGCTTCCATCCATACTAATTCCTTGTGTAGACAGTACATACCCCAGAAATTGAATTTCGGTCCTATGGAATTCACACTTTTCAAGTTTGATGTAAAGATGATTTTGTCTTAGACGTTCCAAGACCATTCTCACATGTCCATGATGTTCCTCTGTGGAGTTAGAAAAAATTAGAATATCATCCAAATAAATTACCACAAATGTATCTAGGAGATCCCTGAAGATGTCATTCACCAAGTGTTGGAAAGTGGCTGGGGCGGTACTCAGACCAAAAGGCATAACTAGATATTCAAAGTGTCCATAGCGTGACCTGAATGCAGTCTTCCATTCATCCCCAGGTCTAATACGGACTAAGTTATAGGCCCCACGAAGATCTAGTTTAGAAAAAATTTTGGCATGTCGCACTCTCTCCAATAACTCAGGGATTAAAGGCAATGGATAACGGTTTCTAATAGTAACCTTATTGAGTTCCCTATAGTCTACGCATGGTCTCAGAGATCCATCTTTCTTCTTTACAAAGAAGATGGGTGCACCTGCAGGAGATGAAGAGGAGCGTATGAAGCCCTTGGCTAGATTTTCATCTATGTAATCCTTTAAAGCCTTTAGCTCGGGCCCC
>JARQOD010000005.1:274335155-274409593 GCA_033576555.1 Oophaga sylvatica
TGGTGGCAGTGGCGGTGGAAGTGTTGGCAGTGCTCGGAGTAACAAAAGGGTTGGCGGTGTTCCAAGGAGAAGTGGGTGCCCTTGAAATGGATTGTTGCTGACTGGTGGCGGTACTCATAGGATCAGTGGGTGCTGTGGCGGTAAATTGTTGACTGGTGGCGGTACTCCTAGAAGGAGAAGTGGGTGCCCTTGAAATGGATTGTTGCTGACTGGTGACGGTACTCATAGGATCAGTGGGTGCTGTGGCGGGAAATTGTTGACTGGTGGCGGTACTCCTAGAAGGAGAAGTGGGTGTGTTGGCCCAAGCAGGTACTGCGCTAGCTTGAGTCCATGACTGTGGACCAGTGTCTGTGGTGGTGTTGCTCCACACAGGAGCAGCGCTTGACATGGTGGTGGCGACGGTGGAGTGTCCAACAGTACTCGGACTTGTGGTGGTGTAGTGGTGACTCGGAATGCTGGTGGCCGTGCAGTAGTATGCAGCAGAAGTCGGTAGTGATGTGTGGCGAATCAGTGGTGGCACTGTTGGATATGCAACCACTGACTGCTGCACGTACCGATTCTGCTGCATAGCCTGCAAGTAAGCATTGTTGCAGGCCTGCATCACACTCAGCTGTTGCTCAGGAGTAAGGTGTTCCGCCATGCCCGTTCTATTTTACTGAAAAAATGGTGCGCTGGTCTGTTGAGGTCGGCCTCCAGGCGATCAAGACGCTGTTCGACACTGTTGAAACGGTGATCCATGTGGGTAAAACCACGTTCCATCAGTGAAAAACCGCTTCCAACTCTGCCTCCAAGCGTCTTGATATTGCCTTGAAAGGACTCGCTCAAGTGAACAAACTCGGGCAAGACATTCCTCTCCATGGCCCTCTGCCGCTGGCGGGAAGTGCCCGCATAACCAGTGGCAGAGACCTGGGAGAGGGGAACACCTGATGGACCAGCTTCCTGGTCACCAGCTGTCCGTGTTGCTGACCTGCAAGTTGCTTCCAGGCTGTCGGATGGCTGGGACGAGTCCAAGGTTGTCCGAGGAAGGACCGCTTCAGGGACAGGCTGCATGGTGCTGCTCCAGGTGCTGTGGAAAGAAAAACAAAACATTACTATAATGCATGAACAAGAAGCATCAGCTGTAGAAAAGAAAATAAAGAAAAAACTTAAAAAAAAAAATCGAAAAAACTTACGCTCTGCTAGCAAGGACCGGTCTCAGGAACGCCAACTCGCGATAATAGCGATATTTATTTCTGGGCCTTGCTGCAGAACCACTGCGAACCTGTCCCTCTGCTCGAACATCAGTGTTGAAGCGGTCCTTCATCGAGCGCCATCGTGTGCGGATTTTGTTCACTGTTGATCAAAAAAATAAAAAAAATTATACAATGGAGTCTGTGCAAAATCACTCTCAACACACATACCTTAATGAACATTTAAAACTGTTAATGCAGCATTATAAAAAGCTTAAGAATCCACATGTCAGTGACCGTTGAACCACATGACACTGTTATGTTTGCTGTTAGAATATATCTGGCAGCAAAAACAACCTTAACATGAGGAACAAGAGTGACTGGACAATAAAAAAATGAATATAAAGCACAACACATAGCTCAAGAATCCACATGTCATTGACTGTTGAACCAGAGGGCACTGTTGGGTTTACTGGCAGAATATATCTGCCAGTAAACCCATCAGTGGCCTCAGGAACAACAGTGAGTGCAGCATAAAAACAAACACTAGAATGCAGAACACATTGCAATAGCATACACAGGGCAGTCAGTGTTGAACCAGAGGGCACTGTTGGGTTTGCTGGCAGAATAGATCTGCCAGTAAACCCATCAGTGGCCTCAGGAACAACCGTGAGTGCAGCATAAAAACAAACACTAGAATGCAGAACACATTGCAATAGCATACACAGGGCAGTCAGTGTTGAACCAGAGGGCACTGTTGGGTTTGCTGGCAGAATATATCTGCCAGTAAACCCATCAGTGGCCTCAGGAACAACACTGAGTGCAGCATAAAAACAAACACTAGAATGCAGAACACATTGCAATAGCATACACAGGGCAGTCAGTGTTGAACCAGAGGGCACTGTTGGGTTTGCTGGCAGAATATATCTGCCAGTAAACCCATCAGTGGCCTCAGGAACAACAGTGAGTGCAGCATAAAAACAAACACTAGAATGCAGAACACATTGCAATAGCATACACAGGGCAGTCAGTGTTGAACCAGAGGGCACTGTTGGGTTTGCTGGCAGAATATATCTGCCAGTAAACCCATCAGTGGCCTCAGGAACAACAGTGAGTGCAGCATAAAAACAAACACTAGAATGCAGAACACATTGCAATAGCATACACAGGGCAGTCAGTGTTGAACCAGAGGGCACTGTTGGGTTTGCTGGCAGAATAGATCTGCCAGTAAACCCATCAGTGGCCTCAGGAACAACACTGAGTGCAGCATAAAAACAAACACTAGAATGCAGAACACATTGCAATAGCATACACAGGGCAGTCAGTGTTGAACCAGAGGGCACTGTTGGGTTTGCTGGCAGAATATATCTGCCAGTAAACCCATCAGTGGCCTCAGGAACAACAGTGAGTGCAGCATAAAAACAAACACTAGAATGCAGAACACATTGCAATAGCATACACAGGGCAGTCAGTGTTGAACCAGAGGGCACTGTTGGGTTTGCTGGCAGAATAGATCTGCCAGTAAACCCATCAGTGGCCTCAGGAACAACAGTGAGTGCAGCATAAAAACAAACACTAGAATGCAGAACACATTGCAATAGCATACACAGGGCAGTCAGTGTTGAACCAGAGGGCACTGTTGGGTTTGCTGGCAGAATATATCTGCCAGTAAACCCATCAGTGGCCTCAGGAACAACAGTGAGTGCAGCATAAAAACAAACACTAGAATGCAGAACACATTGCAATAGCATACACAGGGCAGTCAGTGTTGAACCAGAGGGCACTGTTGGGTTTGCTGGCAGAATAGATCTGCCAGTAAACCCATCAGTGGCCTCAGGAACAACAGTGAGTGCAGCATAAAAACAAACACTAGAATGCAGAACACATTGCAATAGCATACACAGGGCAGTCAGTGTTGAACCAGAGGGCACTGTTGGGTTTGCTGGCAGAATAGATCTGCCAGTAAACCCATCATTGGCCTCAGGAACAACAGTGAGTGCAGCATTACAGAGAATGAAAATACTTACTAAACGCCTTTTTGAGGTTTGGAGAGGCGCTGTCCCAGCCATCCATCAACGCTGCGGCCACCTCGTTCCATAGCCGCCGGGTCACCACATTGTCCTTGTACTGCGGATCACGGCTGTCCCACAACGGGACACGCTCATGGACCTGGCAGATGAGGGCCTCATTATCCACATACAGGTCGTCGTCCCGTTGTGTAACCTAGAAGAAACAAAATAAAAATTACAATCTTGTATATTTTTTACAAAGAAAAGAACAATAGGAGTAGAAAAGAAATAGACATTCAAAGGCTATATACTTACATTCCGTCTCGCCACCGGGACTTGACTCGGCTGCGACTGCTCCTGCTGAGACTCCTCAATGCCCGTGTCCGACGATGATGTCTGAAAAAGAAACACAAATTTTAGCCATTTGTAGATTCAGCAGCTATACTTACCCAAAGGAAGGAAGATACTCACATCATGCTCTGCTTCGGCCAGTTCTTGCCGGGATGGTGAATATTCTGATCCAGAAGACATGCTGCAAAAAAAATAAAAAAATTACATGAGCACATATTACATTATAAGGACAGCCTGTCATTTGTTTAAAGAAAACTCACATTCTTGCACTTTGGATCGGTCTTGAGTCCAGGCACAGTGTCTCCAGGCAATATCCAGGCTGTTGTGGTCCAAGATGGATCTTGCAGTCTCCAGGTCCAGTCTCCAGGCAGTGTGGTATGGTGCACGCTGTTTGCAGGCCTTTTTATAGGGATCCAGGCTGTATCTTCAGGTCTTATCAGCATGCAGTCTCCAGGCAGTCTGAGTAGGGGTCTGTGTGGCACTGACACCTTCCTTTATCTGTACTCATTTTATCTAGAATCCTCAGAAACAATGTATCTTGTCTAGGGGGTAATTTGACAAGTGTCTAGACATTGTTTTCTTAAAAATCGCGTGCGCGCACAAGCGCTGACAAGCGCACAGCCACACGCACGCCAGCGCCCACATAGACGGCAATGATATTTTTGTGCGCATAGCGTGCGCGCACTTGCGCACGCGCATTTTTAAATTGTTGTGATGAAAAAAAAATGCAACATGTAGCGTCTAGCGCGTCTGGGCGCACACCTGGAAAATGCGCTGCGCACGCAAAACGCTAATGAGCGCGTGCAAGCGCAAGACACTGCGCCCGCCATGTTAATGATAGGGGAACATTGCGCATGCGACCAATAGCGCACGATACGCAGCGCTAAAAAACGCAAGTGTGAAAGTAGCCTTATATTTTTAAAAACTTATTTTTACTTTTGTCATGCTTCAATAGTCTCCATGGGAGACTAGAAGCTGCCATAACCCAATTAACTCTGCTACATAGAGGCGATGATCAGATCGCCTCTATAGAGCAAAAATACTCACTTGTCATGAGCGCCGACCACCGGGTGGCGCTCACAGCAAGCCGGCATTGACAACCATAGAGGTCTGCAGGAGACCTTGGATTGTCATGCTAATGAACCGGTGACCCACAATCACATGATGGAGGTCACCGATGGGCGAATTTTCTCTTTCCAGCCCATTGATTTCTATGCAGCAGTTATCTGCTCACCAGGGCAGACACTGACAGCTTGGGGCCCCTGTGCAGGAAATGTGTCTGGGCCCCCCTCCTTTTAAGGCGACAAAGCTATATATATATATATATATATATATATATATATATATTACTTTGTCGCCTACACACATGTATATATTACATAGTCTCTTTTATTATGTATATTGCCATCCCTTATTATACAGTGCCCTCTCTTGTTATGTACAGCACCTTCACTTACATATTGGATTATATAGAGCCCTGTTTTTTATTACATACCGTAATGTCTTGTTAGCTGTATAATGCAATGATGGCTGATGGAGCATGGGAAATGCTTCTTTTCTAATGGAGGAGTTGATGAACTGGTTGTCTGGTCACTGGCTCCTCCATCAGCAGTCATTTTTTATCTAACAAGAGAGGGGACTATGTAATAAAAGAGGTCACTGTGAATAACAAAAATAACAAGAATACACTATGTAAGAGAGCACTGTACATAACAACAGATGAAGCTATATAATAAGGGACGGCATCACATATAAATAGAGAGAATGGTACGTAATAAGGGACGGTGTTATACAAAACAAAAGAGGAAGCTGTAACTAAGGATGGTGTTATACATAATAATTGAGTACACTATATACTAAGGGACTGTGCTATACATAAGTGAGTACACTATATACTAAGGGACTGTGCTATACATAAAAAGTGACTACACTATATACTGAGGGATGGCGCTTTAAATAATAAGTAAGTACACTATATACTAAGGGACTGTGCTATACATAATAAGTGAGTACACTTTATATTAAGGGACTGTGTTAGACAAAATAAGCGATAATAACATCTTTCTTCACCTCCCCTGTTCCTAAATCCATTATAAATCCCCCTTCCTCCCTTCCCAATCCCCCACACCCCTCATTGTCATCCTTCCCCCGCATCCCATTGTTGTCCTCTCCACCACCCCATGATTGCCCTCTTCACCACCTCCATCATTGCTTTCTCCCCACCACCCTTTTATTGCCTATTCCACCACCTCCATCATTACCTCCTCCCCACCACTCCATTATTGTCCTTTCCACTGCCACCATCATTGCCTTCTCCTCACCACCCCATCATTACCCATTCCACCAACTCCATCATTTCCTTCTCCCCTCCACCCATCATTGTCCTTTCCACCGCCATCATCATTGTCTTCTCCCCCACCACCCCATCATTACCCATTCCACAACCTCCATCATTTCCTCCTCCTCCACCATCCCCATCATTGCCCTTTCCATCACCATCATTGTCTTTCCCCCACCACCCCCATCATTTATTACCCTTTCCACCACCCCATCATTGCTTTCTCCCTCACCACCACTATCATTGCCCTCTCCGTCAACCCAATCATTGCCTTCTGCCCCTCCACCCCTATAATTGCCCTCTCCGTCAACCCAATCGTTGCCTTCTGCTCCATCACCCCCATCATTGCCCTCTCTGTCAACTCAATCATTGCCTTCTGCCCCATCATACCATCATTGCCCTCTCCGTCAACCCAATCATTGCCTTCTGCCCCATCACGCCATCATTGCCCTCTCTGTCAACCCAATCATTGCCTTCTGCCCCATCACCCCATCATTGCCCTCTCAGTTAACCCAATGATTGCATTCTGCCCCATCACCCCCATCATTGCTCTCTCCTCCACCTACACACATACACACAAAGCACCATTCACCTCTCTGCAGCCACACACACACATGCCCTCTACTCCACCAACACACATAGACACACACAGCACCATTCACCTCTCTAGATACGTGTACACACACACCACACACCTCACCTCCACGCACGGTATCCTTCAGCCGCACCATCGCCGGCAGCTTCCTTCCACGGCGCTGAATGATGATGTCATTCAGCTGCTGCGGTATGAGACAGGAAGCGCGGGCAGGAAGCAGGACAGATCTCTACAGCTCCACTCAGCTGCCATTTTCTCTTGCAGGCAGCGGAGGGCAATCTGGCCAGGGGCCCCCCGGAGCCTCGGGGCCCTGGTGCAACAACACCGGTTGAACCGGTGGTATGTCCGCCCCTACTGCTCACCTCCCAACTCCTCCATCTCAGCTAATTACAAGCTACTGTTAAAAATCTTGCTAAATCATGAGCCTGTAACATCAGCTTCTCCCACAGCAATTCTAATTATGGTTCTCTGAAGCATGTGCTTGTTCTATGCCCTGTTATATCTATGTGTAAATATAAACAAGAAAAATAGGAACAGCACAGTCAGTAACACATTGGGTGCAAAATCCTTCAGCAAATCATCCAATACTTGCCCAAATTCATAGAAACAAAAAGACAGCACTCCAAAAATGAGGTAGATATGTGCATTTATTCAAGTCAACATGGCGTGGCGACATTTCGACTCACAATGAGCCTTTCTCAAGGCTTGAGAAAGGCTCATTGTGTGCCGAAACATCACCACGCCATGTTGGCTTGAATAAATGCACATATCTACCTCATTTTTGGAGTGCTGCCTTTTTGTTTCTATGTGTAAATATAGTGATAGTGGTGTACACTCCAGAACAAGCACTGATAGGTGAATATGTTTTAGTAGAGCTTGTGCTAAGCTTTATAGTTCTACTAATTCTACAGCTCTGGTACTCAACAGAACTGTCACTCAGGGAGGAGAGCCCTGGAAAGCTTTGCTCTTCTTAAGAGACAACTTGAGAATACTCCTTTAGAGAAGACATGTCACCAGGTCAAAAGTGGCCAGGTTTTGTTCTAAAGCTGTGTGCACACGCTGCGTTTTTGCCATGTTTTTTCCGTCCCGATCTGTTAACAAAACGTGAAGCCAGTAAAGTGAATGAGAATCATGACGTGTCATGCACATGTTGAGTATTATTGACCTGCAGAGTTGGTGCAGAAAATAATCTGCAGCATGTCAGTTCTCTGTGCGTTTTTGCCCTGTGTTTTTCACCACTGACTGTACTCAAATCAGTCAAAAACGCAAGCAAAAATGCACCAAAAAAGGCACCTTTTTCAGCTGTGTTTTTGTTGCCAAGAGCTGCAGAAATGGTGCAGAAATTTTGCTCAATGTGTGCACATACCCTTAATCTCCGCTGAGTATTCTTTTTTTTTGACTTCTTGTTTGTTTCTCTAAACTGCCATACGGTTTCTGCAATGTGAGCCTTTTTGTTTAGTGCACTCAATATAAGATTTTTTATGAACTTTATCAAGGGGTCTTTGACCACAGGATTCTTATTATCCTGTGAGCAATGCCCCTCGGTAAAGTTCATAAAAATTAGCACTGAATAAAAATGTCCCAGGTCTCTGAGACCATGTGCTAGACCCATTCTCAATATTCGCTATGCGTGTACAGTGCAAGCAGAGCCGGAGATAATGGCTGTGAAACATAGTCAGGATCTGCCTGTAAGGGCTCATACCCATTTGTGGAAAAAAAAAAACGGTCCGTTTTCTGGATGGAAAAAACGGTCCGAATATATGCAATTGTCATGCGATTTGTACGCGATTTTTAATCGCACCATCCGTTTTCCATCCGTTTTCCATCTGTATGCAATGCGATATTAACATGACGTTTTTCATAGAGCAGTTATCTCTATGTAAAAAATCATGTAAAAATCACATTGTAACAAAAAAATTTACACAAAAGCAAATAATTATATATATATATATATATATATAGGTCATACACTTCTACATAGTATAATAGCCGCTAATTCAATTGCTGGCTTTTGTGCATAATAATAATAATAATTTATAATTCCACATGTGTTAATTCATAGTTTGATGCCTTCAGTGTGATTCTACAATTTTCATAGTCATGAAAATACAGAAAAATCTTTGAATGAGAAGGTGTGTCCAAACTTTTGGTCTGTACTGTATATCAAACTACATGAAATGACATGGTTAACTGTATGTAAACCATGTGTCATTTCATGTCGGGTCTGTAATTTCACAAAAGCCGGCAATTGAATTAGAGGCTATTATACTATGTAGAAGTGTATGAACTATAAACATATATATATGTGTGTCACAATGACATGTGTATATATATATATATATATGTATATATGTGTTATATATGTAGTGCTTTGTGAGCTGTCAGTGTGATTTTACAGTAGCCGGGGATGATTTGCCGGCTTTTCAAAGGACACTGGTGCGTATAAATCGGACAGCACTCGCATGGTGCGAGTGCTGTCCGATTTTTTATCGCATCCATTGACTTGCATTAGCGATTATCATGCCAAAATCGCTGCAAATCACAGCATGCTGTGATTTTTTTCTCAGACCGATTTCAGCTGAGAAAAAAATCGCAAATGAGAAGTCCCCTATTGAATAACATTGGTCCGATTGCAATCCGATTTTTCATCGGCTTGCAATCGTCCGTTTTTGTCTCCGGTGAGTATGAGCCCTAAGGCTAAATTCCCACAATGAGTATTTGGTGCATTTTTGATGTTGCAGATTTTCTGCAGCAGCATTTCTTCACAAATTATCTAAATTACCTTATTGCGATTTTTCATTTCATTTTTCTGTGTGATCCTTTTAGATGCATTTTTGTTGCATTTTTTATGCTACTTTTTTCTCTGTTTTAGATATTTTCTCTTTAGAAACGCACTAAAAATGCATGTGTTTTTTACCTGCCGATTTTCCTCATCTCATTCACGTTCTAGGAAGAAAATCCACATATAAAGTACATATGTACCACAAGTGAAATTGACATGCTGCAGATTTCAAAAATGTGCCACAAGGTCAGTTTGTACTGCTTGAAAAAAGCACAAAGGGCATTAGGCACGAAATTGCTATAAATCGCATGCACTTTTTTTTTGACGCTTGAAGCAGTTAAAAGAAGTTACAAAAAATGGAACATGTGCACAGAAAGTCATTTTGATATCGTGGTGCAGATGTTCATTCTTTTTGATGTTTTTTTATGGCACCACTCCAGCATTTATTTTATTTCAGCACTGGAGTGGTGCTACTAATCTAAAGGCCCTGTCTCACATAGCGAGATCGCTGCTAAACAGTGTGACAGGCAGGAGACCAGCGATCAGCTGGTAACCAAGGTAAACATCGGGTTTCCAGGCGCGGGGCTGTGCCTGGAAACCCGACGTGTACCTTGGATACCAGCGTGCTGCTGCAGAGGAGCTGGTAACCAAGGTACACATCGGGTTTCCAGGCACCGCGCAGCACCTGGAAACCCGACGTGTACCTTGGTTACCAGCTCCCTGCATCAGCGGGCTGGTATCCAACGTACACTGCGGGTAACTAAGCGACGTTACCTGCAGTGTCGCTGTCCTGATCGCTGCCTGAGCTGCCTGTTTGTTACTTTCCAGCTGCAATCTTCAACTCTTTTCGGTGTCACTCTGCACTTGCGTTACCATCTTGTGACTGCAACTTCTGACTGATGCGGTTGTAGAGAATTTGACCGTGGAAGGACACGTTCAGGAAGTGAGCCCGCGGATGCCATTAGCTATTTCAGAAATGCATTGTGGCACAGAGACCCACCAATTCCCTTCACTGCAATACATGTTGCTGGCCAATCAGAGGTCGGCAGCTGTAGTTGGCGGTGACATCATGCGCCACCCATCGCTTGCATGCTGAAGTCAGCTGTCGTCTTCTGCGCCGGTTATAGAAGAGGACACATGGGAAGGTGAGTTGAATCATTTTTTTTATATTTGCTGGAGAAGAGTCATAGAACAGGGACATTATTACTTGAAGATGCCCAGAATGGGGCACATTATACCAGGTTGGGGGACAGATATTACTGGTAGGGGCCCAGGATGGAGGATATTATACCAGGAAAGGGAGACTTTACACCAGGAGCGGGATCAGGCTGGAAGACATTATACGAGGAAAGGGATACATTATACCAGGAAGGGGCCCATTATGGAGGACATTATTTTAGGAATGGGAGACATTATACCAGGAAGGGACCCAGGATGGTGACATTAAACCAGGACTGGGACATTATTATTCACAGGGTCTAAGGATGGAGGACATCTTACCAGGAAAAGACCCAGGATAGAGGACAATGTACCTGGAAGGGGCCCAGGATGTGAGACATTATTACAGGAAGGGGCTAGGATAGAGGACATTATTATATGGAAGGGGCCCAGGATGGGGGACATTATACTAGGAAAGGTAGACATTATACAAGGAAGGGGCCCAGGATAGAGGACACTGTACAAGGAAAGGGAGACAATATACAATGAAGGGCCCAGGACAGAGGGCATTATACCAGGCAGGTGATATAGTATACCAAGAAGGTGCACAGGATGGATGACATTACACCAGGAAAGGGAGAAATTATGCTAGGAAGGAGACATTATACCAGGATGAGGGATATTATTACTTGAAGGGGCCCTGGATGGGGGAGATGATACCAAGAAAAGGTCCATGATGGAGAACATAATAACCGTAGGGGGCCCAGGATGGAGGATATCATTACAGGACGGGGCCGAGATGGAGGAGATTATTACAGAAAGAGGCCAGGATGGGGGACATTTTACAGGAAAGGGCCAATTGATGATGGACATTATTACAGGAAGGAGCCAGGATCGGTGACAATATTATAGGATGAGGGACATTGTTACATGAGAAGGCAAACACGTATGTCTTCACAGTATCTGGAATGCTACGAGGGCTCATACAACCAGCGTCGGACTGGAGTACCTTGGGCCCACCAGAGAAAAACCATTCTTGGGACTCACCTTGCAGTTATATAGAAATTGTTACACCCGGTCCCAGCGCTGCCTCTGCACTCCGTTCTGCTCACTCACCTGTTCCTCGGGCTGTCCCTCTGCGGCGGTCTGTGCGTGGGCTGGGGTCTCCTGTCCCATCTGCTCTCCGGCGTCCTGAGTCCTTCTCCACTTCCTGGCACGCTGCTGGCAGGCCTCCAGACAGTCGGCTTAGGACGCGAGGCCGCGCCCACTGCCTCTCTTAAAGGGGCAGCGTGCATCTTTTGAAATAGCTAATTATCCAATGGCTGCGCACTCGGTACTATATCTGGTCACTCCACCATTAGGGGAGTGCCGGAGCAACGTGTTCTATCATTGCTACATCCGGTTCTGTTCCTGTTCTGTCTGCGCTGCGTCTGCAGTCTCTGTGCTTCGCTGATACTGTTTGTCTCCTCAGATCATTGCTAACCCGTATCTGGCTAATCTGGACAATCTCGGCTATTACTGGCGCAAGTGTCATCCCGTTCCGCCATCAGCCATCCGTACCCGTGGACCGTGACAAGGTCACTGAAGCCAGCCTTCTACCATCCGTTCTGGACCAGGACCTTACCCTTCTCCGTCAAGAACTTTCCACGGACTCTGTAAATACTTGTTACCCTTTTGGTCCCTCTGGGACAGCTGCCACGTGTCCAGGGTCTAACTGGAGGTAGCACCTGTGTCCTCCGGGTATTCCATTCTGGTCCTATTCGAGGGGCCTTACTACGGGTACCCGGGGCTCACTAGTTACGCCCCCTTCGGAGCCCCCGGACCGCGGTCTCGAGGTTCCACATTAAAAAATAAATACGAATGTGAACTTCACCACCTCTGCCTCCGCTTCCATTCATTACAGAAATAATACCAATTCTGTTGCAAAATGAGGTAATATCAAACAAAGTGTTTATTAGCCTACCACAGTAACCTTCAAAAGGAACCGAAGACCCACCTCTTCCGACAAGCCTACAACCTGCAGTGATCCTCAGTCTACTGAACGGCTGCACGACCAGCTTTACCCTCTCCTAGTGTATCCTCACCCATCCCTGTAGCCTGTGAGCCCTCGCGGGAAGGGTCCTCTCTCCCTCTGTACTTGTGTGTGCCTTGTGTTGCTCATGTTTATTGCACTTGTCTATGTATGCCCCCTTTTCACATGTAAAGTGCCATGGAATAAATGGCTCTATAATAGTGAATAATAATAATAATTAGCCAATAAATAACCAATTTAACTTAATGTATAAATAACAAACTAAAGAAACACTCCAGGCAAAAAAGAAACACTTATGTCTCGTTCAGGGCCTGTTGGAAAGTTGCATAACACCAATACTTTCAAGGTGCATTTCCTTAAAGTATAAGTCCCACAAATGGAACTTGCACCTATTTTGAGCACGGGGCCACGTCACACAGTGATGTAACTGGTGAGGTAGACAAATTCTGGCCATCTCTCCACTAACAGCGATCAACAAGGAAGATTGTAGACTATATCCGCGCTGCCAGACAATTTAGGATGCAAAATATGGTTAAAAGATAATGGTGGTTTATTCAACGCATTTCAAAGTCATATATGACCTTTTCTTCAGGAATACCTCAAAGACAATGCTGTTACAATGCTGTTACGTTGCTTATATACATTCAGAATTCAAAAAACGGCGCCAAGGAATCACCTGACATGTGATGACCAGGTACATGACATATAAAACAGTAAATGCTTGTACGAATATCAATTGATACTATTAATCCGTAAATATCTCTCAATTACAGAATCATTTGAAAAGAAGGACAGAAAAATAATTTTTTTTAAAAATATATTGGTGTGCATACCACGGGAAGAAGAAATAAGGAAAAAGCAGGAAGATAACCTACTAAAGGATATGTTTCTGAACAACAGTCAGTTTCCCAGCTTGATGCGCCACAGGTCAAGACAAAAAATGACTGAAAATAGCCTTTTCAAAGAATGGCATTCAGATGAATATATTGAAGTTCCACCTATAAATTAACTTTATTAATTATGTATTAAAAATTTTAGTTTTTCTCTCCGAGTATTCGTCAGTTCGCTATATTGTGTTTATGTACGGTTTCCCTGCGTGGAGAACCAATTTTTTGCCTGTTGTCCATACAAAATTCCCCTTATAAATTTACAGTTAAAGCTTGCTCCGTCTCCGACTTGTCACTGCATCCCTCGTACCTGCGAATACCACATACACACACAGAAACATTCAGTTTATATACAGTATGCTCACATACATATACACAATATAGTGCACACATGCAGCATACAAATATAATATACACAAACGCACATCCTATATACTGTATGTGCATGCATATATATATATATATATATATATATATATACAGTACAGACCAAAGTTTGGACACACCTTCTCATTCAAAGATTTTTCTGTATTTTCATGACTATGAAAATTGTACATTCACACTGAAGGCATCAAAACTATGAATTAACACATGTGGAATTATATACTTAACAAAAAAGTGTGAAACAACTGAAATTATGTCTTATATTCTAGGTTCTTCAAAGTAGCCACTTTTTGCTTTGATTACTGCTTTGTACACTCTTGGCATTCTCTTGATGAGCTTCAAGAGGTAGTCACCGGAAATGGTTTTCATTTCACAGGTGTGCCCTGTCAGGTTTAATAAGTGGGATTTCTGGCCTTATAAATGGGGTTGGGACCATCAGTTGTGCTGTGCAGAAGTCTGGTGGATACACAGCTGATAGTCCTACTGAATAGACTGTTAGAATTTGTATTATGGCAAGAAAAAAGCAGCTAAGTAAAGAAAAACGAGTGGCCATCATTACTTTAAGAAATGAAGGTCAGTCAGTCCAAAAAATTGGGAAAACTTTGAAAGTGTCCCCAAGTGCAGTTGCAAAAACCATCAAGCGCTACAAAGAAACTGGCTCACATGAGGACCGCCCCAGGAAAGGAAGACCAAGAGTCACCTCTGCTTCTGAGGATAAGTTTATCCGAGTCACCAGCCTCAGAAATCGCAGGTTTACAGCAGCTCAGATTAGAGACCAGGTCAATGCCACACAGAGTTCTAGCAACAGACACATCTCTACAACAACTGTTAAGAGGAGACTTTGTGCAGCAGGTCTTCATGGTAAAATAGCTGCTAGGAAACCACTGCTAAGGACAGGCAACAAGCAGAAGAGACTTGTTTGGGCTAAAGAACACAAGGAATGGACATTAGACCAGTGGAAATCTGTGCTTTGGTCTGATGAGTCCAAATTTGAGATCTTTGGTTCCAACCACCGTGTCTTTGTGTGACGCAGAAAAGGTGAACGGATGGACTCTACATGCCTGGTTCCCACCGTGAAGCATGGAGGAGGAGGTGTGATGGTGTGGGGGTGCTTTGCTGGTGACACTGTTGGGGATTTATTCAAAATTGAAGGCATACTGAACCAGCATGGCTACCACAGCATCTTGCAGCTGCATGCTATTCCATCTGGTTTGCGTTTAGTTGGACCATCATTTATTTTTCATCAAGAGAATGCCAAGAGTGTGCAAAGTAATCATCAAAGCAAAAGGTGGCTACTTTGAAGAACCTAGAATATAAGACATATTTTCAGTTGTTTCACACTTTTTTGTTAATTATATAATTCCACATGTGTTACTTCATAGTTTTGATGCCTTCAGTGTGAATGTACAATTTTCATAGTCATGAAAATGCAGAAAAATCTTGAATGAGAAGGTGTATCCAAACTTTGGTCTGTACTGTATATATATATATATATATATATATACACATACCTCCCAACCGTCCCGGATTGAGCGGGACAGTCCCGATTTTGACCCCCCCCATCCCGCTGTCCCGCTGAGGACACTATGTGTCCCGCAGTGAGACGAGCCGCCACACCCCCATGCACTCCTCCCTGTCTCTACAGCTCAGCCAGCGGCTCACAGCTAGCAGTGACGCTGCTATGCTGTTCTCTTCTGTGCCCACAGGACCTGTGATGAGGTCACAGGAGGGGAGGAGTCAGGGGTCACATGATCAGTGTCCTCTTGTGTGCAGGACTCTGCGCTGTGATGGTTGTTTGTCATGGTGCTGGATGAGGGTAAGTTTGTGTGTGTGTGGGGTCGGGACTCGGGTTTTCAGTGTGGATGTAGCAGAGCTGTGTGTGTACGAGGAGTACGGAGCGGAGACTTGTGTGTATGAGGTGTACGGAGCCGTGTGTACGAGGTGTACGGAGCGGAGTCGTGTGTGTACGAGGTGTACGGAGCGGAGCCGTGTGTGTACGAGGTGTACGGAGCGGAGCCGTGTGTGTACGAGGTGTACGGAGCGGAGCCGTGTGTGTACGAGGTGTACGGAGCGGAGCCGTGTGTGTACGAGGTGTACGGAGCGGAGCCGTGTGTGTACGAGGTGTACGGAGCGGAGCCGTGTGTGTACGAGGTGTACGGAGCGGAGCCGTGTGTGTACGAGGTGTACGGAGCGGAGCTGTGTGTGTACAAGGTGGATGTAACAGAGCCCTGTGTGTACGAGGTGTACGGAGCGGAGCCGTGTGTGTACGAGGTGTACGGAGTGGAGCCGTGTGTGTACGAGGTGTACGGAGCGGAGCCGTGTGTTTACGAGGCATACAAAGCGGAACCGTGTGTGTATGAGGTGTGCAGAGCCCTGCGTGTACAAGATGTATGGTGGGGAGCATTCATACCTCCCAACCATCCTGAATTCGGCATGACACTCCCGATTTTGAGAGTCTGCCCCGCTGTCCCGGCCGGGAGCTTTTCCTGTGGACACAGGAGTACATGCCGGAGCCCTGAGGAGCACTTTAAAACTCACACGTGATATTCCACCAGAAGTGACGTGCTGAAAGATGACCGGAAATGAGTTAATTTCGGGAGGAGATTGTGACGGAACCATGGAGGCACTTCAGGGAATGCTTCAGATCCATCACCGTGTCCTCGCCTTGGAATAGGGGATGTCGGCCATGTGAGCGGATCATGATATGTCCTGCACCGGGAGGCTCAGGTGGGCACTACAATGGGAGCCGGGCTGCTATAGTATCTTTATAGAATCTTTATTTCTTTCTCTCTCTGTTTCTTTCTCTCTCTTGTTCTTTCTTTCTCTCTGTTTTTTCTTTCCCATCTTTCTTTCTTTCTCTCTGTTCTTTTTCTTTCTTTCTCTCTGTTTTTTCTTTACCCTCTTTCTTTCTATCTGTTCTTTCTTTCTCTCTGCTCTTTCTCTCTGTTCTTTCTTCCCCTCTTTCTTTCTGTTCTTTCTCTCTCTCTGTACTTTCTTTCTCTTTCTTTCTCTCACATCTTTCTTTCTCTCTATCTCTCTGTTCTTTCTTTCTCTTTGTTCTTTCTTTCCCTTCTTTCTCTCTCTCCTCTTTTGTTTTTTTCTTTACCCTCTTTCTTTTTTCTCTCTGTTCTTTTTTTCTGTCCCCTTTCTTTCTCTCTCTGTTTCTTTCTTTATCTCTATCTCTCTGTTCTTTCATTCCCCTCTTTCTTTCTTTCTTTCTCTCTCTCTGTTCTTTCCCCTCTTTCTTTCTTTCTCTCTGTTCTTTTTTCTTTCTCTCTCGCTCTGTTCTTTCTTTCCACTCTTTCTTTCTTTCTTTTTCTTTCTTTCTTTCTTTTCTTTCTTTCTTTCTTTCTCTTTCTTTCTTTCTCTCTGTTCTTTCTTTCTCTCTCTCTCTGTTCTTTCTTTCTTACTTTCTTTCCCCTCTTTCTTTCTTTCTTTCTTTCTTTCTCTCTCTCTGTTCTTTCTTACCCCTTTCTTTCTTCTCTTTCTTTTCTTTCTTTCTTTCTTTCTTTTCTTTCTTTCTTTCTTTCTTTTCTTTCTTTCTTCTTTCTTTCTTTCTTTCTCTGTTTCTTTCTGTCCTCTTTCTTTCTCTCTATTCTTTTTCTTTCTTTTCTCATCTGTTCTTTCTTTCCCCTCTGTCTTTCTTTCTTTCCCCTCTTTCTCTCTCCCTCTCTGTTCTTTCTTTCTCTCTCTGTTCTTTCTTTCCTCTCTTTCTTTCTTCTTTCTTTCTCTGTTCTTTCTTTCCCCTCTGTCTTTCTTTCTCTCTCTGTTCTTTCTTTCCCTCTTTCTTTCTCTCTCCTCTGTTCTTTCTTTCCCTCTTTCTTTTCTCTCCTCTCTGTCTTCTTTCCCTCTTTCTTTTTTTTCTCTCTGTTCTTTTTTTCTGTCCCTCTTTCTTTCTCCGTCTCTGTTCTTTCCCTCTGTTTTTTTCTCTCCTTTCTTTCTCTTCTTTCTTTGTTTATTCTTCTCTCTCTACTTCTCTCTGTTCTTTGTTGCTTACCCTCTTTCTTTCTTTCTTTCTATCTCCTTTCTTTCTGTTTTTTTTCTCTCTCTGTTCTTTCTTTTGCTCAGTACCAGTGTGCCCACAGTAACAGTCAGTGTGATCACCAGTGCTAAATGGGTGTGGTCAGGGCGTGGACATGGGTGTGACTAGTTGTGAAATGGATGTGGTCGTGGCGTGGCCTAAAATTTATTGCGGCGCGCGCAACGCGCCGCAACCTTTGTCCCTCTTTCCCATCTTCAAAAGTTGGGAGGTATGTATATACATGCACCACAGATATACACAATCATACTATATACTGTATATATGTACACACATACTATATACACATATACAGACACACACACTGTATACTGCACATGTACACACAGATACACATATATGTATACTTACCAGGTCCTGATGCTTCACTTGTGCTGCAAACATCTTCCTGCCCCCTGACTGACCTCTTCTGTACTGTGAGATGCCCCCCTCACTCTCAACTTAACCTGACACTTGCAGGAAAAGAGAAAGAGGGGTGATGTAGGGGGAGTTGGGAAATACGAGTAAGGACTTCAGAAGATGCGCAGCGTTATTCACTGTAAGGAATGCTGTACACTGTCTGTGCACTTCATGAAGGGGCTGCAGATGCAGGGGGCCCCCTTTGTGGGTGGCAGGAGTTGGGGCTGGGCCCACCGGTGCCCCAGTCTTACCCTGCATACAACTGACGAACATGCAGGTGAGGGCTCAGGGCCATATTTTGCACTGGGGCCCATCGTACGTTACCTACATATGCCACTGAAAGGAATGCTGTTGAGCATGTGCACTGGGCTCCATTGAATAACAGGGATACAAATTCCCTGTTCTGCCGCTCAGTGCAGGTCCCAGCAGTGGGACTCCCACTGATAAATAAGCTATCACCTATCCAGTGGGCATGAGAACACTTGTTTGCACTGGACAACCTCTTTCAATCTGTTACATACAGTATATGATTTCTTTTTTGCATTTATCACATTCTTTAGGCTGTTTTTGTAGCATTGTTTGTTTTTACAATAATTGCATTTTGTTTGTAAAGTTATAGTCCTAATAAGCTGGAAGAAATGTACAATAGCATTTATAGAAAAATATTCAACATACCCCCAAAGCCAGGTCTCATAGTGAAGTCGTGGTCGTCTATTCGAAGAAGCTGTTCAGACTTTGTGAGTGGTGATTTTGTTATATCTGGACTTCTTTTAATAACTGGGCTGTTCAAAAATACACAATGAGTTAACACTAATTTTATATACACGGTACATTGCATATCATTAGTAAACAGAATACTGAATCACAGTGTTAGGCCGGAGTTACACTAGCGTATGCTAGAGCATCGGATGCGATATGCTAATGACCCTCGGCTCCTGCTCTGCTGCGAGCGGTAGCAAAGTGTTATGCTACTGTGCTCTGAGCTTCTGGCACAGAGAGATTCGGAGCACAACTGCGGAGGAGGCGGAGAAAGTAATTTCTCCTTCTCCTCCGCTGCTGGCATCGGCGTATATTGCACTGCACTCGGATGATATCCGAGTAATGTGCTTTGTCTCACTCGCACTCATAGACTTATATGGGTGCGAGTGAGCCGAGACTTGGCTGAGTCTTGGTGCCAATCGCAGCATGCTGCCATTGTTCTCGCATGCCGATCCGGCATGAGAAAATAATCTCAGATGTGATCTGCCCCATAGATTAACACTGGGCCGAGTGTGATGCGATGTTTTATCGCATAGCACTTGGCCATATTCTCTGGTAGTGTGACTCCGGCCTTAGACTGAGAAACACTTTAAATTCATGTACAGTCACAATCAAAATGATTTGCAAACTACAAAAACAAATTACAGCATTCAGATCTATGATTTCTTCTTTATTGCAACCTTTTACTAACTTCAGTAGTCGCCATGCAAAACTCATTAAAATTGCAAACACATTTCTGATCAACATCCGTAATCATTGCATATATTGTAGTGAACATGCAGGAAATTATACTCGTCAACATTGAAATGGCAACACCAAGAAGGAAAATTCATGGATCTATGGAAATTATGGGATTGATAGACATGTTAATGATGTACAAATTATGAAAAATTTTAAATAACATTTTCAAACATCTCAGTTTATGGGCTACACACAGAATATATTTTTTTTATGCAGACCAGCATTTATGATGACAAATCAACCTCCTTTGTCCTATGGTCTCACTAAGAAATCTTTATTCCCTTTAAGTTGTTCTAATGCTTCTTTCCTTCTCCCTAAACATTCGTGTTTCGTGTATTCTTCATGGATAGAACATGTACCCATTATAATCAATGCTGCTATTTACATACCCATGTGTTTTCGTATATCGTGTCTGTGCATCAATCACGGAGACATGCATGGATGAAAAGTGCCAACACAAGCACTTTTAGTACAGTTGTGCTAAAAAGTTTACATACCCTGGCAGAATTTTTGCTTACTTGGCCTTTTTTCAGAGAATATGAATGATCACACCAAAACTTTTTCTCCACTCATGGTTAGTGGTTGGATGAAGTCATTTATTGTCAAACTACTGTGTTTTCTCATTTTAAATCATAATGACAACCCAAAACATCCAAATGACCAAAAGTTCACATACCCTGGTGATTTTGGCCCGATAACATGCACAGAAGTTGACACAAATGGAGTTGAATGGCTACTAAAGGTAACATCCTCACCTGTGACCTGTTTGCTTGTAATCAGTGTGTGTTTGTGTAGCGCTGTGGCGCCCTGAGGGTCCAGTCGCCACGGAGATGTTGCATCTCACCCAGAGGTGTGACACCTGACTCTCAGGTAAGGAGGAAGCACCCCTTAGACTCCACACCGCATTCAACATACACTATGCCAGATGAGCATTCAGACGGACCCTTCGGGAGGATGGTCTGACTCAGGCTGGTTAGAACAGGGTGTAGCTAGTTGGTGGGTGGAGCTTAGGCATCACTTAGGCTGCGTGTTAGTTTTAGAGAACAGTTAGTGTCAGTCAGGCAGTGTGTGGGTACTGGCCTGTACTGCATCTCCTCCGAGTTCACCTATGGAGCTGTGCTGTAGTGAGTGAACGGGTCCAGGGCAAAGACAGCAATTGGAGCTGTGCCCCCATCCTGAAGAAGGAAGGACCAGGCGAACAACGGGGAACGGTCCCTAGATTAGCGGGAAGGCTCAAGATCCGCTAGTAAAACCGACGACAGTGGTCACTTCACGGGGCCACTAGCCACCATAATCTCACCGGAAGGCAGCATAGGGGTCAAGTACGTGCAGACATTGGCAGTGATCTGTGAACTGAAAAGGCCCAATACTCCCTTGTCCGAGGGCTCTGTGGTGGCGTGGAGCATGGAAGTAAGGAGAGTTAGCACTGAGAGAAAAGGCCGGAAAGAAACATACTGAAGGGGAGTCTTTGGAAGTGCGACCAATTTACCTGAGGGTTGCTGGATCATTCTCTTGAAGGACACAGCGCCCGGCTGGCATCTGTATAGTACCAACAGACTGTGAGTAAAACCTTGAAACTGCAACAGAACTGTTTCCCTGATTATTCCAGCGACGCACACTCCCCTTTGCTACATCCTCAAGCACCATCCCTGCACTACCACATCTACCTGCCCTGGAAGGACACAGCCTCACCTGTAGGAGGCTTATCATCTAGCTGCACAGCACCATCATTTCCAGAAGATCTGCACAGCAGCGCTGGTCGCCCTGACCAGTTACTACATGTGGCGTCACGAATCATCATACGAACACTTATCCCCTGTAAATATCCCCTTTTTGGTGAGCGTCCAGGGCCACGGACCGAGTGGTGGCTGCCCGTGACATCCCCCATAGAAGTCGACGGGCTCGGTGCCGAGTACCCCATGGCCCTGGTGGGCAGCTCAGCGCCAGCGCCTGTGCCCGTACCTCCGCGGGAGTCCTGTCGGGGTCCCCGTTCCCAGTCCGCTCTCTGCTGCCTGGCCTCAGTCCTTGGCTCCACAGGCTCCTCTCCTGTTGCTGCTTCCTGGAACGTGGCCAGCAGGTCTCCGGGTATGATGCTGAGGGCACTCGCGTGCGCACTCCCGGTCTCTTAGAGAGACAGCGCGCATTTTTTCAAAATATGCTCTAGATCAATGACGGAATAGTGAGTACTATTTCTGCCTCCTCTACCATAGAGGAGGTGCCTGAGCAACAAGTGTTTCCTGTTGCTAGTCCAGGTTCCTGTACTGTCATGCCTGCGCTCCGACTGTGTACCGCCAGTATCCTGCTAATCATCTGTGTCTCCTCAGAGTACCAGCCTAGCCTCTCTACATCACCCAGGACGTTGCCAGAGCTTCCTGCATCAGTTCTTTCCACTCCTACACACTGCCTGTTTCTGCCGCTTGCCGTCTGTCGAGTCCACGGCTACCTGCAATATCTACCAGTCCGTCTGTTCCACTGGGTCAGCTTCCACATGTCCGGGGTCTAACTGGAGGCAGCACCTGCGTCCCTTGGACATTCCAATCTGACCCTGCTCGAGGGGTCTTACTACGGGTGTCTGGGGCTCGCATAGTCACGCCCCCTTTGGAGCCCCCAGGTTCGTGGTCTCATGGTTGCACAAAATGCAGTAAAATAATGTGCACTGCAACATCTGTGCCTCCGTTTCAGTGTGCATAAAAGCTGAGTGCGTTTCTGGGATCCAGACAGACTCTTGCATCTTTCATCCAGCCACTGACATTTCTGGAATGTGAGTCATGGGGAAAGCAAAAGAATTGTCAACAGATCTACAGGGAAAAGGTAGTTGAACTGTATAAAACAGGAAGAAGATACAAAAAGATATCCAAGGAATTGATAATGCCAGTCAGCAGCGTTCAAACTGTGATTAACAAATGGAAAATCAGGGTCTCTGGAAAAACAAAACCACGGTCAGGAAGACCAACAAAAGTTTCATCCACAACTGCCAGGAAAATTGTTCGGGAAGCAAAGAAAAAAACACAAATAACATCAGCTGAAATATTGGACTCTCTGAAAGCTTGCGGTGTGGCTGTTTCAAGATGCACAATAAGGAGGCACTTGAAAAAAAGTGGGCAGCATGGTCGAGTCGCCAGAAGAAAGCCATTACTGTGCAAATGCCACCAAGTATCTCACGTACAATATGCAAAACAGCATAGAGACAAGCCTCAAAACTTCTGCAACAAGGTAATTTGGAGTGATGAGACCAAAATTTAACTTTTTGGCCACAACCATAAACGTTACATTTGAGAGAGGTCAACAAGGCCTATGATGAAAGGAACACTATTCCTACTGTAAAGCACAGTGGATCGCTGATGTTTTGGGGATGTGTGAGCTACAAAGGCACAGGAAAATTGGTCAAAGTTGAAGGAAAGATGAATGCAGCACGTTATCACCATATACTGGAGGAAAATTTTCAATCATCAGCCCAGAAGTTGCGCATGGGATGTACTTGGACGTTCCATCATGACAACGATCCAAAACACAAGGCCAAGTCAACCTGTCATTGGCTACAGCAGAACAAAGTGAAGGTTCTGGAGTGGACATCTCAGTCTCTTGACCTCAATATTATTGAGCCACTCTGAGGAGATCTCAATCGCGCAGTTCATGCTAGACAGCCCAAGAAGTTACAGGACCTGGAGGCTTTTTGCCAAGAAGAGTAGGCAGCTTTACCATCTGAGAAAATAAAGAACCTCATCCACAACTACTACAAAAGACGTCAAGCTGTCATTGATGTTAGAGGGGGCAATACACGGTATTAAGAAATGGGGTATGTAAACTTTTGATCAGGGTCATTTGGATGTTTTGGTGTTCATTATGATTTAAAAAGAGAAAACACAGTAGTTTGACAATAAATGGCTTCACCCAACTACTAACCATGAGTGGAGAAAAAGTTTTAGTGTTATCATTCATATTCTCTGAAAAAAAGGCCAAGAAAGCAAAAATTCCACAAGGGTATATAAACTTTTGAGCACAACTGTACTTGCGAAAGTATTCGGCCCCTTGGAACTTTTCAACCTTTTCCCATATATCATGCTTCAAACATAAAGATACCAAATGTAAATTTTTGGTGAAGAATCAACAAGTGGGACACAATTGTGAAGTTGAACAAAATTTATTGGTTATTTAACCCCTTTATTCCATCGGATGTACTATTCCGTCCATGTGACCCTGGACCTCATTCCCATGGACGGAATAGTACTCCAGGGCGATCAGCTGCGCTCCCGGGGGGAGCGCAGCTGATCGCCGCCAGGTGTCAGTTGATTATCACAGCTGACACCCGGCACTATGTGTCAGGAGCGGTCACGGACCGCTCCCGGAACATTAACCCATGGCACACCATGATCAAACATGATCGCCGTGTACCGGGGGCAAGGGGAGCATCGCGCAGGGAGGGGGCTCCCTGCGCACTCCCCTGAGACCCTCAGAACAGCGCGATGTGTCGCGCTGTTCCGAGGGACTCTCCTCACTGCAGGACCCCAGGATCCAAGATGGCCACCGGGTCCTGCAGGGAGGCGGCTCCCTCAGTGCCTGCTGAGAGCAGGCACTTTGAAGCCTGCAGCAGTGCCAGAGCGATTGCTTGTGTGACAGAGTGCTGTGCACACTGTCACACCAGCGATCTGACCCTACACAGTGATGTCCCACCCTGGGACAAAGTAAAAATGTAAAAAAAATAAAAATAACAAGTGTAAAAAAAATTCCAAAAAAAAAAATATATATATTCCCCAATAAATTAATTTCTTCATGTAAATAAAGAAAACAAAACAATAAAAGTACACATATTTGGTATCGCCGCATCCGTAACGACCCGACCGGTATCGCCGTAATCGTACTGACCCGAAGAAAAAACTGCTTTATCAATTTTACCACACGCGGAACGGTATAAACGCCCCCCCCAAAAGAAATTCATGAATTGCTGATTTTTGTTCATTCTAACCTCCCAAAAATCGAAATAAAAAGCGATCAAAAAATGTCACGTGCTGAAAAATGGTACCAATAAAAACGTCAACTCGTACCGCAAAAAATAAGACCTCACATAACTCTGTGGGCCAAAATATTCAAAAATTATAGCTCTCAAAATGTGGTGATGCAAAAACTATTTTTTGCAATAAAAAGCGTCTTTTAGTGTGACAGCTGCCAATCATAAAAACCCGTTATAAATAGTAAATCAAAAAACCCCTTTATCACCCCATTAGTTAGAGAAAAATAATAAAATTAAAAAAATATATTTATTTCCATTTTCTCATTAGGGTTAGGCCCTGTGCACACGTTGCGGATTGTGCTGCGTAAAATGAAAAAAAAAAAGCTGTGCACATGATGCGGAATTTTCCGCGAGGATTTGGTGCGGTTTTAAAACCGCAGCATGTCAATTCTTTGTGCGGATTCCGCAGCGGTTTTACACCTATTCCAATATAGGTGTAAAATAGCAGGCAAATCCGCAAAAAAACGCGGCAAAACCACAGTAAATCCGCACTAAAACCGTAGGTAAAACGCAGGTCGTTTTACCTGCGGTTTCAGCAAAATCAGCACGGAAAAATCCGCAAGTAAATCCACAACGTGTACACGGGGCCTTAGGGGTAGGGTTGCGGCTAAAGTTAGGGTTGGGGCTAAAGTTAGGATTAGGGTTAGAGTTGGGATTAGGGTTAGGGGTGTGCTAGGGTTAGGTTTGTGGTTAGGGTTATGGTTGGGACTAGGGTTAGGGGTGTGTTGGGGTTAGGTTGGAGTTAAAATTGGGGGTTTCCACTGTTTGGGCACATCAGGGGCTCTCCAATTGTGACATGGCGTCTGATCTCAATTCCAGCCAATTCTGCGTTGAAAAAGTCAAACGGTGCTCCTTCACTTCTGAGCTCTGCCATGCGCCCAAACAGTAGTTTACCCCCACATATGGGGTATCAGCATACTCAGGACAAATTGCACAATAACTCTTGGGGTCCAATTTCTTCTGTTACCCTTGGGAAAATAAAAAATTGGGGGCGAAAATATCATTTTTTAAAAAAAAATGATTTTTTTGTTTTTACGGCTGTACGTTATAAACTTTGGTGAAGCACTTGGGGCTTCATAGCGCTCACCACACATCTAGATAAGTTCCTTGTGGGGTCTATTTTCCAAAATGGGGTCACTTGTGGGGGGTTTCCACTGTTTAGGCACATCAGGGGCTCTCCAAATGCGACATGACGCCCGCAGACTATTCCATCAAAGTCTACAATCCAAAACGTCACTACTTCCCTTCCGAGCCCCGACGTGTGCCCATACAGTAGTTTTCTCCCACATATGGGGTATCAGCGTACTCAGGGCAAATTGGACAACAACTTTTGGGGTCAAATTTCTCCTGTTACCCTTGTGAAAATAAAATATTGGGGGCAAAAAAAATCATTTTTGTAAAAAAAAAAAAAAAAGATATTTTATTTTTACGGCTGTATGTTATAAACTTCTGTGAAGCACTTCGGGGTTCAAAGTGCTCACCACACATCTAGATAAGTTCCTTGGGGGGGTCTATTTTCCAAAATTGGGTCACTTGTGGGGATTTCCACTGTTTAAGCACATAAGGGGCTCTCCAAACACGACATGACGCCCGCAGACCATTCCATCAAAGTCTGCAATCCAAAACGTCACTACTTCCCTTCTGAGCCCCGACGTGTGCCCATACAGTAGTTTTCTGCCACATATGGGGTATCAGCGTACTCAGGACAAAATGGACAACAACTTTTGGGTCCAATTTCTCCTGTTACCCTTGGGAAAATAAAAAGTTGGGGACTAAAAGATCATGTTTGTGGAAAAAAATATGATTTTTTTATTTTCATGCTTGGGCGTTATAAACTTTAGTGAAACACCTGGGGTTCAAAGTTCTCACCACACATCTAGATAAGTTCCTTGAGGGGTCTAGTTTCCAAAATGGTGTCATTTGTGGGGGTTTCCACTGTTTAGGCACATCAGGAGCTCTCCAAACACGACATGGCGTCCAGCCAATTCAGTGTTGAAAAAGTCAAACGGCGCTCCTTCCCTTCCGAGCTCTGCCATGCACCCAAACAGTGGTTTACCCCTACATATGGGGTATCAGCATACTCAGGACAAATTGCACAACTTTTGGGGTCTTGTCACCTTTGGGAAAATTGGGGTGAAAAGATCATTTTTGTGGAAAAATATGATTTTAATTTCTACGTTGTAAACTTGTGTGAAGCACTTGGGGGTTCAAATTGCTCACCACAGATCTAGATAAGTTCCTTAGGGGTCTAGTTTCCAAAATGGGGTCACTTGTGGTGGGTTTCCACTGTTTAGGCACATCAGAGGCTCTCCAAATGCAACATGGCGTCCAATCTCAGTTCCAGCCAATTTTGGTTGAAAAAGTCAAATGGTGCTCCTTCCATTCCGAGCTCTGCCGTGCGCCCAAACAGTGGTTCCTCCCCACATATGGGGTATCAACGTACTCAGGACAAATTGGACAACAACTTTTGTTTCCAATTTCTCCAATTACCCTTGGGAAAATAAAAAATTGGTGACTTAACTATAATTTTTGTGGGAAAAAATAGGATTTTTTATTTTCATGCCAGGCATTATAATCTTGTGTGAAGCACTTGGGGGTTGAAAGTGCTCACCACACATCTAGATAAGTTCCTTGGGGGGGTCTATTTTCCAAAATTGGGTCACTTGTGGGGATTTCCACTGTTTAAGCACATAAGGGGCTCTCCAAACACGACATGACGCCCGCAGACCATTCCATCAAAGTCTGCAATCCAAAACGTCACTACTTCCCTTCTGAGCCCCGACGTGTGCCCATACAGTAGTTTTCTGCCACATATGGGTATCAGCGTACTCAGGACAAAATGGACAACAACTTTTGGGTCCAATTTCTCCTGTTACCCTTGGGAAAATAAAAAGTTGGGGACTAAAAGATCATGTTTGTGGAAAAAATATGATTTTTTATTTTCATGCTTGGGCGTTATAAACTTTAGTGAAACACCTGGGGGTTCAAAGTTCTCACCACACATCTAGATAAGTTCCTTGAGGGGTCTAGTTTCCAAAATGGTGTCATTTGTGGGGGGTTTCCACTGTTTAGGCACATCAGGAGCTCTCCAAACACGACATGGCGTCCAGCCAATTCAGTGTTGAAAAAGTCAAACGGCGCTCCTTCCCTTCCGAGCTCTGCCATGCACCCAAACAGTGGTTTACCCCTACATATGGGGTATCAGCATACTCAGGACAAATTGCACAACTTTTGGGGTCTTGTCACCTTTGGGAAAATTGGGGTGAAAAGATCATTTTTGTGGAAAAAATATGATTTTTAATTTCTACGTTGTAAACTTGTGTGAAGCACTTGGGGTTCAAATTGCTCACCACAGATCTAGATAAGTTCCTTAGGGGGTCTAGTTTCCAAAATGGGGTCACTTGTGGTGGGTTTCCACTGTTTAGGCACATCAGAGGCTCTCCAAATGCAACATGGCGTCCAATCTCAGTTCCAGCCAATTTTGGTTGGAAAAAGTCAAATGGTGCTCCTTCCATTCCGAGCTCTGCCATGCGCCCAAACAGTGGTTCCTCCCCACATATGGGGTATCAACGTACTCAGGACAAATTGGACAACAACTTTTGTTTCCAATTTCTCCAGTTACCCTTGGGAAAATAAAAAATTGGTGACTTAACTATAATTTTTGTGGGAAAAAAATAGGATTTTTTATTTTCATGCCCAGGCATTATAATCTTGTGTGAAGCACTTGGGGGTTGAAAGTGCTCACCACAGATCTAGATAAGTTCCTTAGGGGGTCTAGTTTCCAAAATGGGGTCACTTGTGGGGGGTCTCCACTGTTTAGGTACATCTGGAGCACTGCAAACAGAACATGACCCCCATCAACGTCTGCATTCCAAAACGTTTATACTTCCTTTCCAACCCCTGCCGTGCGCCCAAACAGTTTCCCCCCCACATATGGGGTATCAGCATACTCAGGACAAATTGGACAACAACTTTTGGGGATCCAATTTCCTTGGGAAAAATCAAAAATTTGGGACTAAAAAATCATTTTTGTGGAAAATTGTTTTTTTTCACACCCAGGCACTTTTGTGAAACACTTGGGGATTCAAAGTGCTCACAACAGATCTAGATAAGTTCCATAAGGGGTCTAGTTTCCAAAATGGTGTCACTTGTGGGGGTTTCTACTGTTTAGGCGCATCAGGGGCTCTCCAAACGCAACATGGCGTCCAATCTCAATTCCAGCCAATTTTGGATTGAAAAAGTCAAACGGCGCTCCTTCCCTTACGAGCTCTGCCGTGTGCCCAAACAGTGGTTTTCCCCCACATATGGTGTATTGGCTTACTCAGGAGAAATTGCACAACAACATTATCTGTCCATTTTCTCCTTTTACCCTTGTGAAACTAAAAAAAGTTTGTAAAAGATAATTTTTGTGATTAAAAAGTTAACTGTTCATTTTTTCCTTCCACGTTGCTTCAGCTCCTGTGAAGCACCTGAAGGGTTAATAAACTTCTTGAATGTGGTTTTGAGTACCTTGAGGGGTGCAGTTTTTAGAATGGTGTCACTTTTGGGTATTATCTGCCATATAGACCCTTCAAAGTGACTTCAAATGTGAGGTGGTCCACTTTGTAAATTTTGTTGCAAAAATGAGAAATTGCTGGTCAACTTTTAACCCTTATAAATTCCTAACAAAAAAAAATTTTGGTTAAAAAATTGTGCTGATGTAAAGTAGACATGTGGGAAATGTTATTTATTAACTATTTTGTGTGACATATTTCTCTGTTTTAAGGGAATAAAAATTCAAAGCTTGAAAATTGCTAAATTTTTAAAATTTTCGCCATATTTGCGTTTTTTTCAAAAATAAACGCAAGTTATATCGAAGAAATTTTACCACTAACGTGAAGTACAATATGTCACTCACGAGAAAACAATCTCAGAATCGCGAAGATCCGTTGAAGCGTTCCAGAGTTATAACCTCATTAAGAGATCGTGGTCAGAATTGTAAAAATTGGCCCGTCATTAACGTGCAAACCACCCTTGGGGGTGAAGGGGTTAAAAAATTTTTGTGGAAATACAAAAACTGAAAAGTGGTGCTTGCAATATTATTCGACCCCTTTACTTTCGGTAAAGTATCCTGCAACCGTTCCTCATAGGACATGGTTTGCAGACCAGTCACCATTCTGGTCGCTCTTCTCTGAACTTGCTCCAGTTTGTTGATGTCTTTTTTAAATGTGTCATCAGCAAATTAAATCAGTTTACCCTCAATTCCTTCATCTAAATCATTGTTAAAGATGTTGAACAATACAGGGCCCAGGACAGAGCCTTGTGGTACCCCACTTGAGACATTCTTCCAACTGGATATGCAGACATGTACGACCACTCTTTGGGTCCGATCACTAAGCTAGTTATGAATCCAAATAACAGTTGCCTTGTCCTTTCCATACTTAGTCATTTTTTCAATAAGGATTGTGTGAGATACTTTGTCAAAGTAGAAGGAAATTACGTTAGTCTGACATGACTTATTAGTTACAAACCCATGCTGACTCTGTTTAATCACTTCATTCTTATCCAGGTACTCACATACATGTTATTTGATCTTTATGAGTGGTCATAATCATGGATACTTAAGTTACTGCAATTTTCTACACATGGGGTAAGAAACATAGAGAATCAGAAGAACTATACCACATTTCTAATTGGAGATATTTGCTAATATTGTTATTATTACTACATCTAATACTTGTTGGTATATGACCTTGGAGATGGGAATACCCCTTAAAGTCAACATCAATCTGTCTTGACTTGATTTTCTCTTGACTTTTAGTTGTTTCAGACAAACGTTCAACAAATGTTTCCGGTACCGCATCAGTTATAACAATGGATCTGTGAATGGCTGACTGCCGTTTCATTTTCCCTTTATGGGACTATAGGAAACAGCGCTTGGCAGCCCCATTGGGAAAGTGCAGAGCAGTGATTGAACATGTGCACTGCTGTTGCATTCTAAAAAGGATAACAGTGTCCTATTTTGGCAATTGGTTTGGCTCCCAGTAGTCAGACTCCCAAAAATCTAAAAGTTATTTTAGATCAGTGAAAACTTGCTTTAACTGGACAGCCCCTTTAAAGGAGCAATGGCTATACTACAAAATTGTGGTAAAAGAGAGTTTGCACATCTACTACCAGATTCTTGGGGAGACTAATTGTCAAAAAATGTCAAAAGACTTGCAGCAAGATTTGGTGGCTACAGGCACTGAGGTTTCACTCTGCACAATAAGTAGCATACTAAATGCTGAAAGTCTCCATGCCAAGACATACACCTCTACTTACCGAAAAGCACTAGACAGGTGGTTCCAAAATACTCAAAAACAAATATATTAGACAAAAAGTTTGGGGACTATTTTCTTTCAAACTGTGAAACAAAATTTGAACTTTTCAGGACTATGGGTCAGTGATGTATCTGGAAAAGAGATAATTAAACATATGCTTAAAAAGATCACCCCGCCTACAATGAAGCATGGCGGGGACTTGGTGATGGTCTAGATTGCAAACTAAAGTTTAAGTGAAGCTCAATGGCCACCAGACTACCATGCAATAGTAAGTAGCATTCCTTTTTAAAATGAACTTGTTCAGTGCATAAGGATTCTTGATGGTGCTTAGTTCAGATACATTCTTAGTATCATCTCAAGAAAAGTTGAAAAGTGGCACTCACCACATCCTGTGATTAAAAGTCCTTTATTGTGACTGCTGTTTCGCGATGCCACAGGGCTTCTACGGATCCAGGATCGTAAAAGTGCTGTGGAAGCGTGAAACTGACATCGCCAATTCCTCTCCCACATAACCCATGCAAACCGTTTACATGTCCTGAATTTCGCAATAAAGGACTTTTAATCACAGGATGTGGTGAGTGCCGCTTTTCATCTTTTCTTGAATTGATGCTTGGTGAACCAGAAGTTAAATGGGGCAGACCCATCAGTTAGTACATGGAGACGTGTGGGCATGTACTCTTCCACCATGTTGTTGTAACGCTGCCTCCTGCTAGTAGGGAGCTTACCAGATGGTGGTGCCAGATGTTGTGGAGTGCTGGAACAGACAGGGTGACATTAGATCAGTCTAGGGGTCTCCACTTCCCCCTTCCCTAGTGTTTGGTTCCCCTTCCTTCATCCCTTTGTGTTGCACTTAGTCTGTCCTACACTGTGGGTGACACTCTGCCAGTGTGAGCTTGTATTCACACATTTTGTGATCCAGCTCCAGTGACGGAAGTAATGATGATACGTTGTCTTTTTAGCGAGGATCCAGCAGGGTGGCCACCCAGTAATCAGAACTGGTAACAACTCGGGCAACTCAGCAGTCATTGTGCAAGCACTGCAGCATGAATTTGCTCATATGTTCTAGGCTGCCAAAAGGCAAAGTCAAGCTGTCCTCGGCTGGAGGTATATAGTCTGGGTCCTCTGTATCCCCCCAGCCATGATCTAGTGATGCCCATAAGCTGCTTTGAGTGCCACCCTGATGTGAACACTGTTCCTCCACATCCGCCAAAACTGTCCCCTGGCTGTACAGTTGTGTACCTGGCCGTTGATGGTACTGGAATCCGCCCTCCGAGCCATGTGTGGATGACAGGCATGATAACGATGTGAATTGACCCTGTTCATGCTGCTCTACCTTCTTCTGTGCCCCCACCTCATCCATTATTGACTGAAGTGTTTTTTCTAGCAGGCACAGAAGTGGTATAATAAAGCTCATGATGGTGTCATCAGTGCTGGCCATGTTGGTGGAGTATTTGAAGCAGCGCAACACAACACATACGTCCCACATGGAGGCCCACTCATTGGTGGTGAAGTGGTGTTGTTCCGCAGACCGACTCAGCCCTGTGTGCTGCAGCTGAAACGCCACTATTGCCTGCCGCTGCTGCACAGTCTCTCCAGTATATGCAAGGTTGAGTTCCACCTTGTTGGTACATCACATATGAGTTGGTGAGCGAGTAGTCAGAAGTGACACTGCATCACAGACAGGTGAGCAGCAACAGGGTGAGAACTCCAAAAGTGCACACACACTGCCCACACTTTCAGCAGCAACTTTGACATATGTGGGTAATTTTTCAGGAAGCTTTGCACCACGAAATTCAGCACATGCTCCAGGCAAGGGATGTGCATCAAATTGGCTCAGCCCAGAGCTGCTATGAGATTTCAATCATTATCACACACCACAAGGCCAAACTTGAGATTCACTGGCACAAACCACTCGTCTGCTGTTTGATCACTATTCACAGCTCCTGCGCGGTGTGGGATCACCCCCTCGAACAGATGAGTTTCAGAACAGCGTGCTGTAATCTCCCCCTGACTGTTCTGAAGATGTTAGTGCAAGTCTTATAGTGATCGGAAGAGGAGGTGGTAGGGAAAGTGGAGTAGGAGTAGAAGCCAACCTGGATAGAGAAACATTGAGCAATCATTGGTGGTGGTAGGACATGCGCTAGAATGCCTTACACCTCTGTCCCTTCCGACACTACATTTACTCAGTGGGCAGTTGGGGGGATGGCCGTGCTTACCGGTTCTTGTATCGGTGGTTATGTAGACCTTGCCATTGATAGCATAGCACAGTGCACACCATACACTTAATTTGGTCTGCAACATGTGTGCAGGGCAGAGATGGCCTGGAAAGGTAGTGCCAGCAGAGAATAATGTACTGCGGGACAGCCACCACCATCAGTTTTTTAAACTGTCCATCTCCACTAGTCGGAATGACAGCATTTCAAAGGCCAGGAAATTGTATATGCTGTCATTTAGGATCATGACTCATGGGTGGGTAGGGGGTATTTCTTCTTTCTCTCTTCATGTTTTGTTGGATGGAGAGCTGAACACTTCCAAGGGACGGTGTGGAGATGCTCGGTGGCTATGGTGGTGGAGCTGTCACTTCCTTTCTTTGTGGGGAGGCAGATGGCCCTGTTGATCGTGGTTGGGAGGAAGAGGCAGCAGAAGAGAGAGCAGTAGGAGGCTTAGATCTGTCATGCTTTATAAGGTGTGTACTCCATAGCACCTCATGCTTAGAATTCAGATGCCTCGTCATGCAGGTGGTGATCAGGTTCAGAACATTTATACCTCACTTCAGGTTCTGAAGACACAGCGTGCTACCTGTGTCTTGTCGTCAGCATTTTCCCTGAAGAAATGCCACACCAGGAAGCTTCTTCTACCTGGCTTTGGTTTGCTGATTTCCTCGGCCTGGTGGGCAGTAGCAGTCGATGTACTGGCTAGGGTCCGCCTGCTGTGCTTTTGCACCCTGCCCCCTCTTTTGCTATACTTCTTCGGATTGCATGGCCTTCGCTACCTTTGAGGTCGAAGACCCTATCATCCCCAGCATCATCTTTCACTGACTATTCTTCCCTGCTCTCCTTGCTGGTCTGCACACTGCAGAATGATGGTGCAATTGGCAACGTTGTTTCATCATCCTCTGAGTGTGCTGCGGTGGTTCACTGACCCTGTGCACTAACCCTCCAACGTACTCATCCTCCAACCTAACAAGTGGTTGGGCATCAGTGCGTTCAGTCTCTTCCACTTCAGGGGTGGGGCCAGGTGCACGGGCCACAGAACCCCTGTCAGCGGACTCATTAAAAAGCAAAAGAGACTGCTGCATGACTTAGAGTTCTTAGGCTCAGACTGTTTAGCTGATTTGCAAGGGGGTGAGGTGGAAGCTGGATGACCATGGTCCTCAGGTACTAACTCTGCGATTTATACAGGGGACCGAGTGGAAGATAATGCGAAGGAACTGTAGTCACTCTCAGCCATCCAATCTATCACCATCTAAACATGTTCTGGCCTCACCATTCGTGTAGCAGTATTCAGCCCCGGAAGAAGCAATCAGCGAAACGGCGCCCACTGGGTGTGAGGGGAATGCAGCACTCAGCCTTGTCACCTTCCATAGGTAGGTAAAGTATGGACATTCAGTCCAACATTGATTTAGGTTATGTTAGGGGTTTTTTGAAGCCACGTGCTTAATATGGAATTCTTTTGTAGTGATGCATTCTCTGATATATACACTCAGGGCCGGCGTCAGCACCCGGCACACCCGGCAAGTGTCGGGGCCCTGAGCAGTCGGGGGGCCCACTCGCCGTCGGGCACCCCGCGCCCGTTAGCGGAGGAGAGCGGTGTCAGCACCGCCACTGGCCCCCCCGCTTGCTCAGGGCCCCGGCAGCAGCTGGCACAATACTTACCTCTCCCGTGCCTCCGCTGCCGCAGCTCCGGGCTCCAGGGGGCGCCGGCGCTTCCTCTCACAGCAGCGCCGCTGAATGACGTCATCATTCAGCAGCCGGCTGTGGCAGAGAGCGCGCTGACGCCGGACAGGTGAGGCGTGTGTGTATGTGTCTGTGTGTATGTAGTGCGGTGCTTTGTGTGTGTGTGTATGTATGTATGTATGTGAGAGAGTGCTTGTGTGCTGTGGTGCTGTCTGTGTGTGATGATGGGCAGGCATTGATGATAATGGGCAGGCATTGATGATGATGGGGAGGAGATGATGATGATGGGCAGGCATTGATGATGATGGGGAGGAGATGATGATGATGGGCAGGCATTGATGATGATGGGGAGGAGATGATGATGATGGGCAGGCATTGATGATGATGGGCAGGCATTGTTAATGGGCAGGCATTGATGATGATGGGGAAGCAATGATGATGATGGGCAGGCATTGATGATAATGGGGAGGCCATGATGATGATGGGCAGGCATTGATGATATTGGGGAGGCAATGATGATGATGGGCAGGCATTGATGATAATGGGGAGGCCATGATGATGATGGGCAGGCATTGATAATAATGGGGAGGCCATGATAATGATGGGCAGGCATTGATGATAATGGGGAGGCAATGATGATGATGGGCAGGCATTGATGATGATGGGGAGGCCATGATGATGATGGGGAGGCCATGATGATGATGGTGAGGCCATGATGATAATGGGGAGGCAATGATGATGATGAGGAGGCAATGATGATGATGGGGAGGCGATGATGATGGGCAGGCATTGATGATGATGGGGAGGCAATGATGATAAGGGGAGGCAATGATTATGAGGGGGAGGCGATGATGATGATGGGGAGGCAATGATGATGATGGGGAGGCAATCATGATGATAATGGGGAGTCTTTCCACAGCGCCCTTTCCTGAGCTGTTACAGTGCAGAACGCAGTACAGAGCAGAGGAGAGCTCCATATTTTGTATGGTGCATTATATGGGGACCAGTATCCTGTAAGGAGCATTATATGGGGACCAGTATCCTGTATGGAGCATTATATTGGGTCCAGTATTCTGTATGGAGCATTATTTTGGGTCCAGTATTCTGTATGGAGCGTTATATGGGGGATGGGGGGTGACATCCTGCATGGGGTATTATACGGGTGATGAGGGGGAGACTATGTGGTGCCCATAATATTGTATGGAGGACTGTACTGTCCAGTCTGTACTGTGCGCTGTGAGGATTTGGCAGTTTTTGAGCTATTGTACAATTTACAATAGATATCACTCATGTAATGGAAGAAGTGAAGTATTTGGCATTGTACTGTACCTGTATTTCTCTGCTGTATCTGTGCATCATGAATCGTGGTCTGTGTTAAAGGGGCCCACTGAGGCTCTTTCGCCCGGGGCCCATAAAAACCTGGAGCCGGCCCTGTATACACTACAGAGCCTATGTAAGGACTGCATTGATTTACATTATTAAAGAGGATTGCCCCATTCAGGGACATTATCTACAGAGAATACCATTGTTAATACTTGTATACTCCTTTCCCTCTCTGATACATACACTGCAGAGCCTATGAAAGGACTGCAGGGACTTACATTATTAAATAGGATTGCTCCATTCAGGGACATGAATTATAGAGAATATCATTGGTATACAGGTATTGTCCTAATTCTTCTTCTTTTTCCATTTTTTTGGCTTTCTACCTGTATTGAAATAACAACGCATAAGCCCAAAGACCCCACCTTTTCATTTCCCTCTGCCTCCCCACTCGTATTAACACATTTTGGCAATTATTTGTGTTGTGTCCCCTCCTCAATTGGAGGCTTCTTGGCCCTGTCTGTTTTAACTGTTTTTAAAAATTCTTTTAAATTTTGTTATATCAACAATTCATTTTATTTTGTTTGGATTCGCTTCTTGTCAGTTGGGGTGACCTCCTACCTGATTCAGCTTATTTATGTATTTTGAAGTGCCTAACACTTAGGCCGGCGTCACACTGGAGAATTTGATGTAAGTCGCACGACTTTCTCGCATCAACACCCGGCACGGCCGCCCGCTCTCGGACCCGAGTGTGCGGCTGCATAGAAATACATGTAGCCGTACACTCGGCTCCGAGAGCGGGCGGCCGCGCCGGGTGTTGATGCGAGAAAGTCGTGCGACTTACTCGCATCAAACTCGCCAGTGTGACGCCGGCCTTACTATCTTTTGGACTTATGAGATTGACTTTTATTTCTCAATAGGATCTTATTGCTTTATCATGAGTCTGTTCTTTTCTATGTACTGCTCATCGGGCATTCTACTTGTTCCATCTTGTCTCGGTGTGTGTAGACTGTGGAAAATGGTTATATTTCTTTCTAATATGAAATGATACACTTGTTAATTTTGGTCCAACATAATTTTATTTTTCATGTTTCTTCCCTATTACCTATTGGACTTATTTTGTATGCAACCTTTGTTTGGCATTATTATTCATCAGGCTACTATGCATGTTATAGTAAAGCCAGGTAGGCTAGGGTTAAATTCTAGCACCCATGGTCCTGATTAGGTTCATCTAGATAGCTATGACTAGAACCACTCCTTGTGTTCACTGGTCAGTCAGCTGGGGAAGCTGAACAGAGTGGGTTGTGTTGGAGCTAGAGAGAGAGCCAAGCCAGAATCTCTCCGAAAAGAGACTGCACAGGCCTTGTGCATCAAACTGGACGTATCACTGGATATTGGGGAACGATCGCTATTTTGTGTGACCGAACTGAGACTAGCTCAGCCATGTCTGAATATCCAGAGTCTGTATTGTTTAGTTAGTGCCAGGACAAGACTACAAATTTTATGTTTATGGTTTTGTTTTCAGTGCTCTGCAGCCAGTAGAAATAAACACTATTCCGTGTGTGATATAAAAACCCTGTGGCTTCTTGTTCCAAGAGGTAAGTATTCATAAAAACTAGTGAGGGCACTGAGGCACATAATTTCTGAATTAAGGCCAGTATTATGCATCAATAATGATGTTCTTGTTGACTGTATCTCCAAAAGATTAAGGCCACCTTACCAAGTGATCCGAAATTATTAAGAGTTTCTTGGTGGGTTACTGCTGCCAATGGGTTCTCAACATGTCCTACATTGCTGCCCCTCTATTCCAAATGACAAAAGCCTCCAAACCATAGCTTTATAACTAGACAAAATAAGGAAAAATAGGCATTTAGGTTTCTAAAGGAAGTCATTACTTCTTCCTCGGCACTGTCTCTCCATTTTCTCACTGTACTGGTATGAGGCAAGTGGACATGTATCACCTATTTTGACACAGAAAATTTTGAGCAGCTTATCACTCTCAGCTCAATGAAATAGTCTTGGCTTGTCGGTTCAAGGGAGACATAAGTCTATAGAGTTAAACCTATAGCCTAACATATTGATCCATAGGAAAGCAAAAACCCCATGGGACAGATGCCAATAGCTCCATATTAGGGGAATAATTTCTTTGCGACTCCAAGGAACTCTATGGAGAAAAAGGCACCTCTTACATAGGCTTTGGAGTTCTAAATGGCCAGGCACTAGAGAATGCAAGCTAGATGCCCAATTGGCGTTCAGTTCCGGTTGTTGTGCTAGTGGCTCCTATGGAAATATGCAAATTAGCAGAGGCAATGGATTTGAACATATATACACATAGTTTGAGGCAGCCCATCATTTTCGATACTTATGACAATAAAGTAGATTCTTCACTTCTTCTTGAAAGGAAATTGCAAATGCCCCCTTTGTAAAAGATATTTGCAAAAGATTTACCGGTTGCAATCCAGTTACTTACATGGTAACATGTGTTGCTCATGAAAAAGCAGATGACCCTATCACCAAGTTATCACAGTACTCACACCATCTGAGGAGACTGCAACTCTGTTCCTCAGTGAAAATGATGTCGCTCAGCATGCCTTTTCTCTGGAAGTTCTCTCAGATCTCAATCATCTTCCTCAGCAGTTGGTCAAAGATCTTGGGAGAAGTGTGTTGTTCACGCCCGGAGATGTTTAGAGTTCCAACTTGTAGACTTGCTGTTGGACCATCCTGTAGCAATTAAGTTCACATGTTCAGAATTTGGTCAGTATTTTACCTCAGCATTTGTAAGCCAAAACCAAGAGTGCGTGAGAAATCCAAAAGTGGTGACGTGTTTCTATTATACTTTTCCTCTGATTGTTCCATTCCTGATTTTGGCTTAGAAATACTGAGGTAAAACACTGAGCAATTACTGAACTTGTGAATGTGGCCTAAACCTGAGCCTTCCTCATAGTTCCAAACCAAGATTTGTATTGAATGGACAGAGTTTGTGTGATAATGATAGCACTCCAATCTGCCATCATACTCTCCCAGCTAGTAGTACTAAATGATGCCAAAGCTTGGGAATGCTCAGCTTGCTGCCCTCACGGACTTGCAGTTCCTGGTCTTCCATTGGCATAAAGATTGGAACATACAGTGTATGTTGTTTTTTCCAGGGCTCTTCAGATTTAAACTCTGATTGCTGAGTGAGTAGCCATGTGCAGACTACTGCTACTGGGGTCTACCTCTAGTAGTGGTCCCTTTCGAACTATGCTGAAAAGTCTAATATCTTGTATATTGTCTGCTGAAACTATTTTGGACAAAATACTAGAAGGTCCTAGTAGAGTAAGGATAAAAGTCTGGAATTAGCGGGATTGTTGAATGATGCTAATCTTGCTTTTGAGCTATGTTTATGGGTTAGATGCCAAGATAGATGCATGACTAGTGATGAATGTCCAAAATTATATTCTGACATAACTGCATGTGAAAATAGCTAGCCAGTAATTATTTACTGGTTGTGCAGAATTAACACTCCTGCAACAATAAAATTAACCAAAGGTTTGGTAATTCTTAAGTATATTACTACAAAATATTCTTGTCAGTGCATATATGCTGCACTGTACAATTTCTCTGCCTTACAGAAAACATGTTTGTTAGAACAACACAGTAAGCATTTTAACCCCTTAGTGAGAGCCAATTTGCAGCTTAATGACCAGGCCAGTTTTTACAATTCTGACCACGGTAACTTTATGAGGTTATAACTCAGGAACGCTTTAATGGATCCCACTGATTCTGAGATTGTTTTTTCATGACATATTGTACTTCATGTTAGAGGTAAAATTTCTTCAATATGACTTGCGTTTATTTATGAAAAAAACAAAGATGGGGAAAATGTTTAAAATTTTGCAATTTTCAAACTTTTAATTTTTATGACCTTAAATCAGAGAGATATGCCACACAAAATAGTTAATAAATAACATTTACCACATGTCTACTTTACATAAGCACAATTTTGGAACCAAAATTTTTTTTCTTAGGAAGTTATTATAAGGGTTAAAAGTTGACCAGCGATTTCTCATTTTTACAACAAAATTTCCAAAACCATTTTTTAGGGATCACATCACATTTAAAGTAACTTTGAGGGATGTACATGACAGAAAATACCCAAAAGTGACACAATTCTAAAAACTGCACCCTCAAGGTGCTCAAAACCACATTCAAGAAGTTTATTAACCCTTTATGTGCTTCACAGGAACTGAAGCAATGTGGAAGGAAAAAATTAACATTTAACTTTTTTTTATGAACATTTTACTTCAGAACCATTTATTTTCACAAGTGTAAAAAGAGAAAATGAATCAAAAAATTTGTTGTGCAATTTCTCCTGAATGTGCCAATACCCCATATGAGGGGGTAAACCACTGTTTCGGCGCACGACAGAGCTTGGAAGGAAAGGAGCGCCGTTTGACTTTTTCAATGCAGAATTGGCTGGAATTGATAGCCCAAGTCACTTTAGCCTAATTCTAACCCTAACCCTAAAACTTTAGCCCAACTCACTTTAGCCTAACTCTAACCCTAACCCTAAAACTTTAGCCCAACCAACTTTAGACTAACTCTAACCCTAATGGGAAAATGAAAATAAATATATTTTCTTTATTTTACTATTTTTCCCTAACTAAGGGTGTGATAAAGGGGGGGTTTATTAACTATTTTTTATTTTGATCACTGTGATAGGGTCTATTACAGTGACCAAAATGAACTAATAGGAAAAATCTTCCTATTGTTGCCAGGTGCCGGCCGGAAGATCTTGGTGGGCGCATTGCGCATGCGCCTGACATTTTCTTACCGGAAGAATACTGCAGCGGCCATGGGAGGAAGCCAGGAGACCCAGAGACACCGGGAGGTACCGGGGGGATCTGGGACCCTATTTTTCTCTCCTCTGATGTGCGATCACACCAGAAGAGAGAGAAATTAAATGGCACATCGGACTTTTTTTTTTTTTGCGGTCGCTGTTATACGGTTAATAACGGCCATCGCAACACCAGGGTCAGTAAAAACCAACCCGAATCATGTTCTCTGGGGTTTCAGCTACCCCCGGCAGCTAAGACTCCGGAGAAGTTCTGACTCTGAGGGGCGCTATACACTTTTTCCTCAGCGCCGTGAATTCACGGCTCTGTGGTTTAAGTACCCTTAGCTGCCGCCATTAAAAGGTGTATCGGCGGTTGTTAATGGGTTAAGTGCCTAACCATCTTTCCCATGAAAGACTAGGTTGATTTTCTTATCAGTGTAAGAACAGACATTGTTGACCTATTCAGGCAGAATAATTCTTGACTCAGATAATTGAAATAAATTTATGTATGTTTTTGGTTAATTGGAGATTGGCCTTGCAATTATTTTTTATGGTGTCTTCTCTTCTAGAAAGTGGCTAGAAAATCCCCTGTGTCAGTCTCATGTACTGAAGCAATTTAGAAGTATATTTAATAGTGAAGTTACAGTAATAAGAGTTAAAAAGTAAGTACTAATAGCTTGTAAGCAGGATCCTTTGTTGGGAAATAGATTGAATATTTTCTTAAATTCCCAGAATTTAGTATGGGGAGAAAATGTTGCAATCCTCTTGCAACTTCGTGACCTTTTCTTTATTTCTCTTTATTTATATCTTTATGTCTTTGTAATGTAATCTCACTTCTAAATAAACATGTATATGGATGCTTTCCATATACATATAAACATGCTATGTTATAGGCATAATTTGAGGGCAGGACTGATATAAACAGTTGTGAAAGTTCCTGGCCCCTTAGTGTTGATTTCACTGTGTTACCAAGGTTTTGTCCCTCTGACAATTTTGAGTGTTCCTGATAGATTTTTTCATGCTGATTTTAGCATACCACATCTCCTGGGCAAGGGAGGAATCAAAAGACAATACTGACATACTTAGAGCATGGCTGAATGGATGACGACCTTCACTGTCCCAATGATATGGAGAGAGCAGAGAGATCATGTAACCGATTGCTACTTCTGCCTTACAAATATAACAGGACATTTAGCAACAAACAAGTAATCAATAGAATATCATAATCTTCCTTCAGCCATAAGACCAGTGCCACACGATGAAAGTCTTCATGTTCCAAAGCCGCCCAAAGTATGGATAATGGAGGACGACGAAGATGAACTAACAATGTCAGTGGAAAATGAAGCTGCTGCAGACCCAGACTTTGAGCCTTCTACATCTAATCCACATCTGTTCAGTCAAGCTGATCTGAGTGACTTGGTCAGAGATTTGAAATTGTCCAAGAGGCAGGCAGAATTATTGGGATCAAGGCTACAAGAACGGAATCTCTTATTACCAGGAACAAGAGTTTCTGTTTTTCGCAGTCGTCAAGAAGACCTTAACCCCTCTCTGCCATCAGACGTACTATTCTGTCCATGTGACCTTGGACCTTATTCCCATGGACGGAATAGTACGTCATGGGCGATCAGCTGCGCTCCCGGGGGGAGCGCAGCTGATCGCCGCCGGGTGTCAGCTGATTATCACAGCTGACACCCGTGACTGTGTGTCAGGAGCGGTCACGGACCGCTCCCGGCACATTAACCCCTGGCACACCGCGATCAAACATGATCGCGGTGTACCCGGGGCACAGGGGTGGATCGCGCAGGCAGGGGGCTCCCTGCGCGCTCCCCTGAGACCCTCAGAGCAGCGCGATGTGTCGCGCTGTTCCGAGGGTCCGTCCTCCCTCCAGGTCCCCGGATCCAAGATGGCGCCGGGGTCCTGCAGGGAGGCGGCTTCCTCAGTGCCTGCTGAGAGCAGGCGCTGGGGAAGCCTGCAGCAGTGCCAGAGCGATCGCTGGTGTGACAGAGTGCTGTGCACTCTGTCACACCAGCGATCTGCTAAAATACAGTGATGTCCCACCCTGGGACAAAGTATAAAAGTAAAAAAAATAAAAATAAAAAGTGGTAAAAAAAAATCATAAAAAAAAAAAAAAAATATTCCCCAATAAATTCATTCTTTCCTGTAAATAAAAAAACCAAAACAATAAAAGTACACATATTTGGTATCGCCGCGTCCGTAACGACCCCCCCTATAAAACTGTCCCACTAGTTAACCCCTTTAATGAACCCCTTAAAAAAAAAAAAGAAAACGAAGCAAAAAATCAATGCTTTATCATCGTACCGCTGAACAAAAAGTGGAATAACACGCGATCAAAAAGATGGATATAAATAAACATGGTACCGCTGAAAACGTCATCTTGTCCCGCAAAAAACGAGCCGTCATACAGTATCATCAGGAAAAAAATAAAAAAGTTATAGCTCGCAGAATAAAGCGATGCAAAAATAATAATTTTTTATATAAAACTAGCTGAAGAGCCCGGCGCTGCCCGGGCATAGTAACATAGTAACATAGTAACATAGTTATTAAGGTTGAAGGAAGACTTTAAGTCCATCTAGTTCAACCCATATCCTATCCTAACCTGCCCTAACATGTTGATCCAGAGGAAGGCAAAAAAACCCCAAGTGGCAAACAGTAAGCTTCACATTGGGGAAAAAAATTCCTTCCCGACTCCACATACGGCAATCAGACTAGTACCTAACTACGGTTAGTTATAACAAATTGTAATGATTATATCTATATACAAGTATTCAGCTTTCTCCCCATTATGTAGATAGGGCCAAAATAGTTTGGCGATTTGGAACGTGCGGGGGTTAAAATTTCCATTCAACACATAGCCTATGATGCTCCTGGGGTTGAGATGTGCGGGCATGCAAAATTTCATGCCCGTAAGTACAACGGTGCAGATTCCTATCCCGGGCCAAAATTATTTGCCGATTTGGAATGCGCGGGTTAAAATTTTGACTCAAAACCTAGCCTATGACGCTCCCGGGTCGAGACGTGCGGGTGTGCAAAATTTCATGCCCGTAAATGCAGATTCCTATGCCGGACATACACACAAGCATTCAGCTTTCTCCCCATTATGTAGATAGGGCCAAAATTGTTTGGCGATTTGGAACGCGCGGGGTTAAAATTTAGATTCAAAACATAGCCTAGGACTCTTTCGGGTCGAGACGTGCGGGCGTGCAAAATTTCATGCCCGTAAGTGCGACGGTGCGGATTCCCATCCCGGACAAACATACCCACATACATACACACATACATACATTCAGCTTTATATATTAGATTGTTTTCATTCTATAAAAGCGCCAAAACATAAAAAAAATGATATAAATGAGGTATCGCCGTAATCATACTGACCCGAAGAATAAAACTGCTTTATCAATTTTACCACACGCGGAACGGTACAAACGCCTCCCCCAAAAGAAATTCATGAATTGCTGATTTTTGTTCATTCTAACCTCCCAAAAATCGAAATAAAAAGCGATCAAAAAATGTCACGTGCTCAAAAATGGTACCAATAAAAACGTCACCTCGTCCCGCAAAAAATAAGACCTCAAATGACTCTGTGGGCCAAAATATGCAAAAATTATAGCTCTCAAAATGTGGTGATGCAAAAAACTATTTTTTGCAATAAAAAGCGTCTTTTAGCGTGACAGCTGCCAATCACAAAAACCCGCTATAAATAGTAAATCAAACCCCCCTTTATCACCCCCTTAGTTAGGGAAAAAAAATAAAATTAAAAAAATGTATTTATTTCCATTTTCCCGTTAGGGTTAGGGTTGCGGCTAAAGTTAGGGTTAGGGTTGGCGCTAACGTTAGGATTAGGATTAGGGTTGGGATTACGGTTAGGGGTGTGTTAGGGTTAGGTTTGTGGTTAGGGTTGGGACTAGGGTTAGGGGTGTGTTGGGGTTAGGGTTGGAGTTAGAATTGGGGGGTTTCCGCTGTTTAGGCACATCAGGGGCTCTCCAAATGTGACATGGCGTCTGATCTCAATTCCAGCCAATTCTGCGTTGAAAAAGTCAAACGGTGCTCCTTCACTTCTGAGCTCTGCCATGCGCCCAAACAGTAGTTTACTCCCGCATATGGGGTATCAGCGTACTCTGGACCACAAGAGTTATTGTGCAATTTGTCCTATTTCTACTGTTACCCTTGGGAAAATAAAAAACTGGGGGCGACAAAATCATAGCGCTCACCACACTTCTAGATAAGTTCCTTGTGGGGTCTATTTTACAAAATGGGGTCACTTGTGGGGGTTTCCACTGTTTAGGCGCATCAGGGGCTCTCCAAATGCAACATGACGCCCCCAGACCATTCCATCAAAGTCTGCAATCCAAAACGTCACTACTTCCCTTCCGAGCCCCGACGTGCGCCCATACAGTAGTTTACTCCCACATATTGGGTATCAGCATACTCAGGACAAATTGGACAACAACTTTTGGGGTCCAATTTCTCCTGTTACCCTTGTGAAAATAAAATATTGGGGGCGAAAAAATCATTTTTGTAAAAAAAAAAAGGATTTTTTATTTTTATGGCTGTACGTTATAAACTTCTGTGAAGCACTTCGGGGTTCAAAGTGCTCACCACACATCTAGATAAGTTCCTTGTGGGGTCTATTTTCCAAAATGGGGTCACTTGTGGGGGGTTTCCACTGTTTAGACGCATCAGGGGCTCTCCAAATGCGACATGACTCCCCCAGACCATTCCATCAAAGTCTGCAATCCAAAACGTCACTACTTCCCTTCCGAGCCCCGACGTGCGCCCATATAGTAGTTTACTCCCACATATTGGGTATCAGCGTACTCAGGACGAATTGGACAACAACTTTTGGGGTCCAATTTCTCCTGTTACCCTTGTGAAAATAAAATATTGAGGGCGAAAAAAAATCATTTTTGTAAAAAAAAAAAGGATTTTTTATTTTTACGGCTGTACGTTATAAACTTCTGTGAAGCACTTTGGGGTTCAAAGTGCTCACCACACATCTAGATAAGTTCCTTGTGGGGTCTATTTTCCAAAATGGGTCACTTGTGGGGGGTTTCCACTGTTTAGACGCATCAGGGGCTCTCCAAATGCGACATGACTCCCCCAGACCATTCCATCAAAGTCTGCAATCCAAAACGTCACTACTTCCCTTCCGAGCCCCGACGTGCGCCCATATAGTAGTTTACTCCCACATATTGGGTATTAGCGTACTCAGGACAAATTGGACAACAACTTTTGGGGTCCAATTTCTCCTGTTACCCTTGTGAAAATAAAATATTGAGGGCGAAAAAATCATTTTTGTAAAAAAAAAAAAAGGATTTTTTATTTTTACGGCTGTACGTTATAAACTTCTGTGAAGCACTTTGGGGTTCAAAGTGCTCACCACACATCTAGATAAGTTCCTTGAGGGGTCTAGTTTCCAAAATGGTGTCATTTGTGGGGGGTTTCCACTGTTTAGGCATATCAGGAGCTCTCCAAACACGACATGGCATCCAGCCAATTCTGCGTTGAAAAAGTCAAACGGCGCTCCTTCCCTTCCAAACTCTGCCATGCACCCAAACAGTGGTTTACTCCCACATATGGGGTATCAGCGCACTCAGGACAAATTGCACAATAACTTTTGGAGTCTTGTTACCCTTGGGAAAATAAAAATTGGGGTGAAAAAATCAATTTTGTGGAAAAAATATGATTTTTTAATTTTACGGCTCTACGTTATAAACTTGTGTGAAGCACTTGGGGGTTCAAATTGCTCACCAAAGATCTAGATAAGTTCCTTAGGGGGTCTAGTTTCCCAAATGGTGGCACTTGTGGGGGGTTTCCACTGTTTAGGCACAGCAGGGGCTCTCCAAATGCAACATGGCGTCCAATCTCAATTCCAGCCAATTGTGGTTGGAAAAAGTCAAATGGTGGTCCTTCCATTCCGAGCTCTGCCATGCGCCCAAACAGTGGTTCCCCCCCACATATGGGGTATCAGCGTACTCAGGACAAATTGGACAACAAATTTTGTGGTCCAATTTCTCCTGTTACCCTTGGGAAAATAAAAAATTAGTGACTAAGAGATAATTTTTGTGGGAAAAAAATAGGATTTTTTATTTTCATGCTCGGGCATTATAAACTTGTGTGAAGCACTTGGGGGTTCAAAGTGCTCACCAAAGATCTAATAAGTTCTTTAGGGGGTCTAGCTTCCAAAATGGGGTCACTTGTTGGGGGTTTCCACTGTTTAGGCTCATCTGGGGCACTACAAATGGAACATGACCCCCATCAATGTTTGCATTCCAAAACGTTACTGCTTCCTTTCCAAGCCTGCCGTGCGCCCAAACAGTTTCCCCCCCCCCACATATGGGGTATCAGCGTACTCAGGACAAATTGGAAAACAACTTTTGGGGTCCAATTTCCTTGGGAAAAATCAAAAATTTGGGACTAAAAAATCATTTTTGTGGAAAATTGTTTTTTTTTTTTTTCACACCCAGGCATTATAAACTTTTGTGAAACACTTTGGGTTCAAAGTGCTCACAACAGATCTAGATAAGTTCCTTAGGGGGTCTAGTTTCCAAAATGGTGTCACTTGTGGGGGGTTTCCACTGTTTAGGCATATCAGGGGCTCTCCAAACGCGGCATGCCGTCTAATCTCAATTCCAGCCAATTTTAGTTTGAAAAAGTCAAACGGCGCTCCTTCCCTTACGAGCTCTGCCGTGTGCCCAAACAGTGGTTTTCCCCCACATATGGGGTATTGGCGTACTCAGAAGAAATTGCACAACAACTTTATCTGCCCATTTTCTCCTTTTACCCTTGTGAAAATAAAAAAACGTTTGTAAAAGATCATTTTTGTGGCTAAAAAGTTAAATATTAATTTTTTCCTTCCACATTGCTTCAGCTCCTGTGAAGTACCTGAAGGGTTAATTAAACTTCTTGAATGTGGTTTTGAGTACCTTGAGGGGTGCAGTTTTTAGAATGGTGTCACTTTTGGGTATTTTCTGCCATATGGACCCCTCAAAGTGACTTCAAATGTGAGGTGGTCTCTAAAAAAATGGCTTTGTAAATTTTGTTGTAAAAATGAGAAACACTGGTCAACTTTTAACCCTTATAATTTCCTAACAAAAAAAAATTTTGGTTCCAAAATTGTGCTGATGTAAAGTAGACATGTGGGAAATGTTATTTATTAACTATTTTGTGTGACATATCTCTCTGTGTTAAGGGAAAAAAAATTCAAAGTTTGAAAATTGCAAAATTTTCAAAATTTTCGCCATATTTGCGTTTTTTTCAAAAATAAAAGCAAGGTATATCGAAGAAATTTTACCACTAACGTGAAGTACAATATTTCACGAGAAAACAATCTCAGAATCGCGAAGATCCGTTGAAGCGTTCCAGAGTTATAACCTCATAAAGAGACAGTGGTCAGAATTGTAAAAATTGGCCCGGTCATTAACGTGCAAACCACCCTTGGGGGTGAAGGGGTTAATCAATTTTTCAACCATGTTGACAGTTTAACCTTTTGCAATGACGTCTTGGGGTTGTTTGGTGCTTTTGGATGCGAATATGACCCGAAGAAATGGCGACTGTTCATTGACTCATCAGTTTTAAGTCTGAAGGTTGTTTTACTACACAACGGAAATATCTATCCTTCTATACCTATTGGACATGCCGTACACATGAAAGAAACGTGTGAGAATATGGAGTTGCTGTTGACCCACATTAATAGAAATTATAACTAGAACATATGTGGTAATTAAAAGTTGTTGCACTCGAAGAAGTGCAGCTTGGATATACCAAGAATTGTTTTATTTGTGAGTGGGACAGTCATGCACGAGAAATGCACTATTTTAGAAAGGACTGGCCACTCCGCAAAAAAAATAAAAAAAATAAAAGTTCAAATCACCCGCCTTTTGCCCCAATCAAAATAAAACAATAAAAAAAAATCAAACCTACACATATTTGGTATCACCGCGTTCAGAATCGCCCGATCTATCAATAAAAAAAAGAATTATGGAAATATGACGAAAATTTTGAAAATTTTGCAATTTTCAAACTTTGAATTTATATTCCCCTAATATAGAGAAATATGACCACACAAAATAGTTACTAAATAACATTTCCCACATGTCTACTTTACATCAGCACAATTTTGGAACCAAAATTTTTTTTGTTAGGAAGCTATAAGGGTTAAAAGTTGACCAGCGATTTCTCATTTTCACAACAAAATGGACAAAACCATTTTTTTTGGGACCACCTCACATTTGAAGTCACTTTGAGGGGTCTATATGACAGAAAACACCCAAAAGTGACACCATTCTAAAAACTGCACCCCTCAAGGTACTCAAAACCACATTCAAGAAGTTTATTGACTCTTCAGGTGCTTCACAGGAGCTGAAGCAACGTGGAAGGAAAAAATGAACATTTAACTTTTTAGTCACAAAAATGATCTTTTGCAAACAATTTTTTTATTTTCACAAGGGTAAAAGGAGAAAATGGCAGCTAAAGTTGTTGTGCAATTCCTCCTGAGTACGCCAATACCCCACATGTGGGGAAAACCACTGTCTGGGCGCACGGCACAGCTCGGAAGGGAAGGAGCGCAGTTTGACATTTTCAAACCAAAATTGGTTGGAATTGAGATTTGATGCCATGTACCATTTGGAGAGCCCCTGAAGTGCCTAAACAGTGGAAACCCCCCACAAGTGACACCATTTTGGAAACTAGACCCCCTAAGGAACTTATCTAGATCTGTTCTGAGCACTTCAAACCCCCAAGTGTTTCACTAAAGTTTATAATGCCTGGATGTGAAAAAAAAATCGACAAAAATGATTTTTTAGTCCCCAATTTTTGATTTTTCCCAAGGAAATTGGACCCCAAAATTGTTGTCCAATTTGTCCTGAGTACGCTGATACGTGGGGGGGGAACTTTTTGTGCACAAGGCAGGGCTCGGAAAGGAAGTAATGTAACGCTTTGGAATGCAGACTTTGATGGGTGTCATGTTCAGTTTGCAGAGCCCATGATGTGCCTAAACAGTGGAAACCCCCCAATTCTAACTCCAACCCTAACCCTAACCCTAGTCCCAATCCTAGCCATAACCCTAAGCACAAACCTAACCCTAACACACCCCTAACCCTAATCCCAACCCTAACCCTAATCCTAACTTTAGCCCCAACCCTAACCCTAACTTTAGCCCCAACTCTAATCCTAACCTAATGGGAAATAAATAATTTTTTTTAATTGTATTATTTTTCCCAAACTAAGGTGGTCATAAAGGGGGGTTTAATTTACTATTTATAGCGGGTTTTTACGCTTGGCTGCTGTCACACGCTAAAAGACCATTTTTATTGCAAAAAATAGTTTTTGCATCACTACATTTTGAGAGCTATAATTTTTTCTTATTTTGGCTCACAGAGTCATGTGAGGTCTTATTTTTTGTGGAACGAGTTGACGTTTTTATTGGTACTATTTTTGGGCACATGACATTTCTTGATCACTTTTTATTACGATTTTTGGGAGGCAGAATAAACAAAAACCAACAATTCATGAATTTATTTTTGGGGGAGCGTTTATATCGTTCCGCGTGTGGTAAAATTAATAAAGCAGTTTTATTCTTCAGGTCAGTACGATTACAGCAATACCTCATTTATATATTTTTTTATGTTTTGGCGCCCTTATACAATAAAAACAATTATATATAAAAAATAATTATTTCTGCATCGCTTTATTCTGCGAGCTATAACTTTTTTTTTTTTTGCTGATGATGCTGTGTGGCGTTTTTTGTGAGACAAGATGATGTTTTCAGCGGTACCATGTTTATTTATATCCGTCTTTTTAATCGCGTGTTATTCCACTTTTTGTTCGGTGGTATGATGATAAAGCATTGTGTTTTTGCCTTTTTTTTAAGGGGTTCACTAAAGGGGTTAACTAGTGGGACAGTTTTATAGGGCGGGTCGTTACAGATGCGGCGATACTAAATATGTGTACTTTTATAGTTTTTTCTTTTTTTATTTACAGAAAGAAATGAATTTATTGGGGAATTTTTTTTTCTTTATTTAGGAATATATTTTTTACATTGTCCCAGGGTGGGACATCACTGTATAGTGTCAGATCGCTGATCTGAGAGTTTACACAGTACTCTGTCAGATCAGCAATCTGACAGGCAGTGCAGGAGGCTTCTCAGCGCCTGCTCTCAGCAGGCACTGAGAAGCTACCTCCCTGCAGGACCTGGAAGGACCCCGTGGCCATCTTGGATCTGGGGACCTGCAGGGAGGAGGCCCTCGGAGCAACGCAAGCACATCGCGTTGCTCTGAGGGTCTCAGGGAAGCACGAAAGGAGCCCACCCCTTCCCTGTCTGATGCTTCCATATACTGCCGTAACACTGCGATCATGTTTGATTGCAGTGTGCCGGGGGTTAAAGTGTCGAGAGTGGTCCGTGACCGCTCCTGGCACTTAGTGCTGGGTGTCAGCTGTGATAATCAGCTGACACCCGGCCGCGATCAGCTGCGCTCCCCCGTGAGCGCAGCTGATCGCTTATGACGTACTTTTCCATCCATGGGAATTAAGTCCCAGGGCACATGGACGGAATAGTACGTCAGATGGCAGAAAGGGGGTTAAGGCTGCCTATACCAGCCTTTTCCTTTTTTTTTCAAATGTCTTTTTGCTTGATTTTGAAAAGAAGAGAATAAACAACAGTAGCAATAAGTAAGAAAAAAATACAGAAATGCAATAGACAAAATGGCAATTTTTCAATATAAATTTAAGCCATTATTGCTATTCCAAGTTTTAAGCAGATAGACAAAAAGCATACATAAATATCTACCTCCTGTGCGATTTTCAACCCACTCTTATTTCTGACCCATCCGTATGTTCATAATGCCGAGAAATCTACATGTCTCTCAATATTTATTTTCAGAGTTCTGTATTCAACCAAGTGTTTTTAAGGGCTCGCTCACACTAGCGTAAAGCATCCGACCAGTCTCTTATGCGAGAGAATTGAAGGCTATATGTAAATCACCTTCAGCTCAAACTCTGCTGCGAGCAAGATACGAGTATCATTTTACTGTGATTCGATTCTCTTGCATGCGAGAATTGGACCACAGATGCGGAGAGATGGAGAACTTAATTTCTTCTCCATTATGTGAGTCCTCTTACATCGGACTGCACTCATAATTTTAGCTTACAAATATTGATGCAAAGAAATCCCTGGAGCACTAAGCAGAGGAGGACATGGCTTTGAGAGGGGTGGACCTTTAACTCCTGCAGCTTTGCTTGTATACGGTGTAGACTTTAACCAAGAGTGATGTTGCTTTAGGAGGAAGGAGCACTGTATGTCTGTGCCAGGGGTGTTACTGTGATGACGGTGGGCTTATATAGAGGAGGTAACTCTGTCTATCTCTCCATCTTTCTCTCACTAGATGAATTGGAGGATAATCACCCGCCCCCCCACCCTGTTATAATCACTGTCCTAAAACATTTTATTTAACCATTACTTGTATAATGATGAATGCTTTATTGTATTTGTTACAGTAAAGATGTATATCTTTGTACCGTGTTAGCCAGTAGATAGAAAAATATTTAGAGTTGAGAGTCCTCAGTGGTTGATACGTTTTAATGGCTAACTGAAAAGATGGTAACAAATTGCAAGCTTTCGAGACTACTCAGGTCTCTTCATCAGGCTTGACTAATACAAAATCTGAAGAATCACATGTTTATACACAACACAGCACAGAAAAAAAAATGCAATAGGTAAGACAAGTGACGTGAAGCAGAATAGTCATTATGGCAGAGGGATGAGCATAAATATTGGAACAGTTCATAGATAAGGAGTGTGAAAGTTTTATTGCCCTCTGATTGGGGTCTGGTAATGTTTTGTGATGTTATCACAGGGTCTTTGGAGTAAATTCCTTAATTGATGTAAAACGTCATAAATCCGTGTGACAGGTTCATTCCAGCATTAACCCCTTTATTCCATCAGACGTACTATTCCGTCCATGTGACCCTGGACCTAATTCCCATGGACGGAATAGTACGTCATGGGCGATCAGCTGCGCTCCCGGGGGGAGCGCAGCTGATCGCCGCCGGGTGTCAGCTGATTATCACAGCTGACACCCGTGACTGTGTGTCAGGAGCGGTCACGGACCGCTCCCGGCACATTAACCCCTGGCACACCGCGATCAAACATGATCGCGGTGTACCCGGGGCACAGGGGAGGATCGCACAGGCAGGGGGTTCCCTGCGTGCTCCCCTGAGACCCTCTGAGCAGCGCGATGTGTCGCGCTGTTCCGAGGGTCCGTCCTCCCTCCAGGTCCCTGGATCCAAGATGGCGCCGAGGTCCTGCAGGGAGGCGGCTTCCTCAGTGCCTGCTGAGAGCAGGCACTGAGAAGCCTGCAGCTATGCCTGTGCGATCGCTGGTGTGACAGAGTGCTGTGCACACTGTCACACCAGCGATCTGCTAAAATACAGTGATGTCCCACCCTGGGACAAAGTAAAAAAGTTAAAAAAATAAAAATAAAAAGTGGTAAAAAAAATCATAAAAAAAAAAAAAATATTCCACAATAAATTCATTTCTTCCTGTAAATAAAAAAAACAAAACAATAAAAGTACACATATTTGGTATCGCCGCGTCCGTAACGACCCCCCCTATAAAACTGTCCCACTAGTTAACCCCTTTAGTGAACCCCTTAAAAAAAAAAAGAAAACGAAGCAAAAAATCAATGCTTTATCATCATACCGCTGAACAAAAAGTGGAATAACACGCGATCAAAAAGACCAAGATAAATAACCATGGTACCGCTGAAAACGTCATCTTGTCCTGCAAAAAATGAGCCATATACAGCATCATCAGTGAAAAAATAAAAAAGTTATAGCTCGCAGAATAAAGCGATGCAAAAATAATAATTTTTTATATAAAATTGTTTTCATTCTATAAAAGCGCCAAAACATAAAAAAAATGATATAAATGAGGTATCGCCATAATCGTACTGACCCGAAGAATAAAACTGCTTTATCAATTTTACCACACGCGGAACGGTACAAACGCCTCCCCAAAAGAAATTCATGAATTGCTGATTTTTGTTCATTCTAACCTCCCAAAAATCGAAATAAAAAGAGATCAAAAAATGTCACGTGCTCAAAAATTGTACCAGTAAAAATGTCACCTCGTCCCGCAAAAAATAAGACCTCACATGACTCTGTGGGCCAAAATATGCAAAAATTATAGCTCTCAAAATGTGGTGATGCAAAAAACTATTTTTTGCAATAAAAAGCGTCTTTTAGCGTGACAGCTGCCAATCATAAAAACCCGCTATAAATAGTAAATCAAACCCCCCTTTATCACCCTCTTAGTTAGGGAAAATAATAAAATTAAAAAAATGTATTTATTTCCATTTTCCCGTTAGGGTTAGGGTTGCGGCTAAAGTTAGGGTCAGGGTTGGCGCTAAAGTTAGGGTTAGGATTAGGGTTGGGATTACGGTTAGGGGTGTGTTAGGGTTAGGTTTGTGGTTAGGGTTGGGACTAGGGTTAGGGGTGTGTTGGGGTTAGGGTTGGAGTTAGAATTGGAGGGTTTCTGCTGTTTAGGCACATCAGGGGCTCTCCAAATGTGACATGGCGTCTGATCTCAATTCCAGCCAATTCTGCGTTGAAAAAGTCAAACGGTGCTCCTTCACTTCTGAGCTCTGCCATGCGCCCAAACAGAAGTTTACTCCCGCATATGGGGTATCAGCGTACTCTGGACCACAAGAGTTATTGTGCAATTTGTCCTATTTCTTCTGTTACCCTTGGGAAAATAAAAAACTGGGGGCGACAAAATCATTTTTGTAAAAAAAAAAATGATTTTTTTTTTTTTACGGCTGTACGTTATAAACTTCTGTGAAGCACTTCGGGGTTCAAAGTGCTCACCACACATCTAGATAAGTTCCTTGAGGGGTCTATTTTCCAAAATGGGGTCACTTGTGGGGGGTTTCCACTGTTTAGATGCATCAGGGGCTCTCCAAATGCGACATGACTCCCCCAGACCATTCCATCAAAGTCTGCAATCCAAAACGTCACTACTTCCCTTCCGAGCCCCGACGTGCGCCCATACAGTAGTTTACTCCCACATATTGGGTATCAGCGTACTCAGGACAAATTGGACAACAACTTTTGGGGTCCAATTTCTCCTGTTACCCTTGTAAAATAAAATATTGGGGGCGAAAAAAATCATTTTTGTAAAAAATAAAAGGATTTTTTATTTTTACGGCTGTATGTTATAAACTTCTGTGAAGCACTTCGGGGTTCAAAGTGCTCACCACACATCTAGATAAGTTCCTTGAGGGGTCTATTTTCCAAAATGGGGTCACTTGTGGGGGGTTTCCACTGTTTAGACGCATCAGGGGCTCTCCAAATGCGACATGACGCCCCCAGACCATTTCATCAAAGTCTGCAATCCAAAACATCACTACTTCCCTTCCGAGCCCCGACGTGCGCCCATACAGTAGTTTACTCCCACATATTGGGTATCAGCGTACTCAGGACAAATTGGACAACAACTTTTGGGGTCCAATTTCTCCTGTTACCCTTGTGAAAATAAAATATTGGGGGCGAAAAAAATCATTTTTGTAAAAAATAAAAGGATTTTTTATTTTTACGGCTGTATGTTATAAACTTCTGTGAAGCACTTCGGGGTTCAAAGTGCTCACCACACATCTAGATAAGTTCCTTGAGGGTCTATTTTCCAAAATGGGGTCACTTGTGGGGGTTTCCACTGTTTAGATGCATCAGGGGCTCTCCAAATGCGACATGACTCCCCAGACCATTCCATCAAAGTCTGCAATCCAAAACGTCACTACTTCCCTTCCGAGCCCCGACGTGCGCCCATACAGTAGTTTACTCCACATATTGGGTATCAGCGTACTCAGGACAAATTGGACAACAACTTTTGGGGTCCAATTTCTCCTGTTACCCTTGTGAAAATAAAATATTGGGGGCGAAAAAAAATCATTTTTGTAAAAAATAAAAGGATTTTTTATTTTTACGGCTGTATGTTATAAACTTCTGTGAAGCACTTCGGGGTTCAAAGTGCTCACCACACATCTAGATAAGTTCCTTGAGGGGTCTATTTTCCAAAATGGGGTCACTTGTGGGGGTTCCACTGTTTAGACGCATCAGGGCTCTCCAAATGCGACATGACTCCCCCAGACCATTCCATCAAAGTCTGCAATCCAAAACGTCACTATTTCCCTTCCGAGCCCCGACGTGCGCCCATACAGTAGTTTACTCCCACATATTGGGTATCAGCGTACTCAGGACAAATTGGACAACAACTTTTGGGGTCCAATTTCTCCTGTTACCCTTGTGAAAATAAAATATTGGGGGCGAAAAAATCATTTTTGTAAAAAATAAAAGGATTTTTTATTTTTACGGCTGTACGTTATAAACTTCTGTGAAGCACTTCAGGGTTCAAAGTGCTCACCACACATCTAGATAAGTTCCTTGAGGGGTCTATTTTCCAAAATGGGGTCACTTGTGGGGGGTTCCACTGTTTAGACGCATCAGGGGCTCTCCAAATGCGACATGACTCCCCAGACCATTCCATCAAAGTCTGCAATCCAAAACGTCACTACTTCCCTTCCGAGCCCCGACGTGCGCCCATACATTAGTTTACTCCCACATATTGGGTATCAGCGTACTCAGGACAAATTGGACAACAACTTTTGGGTCCAATTTCTCCTGTTACCCTTGTAAAAACAAAATATTGGGGGCGAAAAAAATCATTTTTGTAAAAAATAAAAGGATTTTTTATTTTTACGGCTGTATGTTATAAACTTCTGTGAAGCACTTTGGGGTTCAAAGTGCTCACCACACATCTAGATAAGTTCCTTGAGGGGTCTATTTTCCAAAATGGGGTCACTTGTGGGGGGTTCCACTGTTTAGACGCATCAGGGGCTCTCCAAATGCGACATGACTCCCCCAGACCATTCCATCAAAGTCTGCAATCCAAAACGTCACTATTTCCCTTCCGAGCCCCGACGTGCGCCCATACAGTAGTTTACTCCCACATATTGGGTATCAGCGTACTCAGGACAAATTGGACAACAACTTTTGGGGTCCAATTTCTCCTGTTACCCTTGTGAAAATAAAATATTGGGGGCGAAAAAATCATTTTTGTAAAAAATAAAAGGATTTTTTATTTTTACGGCTGTACGTTATAAACTTCTGTGAAGCACTTCAGGGTTCAAAGTGCTCACCACACATCTAGATAAGTTCCTTGAGGGGTCTATTTTCCAAAATGGGGTCACTTGTGGGGGGTTTCCACTGTTTAGACGCATCAGGGGCTCTCCAAATGCGACATGACTCCCCCAGACCATTTCATTAAAGTCTGCAATCCAAAACGTCACTACTTCCCTTCCGAGCCCCGACGTGCGCCCATACAGTAGTTTACTCCCACATATTGGGTATCAGCATACTCAGGACAAATTGGACAACAACTTTTGGGGTCCAATTTCTCCTGTTACCCTTGTGAAAATAAAATATTGGGGGCGAAAAAATCATTTTTGTAAAAAAAAAGAAGAGATTTTTTATTTTACGGCTGTACGTTATAAACTTCTGTGAAGCACTTTGGGGTTCAAAGTGCTCACCACACATCTAGATAAGTTCCTTGAGGGGTATAGTTTCCAAAATGGTGTCATTTGTGGGGGGTTTCCACTGTTTAGGCAGATCAGGAGCTCTCCAAACACGACATGGCATCCAGCCAATTCTGCGTTGAAAAAGTCAAACGGCGCTCCTTCCCTTCCAAACTCTGCCATGCACCCAAACAGTGGTTTACTCCCACTATGGGGTATCACTCAGGACAAATTGCACAATAACTTTTGGAGTCTTGTTACCCTTGGGAAAATAAAAAATTGGGGTGAAAAGATCAATTTTGTGGAAAAAATATGATTTTTTAATTTTACGGCTCTACGTTATAAACTTGTGTGAAGCACTTGGGGGTTCAAATTGCTCACCAAAGATCTAGATAAGTTCCTTAGGGGTCTAGTTTCCCAAATGGGGTCACTAGTGGGGGGTTTCCACTGTTTAGGCACAGCAGGGGCACTACAAACGGAACATGACCCCATCAATGTTTGCATTCCAAAACGTTACTGCTTCCTTTCCAAGCCCTGCCGTGCGCCCAAACAGATTCCCCCCCCCACATATGGGGTATCAGCGTACTCATGACAAATTGGACAACAACTTTTGGGGTCCAATTTCCTTGGGAAAAATCAAAAATTTGGGACTAAAAAATCATTTTTGTGGAAAATTGTTTTGTTTTTTTTCACACCCAGGCATTATAAACTTTTGTGAAACACTTTGGGGTTCAAAGTGCTCACAACAGATCTAGATAAGTTCCTTAGGGGGTCTAGTTTCCAAAATGGTGTCACTTGTGGGGGGTTTCCACTGTTTAGGCATATCAGGGGCTCTCCAAACACGACATGACGCCCCCAGACCATTCCATCAAAGTCTGCAATCCAAAACATCACTACTTCCCTTCCGAGCCCCGACGTGCGCCCATACAGTAGTTTACTCCCACATATTGGGTATCAGCGTACTCAGGACAAATTGGACAACAACTTTTGGGGTCCAATTTCTCCTGTTACCCTTGTGAAATAAAATATTGGGGCGAAAAAATCATTTTTGTAAAAAATAAAAGGATTTTTTATTTTTACGGCTGTACGTTATAAACTTCTGTGAAGCACTTCGGGGTTCAAAGTGCTCACCACACATCTAGATAAGTTCCTTGAGGGGTCTATTTTCCAAAATGGGGTCACTTGTGGGGGGTTTCCACTGTTTAGATGCATCAGGGGCTCTCCAAATGCGACATGACTCCCCCAGACCATTCCATCAAAGTCTGCAATCCAAAACGTCACTACTTCCCTTCCGAGCCCGACGTGCGCCCATACAGTAGTTTACTCCCACATATTGGGTATCAGCGTACTCAGGACAAATTGGACAACAACTTTTGGGGTCCAATTTCTCCTGTTACCCTTGTGAAAATAAAATATTGGGGGCGAAAAAAATCATTTTTGTAAAAAATAAAAGGATTTTTTATTTTTACGGCTGTATGTTATAAACTTCTGTGAAGCACTTTGGGGTTCAAAGTGCTCACCACACATCTAGATAAGTTCCTTGAGGGGTCTATTTTCCAAAATGGGGTCACTTGTGGGGGGTTTCCACTGTTTAGACGCATCAGGGGCTCTCCAAATGCGACATGACGCCCCCAGACCATTCCATCAAAGTCTGCAATCCAAAACATCACTACTTCCCTTCCGAGCCCCGACGTGCGCCCATACAGTAGTTTACTCCCACATATTGGGTATCAGCGTACTCAGGACAAATTGGACAACAACTTTTGGGGTCCAATTTCTCCTGTTACCCTTGTGAAAATAAAATATTGGGGGCGAAAAAAATCATTTTTGTAAAAAATAAAAGGATTTTTTATTTTTACGGCTGTATGTTATAAACTTCTGTGAAGCACTTCGGGGTTCAAAGTGCTCACCACACATCTAGATAAGTTCCTTGAGGGGTCTATTTTCCAAAATGGGGTCACTTGTGGGAGGTTCCACTGTTTAGACGCATCAGGGGCTCTCCAAATGCGACATGACTCCCCCAGACCATTCCATCAAAGTCTGCAATCCAAAACGTCACTATTTCCCTTCCGAGCCCCGACGTGCGCCCATACAGTAGTTTACTCCCACATATTGGGTATCAGCGTACTCAGGACAAATTGGACAACAACTTTTGGGGTCCAATTTCTCCTGTTACCCTTGTGAAAATAAAATATTGGGGGCGAAAAAATCATTTTTGTAAAAAATAAAAGGATTTTTTATTTTTACGGCTGTACGTTATAAACTTCTGTGAAGCACTTCAGGGTTCAAAGTGCTCACCACACATCTAGATAAGTTCCTTGAGGGGTCTATTTTCCAAAATGGGGTCACTTGTGGGGGGTTTCCACTGTTTAGACGCATCAGGGGCTCTCCAAATGCGACATGACTCCCCCAGACCATTTCATTAAAGTCTGCAATCCAAAACTCACTACTTCCCTTCCGAGCCCCGACGTGCGCCCATACAGTAGTTTACTCCCACATATTGGGTATCAGCATACTCAGGACAAATTGGACAACAACTTTTGGGGTCCAATTTCTCCTGTTACCCTTGTGAAAATAAAATATTGGGGGCGAAAAAATCATTTTTGTAAAAAAAAAGAAGAGATTTTTTATTTTACGGCTGTACGTTATAAACTTCTGTGAAGCACTTTGGGGTTCAAAGTGCTCACCACACATCTAGATAAGTTCCTTGAGGGGTCTAGTTTCCAAAATGGTGTCATTTGTGGGGGGTTTCCACTGTTTAGGCAGATCAGGAGCTCTCCAAACACGACATGGCATCCAGCCAATTCTGCGTTGAAAAAGTCAAACGGCGCTCCTTCCCTTCCAAACTCTGCCATGCACCCAAACAGTGGTTTACTCCCACGTATGGGGTATCACTCAGGACAAATTGCACAATAACTTTTGGAGTCTTGTTACCCTTGGGAAAATAAAAATTGGGGTGAAAAGATCAATTTTGTGGAAAAAATATGATTTTTTAATTTTACGGCTCTACGTTATAAACTTGTGTGAAGCACTTGGGGGTTCAAATTGCTCACCAAAGATCTAGATAAGTTCCTTAGGGGTCTAGTTTCCCAAATGGGGTCACTAGTGGGGGGTTTCCACTGTTTAGGCACAGCAGGGGCACTACAAACGGAACATGACCCCCATCAATGTTTGCATTTCAAAACGTTACTGCTTCCTTTCCAAGCCCTGCCGTGCGCCAAACAGATTCCCCCCCCCACATATGGGGTATCAGCGTACTCATGACAAATTGGACAACAACTTTTGGGGTCCAATTTCCTTGGGAAAAATCAAAAATTTGGGACTAAAAAATCATTTTTGTGGAAAATTGTTTTGTTTTTTTTCACACCCAGGCATTATAAACTTTTGTGAAACACTTTGGGGTTCAAAGTGCTCACAACAGATCTAGATAAGTTCCTTAGGGGGTCTAGTTTCCAAAATGGTGTCACTTGTGGGGGGTTTCCACTGTTTAGGCATATCAGGGGCTCTCCAAACACGACATGAGCCCGTCCATTCTCAAATGTCTGCAATCATATAAGCTCGACACTTCCAATCCGAGCCCCGTACGTGCGCGCCCATACAGTAGGTTTTACCCCACATATTGGGTATAGCGTACTCAGGACAAATTGGACAACAACTTTTGGGTCCATTTTCTCCTGTTACCCTTGTGAAAATAAAAAAAATTTGTCGAAAAATCATTTTGTGTAAAAATAAATGATTTTATTTTTTACGCTGTACGTTATAACTTCTGTGAAGCACTTCGGGGTTCAAGTTCACAACATCTAGAAATGTTCTTTGAGGGTTATTTCCAATGGGTCACTGTGGGGGTTCCACTTGTTTAGATGCATCAGGGGTCTCCTAATTGCGCATGACTCCCGACCATTCCATCAAAGTCTGCACTCAAAGTCGACTTCCCTTCGAGCCCTGAGTGCGCCATAACAGTAGTTTACTCCAATTTGGTTCAGCGTATCAGGACAAATTGAGAAACAACTTTGGTCCAACTTTCTCCTTATAACCCTTGTGAAAAAAAAATTATTGGGGGCGAAAAAATTTGTTGTAAAAAATTAAAGGATTTTTTATTTTTGGCTGTATGTATAACTTCTGTGAAGACTTTGGGGTCAAAAGTCTCACCAAATCTTGATAATCTTGAGGTATATTTTCCAAAATGGTTCCATTGTGGGGTTTCCATGTTTAGACGCACAGGGCTTAAATCGACAGACGCCCAGACATTTCCATCAAGCTGCAATCAAAACTTCACATATTCCTTCGAAACCCCGAGTGAGCCCTTACAGTAGTTTACTCCCATAAATGGTATCAGGTACCAGGACAAATTGGAAAAACTTTGGGGTCAATTCCTGTTACCCTGTGAAAATAAAATTTGGGGGGAATAAAATATTTTGTAAAATAAACATCATTTTTTTATTTTTCGCTGTATGTTATAAACTACTGTGAATCACTCGGGTTTAAAGTGCTACCAACATCTATAATTCCTTGAAGGGGTCTATTCAAAAATGGGCCACTTGTGAGGTTCCACTGTTTTGACATCTAGGGTCTCCAATGCGACAGATCCCAGACATTCCATCAATGTCTGCAATCCAAAACGTCACTATTTCCCTTACGGCCTACTGACGCCTTATCATTAGTTTACTCCCATATTGGGTATCAGCGTGATCAGACAATGGACAACAACATTGGTCCATTCTCAGACCCTTGTGAAATAAATATTGGGGCAAAAATCAATTTTGTAAAATAAAGATTTTTATTTTTATCGGCTGTACGTTATAACTTTCTGTAAGCACTTGGTTCAATTACCATCATTTGATAAGTTCCTTGAGGGTCTATTTTCAAAAGGTCACTGTGAGGGTGTTTCCACTGTTTAGACGCATAGGGCTCTCAATGCGAATGACTCCCAGACATTCATCAAAGTCTGCATCAAATATATTCCTCCGATCCTCCGAGTGGCCCATAAAGTAGTTTACTCCCACTATTGGGTACAGCTACTCAGGACAAATTGACACAACTTTTGGGTCCAATTCTCCTTTATCCTTGTGAAAATAAAATATGGGTCGAAAAATCATTTTGTAAAAAAAGGAAGAGATTTTTCATTTACGGCTGTACGGTTATAAACTTCGTGACACTTTGGGGTTTAGTGTCCACTCATCTAGATAAGTTCCTGAGGGTCTAGTTTCCAATGGTGTCATTGTGGGGGTTTCCACTGTTTAGGCATATCAGGAGCTCTCCAAACACGACATGGCATCCAGCCAATTCTGCGTTGAAAAAGTCAAACGGCGCTCCTTCCCTTCCAAACTCTGCCATGCACCCAAACAGTGGTTTACTCCCACGTATGGGGTATCACTCAGGACAAATTGCACAATAACTTTTGGAGTCTTGTTACCCTTGGGAAAATAAAAATTGGGGTGAAAAGATCAATTTTGTGGAAAAAATATGATTTTTTAATTTTACGGCTCTACGTTATAAACTTGTGTGAAGCACTTGGGGGTTCAAATTGCTCACCAAAGATCTAGATAAGTTCCTTAGGGGGTCTAGTTTCCCAAATGGGGTCACTAGTGGGGGGTTTCCACTGTTTAGGCACAGCAGGGGCACTACAAACGGAACATGACCCCCATCAATGTTTGCATTTCAAAACGTTACTGCTTCCTTTCCAAGCCCTGCCGTGCGCCGAAACAGATTCCCCCCCCACATATGGGGTATCAGCGTACTCATGACAAATTGGACAACAACTTTTGGGGTCCAATTTCCTTGGGAAAAATCAAAAATTTGGGACTAAAAAATCATTTTTTGTGGAAAATTGTTTTGTTTTTTTTTCACACCCAGGCATTATAAACTTTTGTGAAACACTTTGGGGTTCAAAGTGCTCACAACAGATCTAGATAAGTTCCTTAGGGGGTCTAGTTTCCAAAATGGTGTCACTTGTGGGGGGTTTCCACTGTTTAGGCATATCAGGGGCTCTCCAAACACGACATGGCGTCCAATCTCAATTCCAGCCAATTTTAGTTTGAAAAAGTCAAACGGCGCTCCTTCCCTTACAAGCTCTGCCGTGCGCCCAAACAGTGGTTTTCCCCCACATATGGGGTATTGGCGTACTCAGGAGAAATTGCACAACAACTTTATCTGCCATTTTCTCCTTTTACCCTTGTGAAAATAAAAAAAAGTTTGTAAAAGATCATTTTTGTGGCTAAAAAGTTAAATATTCATTTTTTCCTTCCACGTTGCTTCAGCTCCTGTGAAGCACCTGAAGGGTTAATAAACTTATTGAATGTGGTTTTGAGTACCTTGAGGGTGCAGTTTTAGAATGGTGTCTCTTTTGGGTATTTTCTGCCATATAGACCCCTCAAAGTGACTTCAAATGTGAGGTGGTCCCTAAAAAAATGGCTTTGTAAATTTTGTTGTAAAAATGAGAAATCACTTGTCAACTTTTAACCCTTATAATTTCCTAACAAAAAAAAATTTTGGTTTCAAAATTGTGCTGATGTAAAGTAGACATGTGGGAAATGTTATTTCTTAACTATTTTGTGTGACATATCTCTCTGTTTTATGGAAAAAGAATTCAAAGTTTGAAAATTGCAAAATTTTCAAAATTTTCGCCATATTTGTGTTTTTTTCAAAAATAAACGCAAGGTATATCGAAGAAATTTTACCACTAACATGAAGTACAATATGTCACGAGAATCGCAAAGATCCGTTGAAGCGTTCCAGAGTTATAACCTCATAAAGAGACAGTGGTCAGAATTGTAAAAATTGGCCCGGTCATTAACGTGCAAACCACCCTTGGGGGTGAAGGGGTTAAGAGTGTCAAAGGTCACCATCAATTTGTTTTCGCAAACTCTTCTGTGTCTCTGAGATGATATGAAACTACCTTTCAATACAAGTAATTTCATATCCAACATTCTATGACCAGGGGAGCAAAAATGTTTTGCCACAGGTAGATCCATTCTTTTTTCTCTTATTGTGTGGCGATGAGAATTCATGAATGAATGAATGAATGAACCTGTCACACGGATTTATGACGTTTTACATCAATTAAGAAATTTACTTCAAAGACCCTGTGATAACATCACAAAACATTACCAGACCCCAATCAGAGGGCAATAAAACTTTCACATTCCTTATCTATGAACTGTTCCAATATTTATGCTCATCCCTCTGCCATAATAACTATTCTGCTTCACGTCACTTGTCTTACCTATTGCATTTTTTTTTTCTGTGCTGTGTTGTGTATAAATATGTGATTCTTCAGATTTTGTATTAGTCAAGCCTGATGAAGAGACCTGAGTAGTCTCGAAAGCTTGCAATTTGTTACCATCTTTTCAGTTAGCCATTAAAAGGTATCAACCACTGAGGACTCTCAACTCTAAATTTATTGTATTTGATAAATTAGCCCAATTTTATCATGGCTATAAAGAGTTCACATTAAGCATTAACCTTCTAAGCAAAAGGGAAGGGCAATCCTTCAGCCATGGTTCCCTAGAGGTTTCCTCCACAGGGGTTTTTTCCTCTCCTGAGTGCTGTAGGATGACTCTTTATGAGTCGGAGGTTTACCAAGTGTAGTCTCCTTAATGCTTTTGCAGGGACTTCTACTTTATAAGTTTACAAAAGTGATTTATAAAAGAAAATACTAATAAATAAATAAAAATAGAAAATGACTAAAAATTTCATATGTGACTTGGAATTTATAACCCGTCACAGCTTTGCGGTTAAGGCCTGTTTCACACTTCAATTTTCTGGCGTCAGTCAAAATCCGTCGTTAGCAAAAAAACCGGATCCGACGGATTTGTCTGGCGGATCCGTCTTTTTCCCCATAGACTTGTATTAGCGACAAATTATGACGGATGGCCCTGCGTTTCGTCCATTGTGCAACGGATCCGTCATAAAATAGCTGTCCGTCGGCTGGAAAAAACGTCCATAGGAATGTTTTTTGTCTGCGTCAAAAAGATGAACGGTGACGGATCCGTCGGCTGCTAGAATGGACACCTATGGGTGACGGATGCGTCGCCATCCATCACATGATGGAATCCAGTGACTGATTCCATTTTTTTAAACTGAGCATGCCCGGAAAAAAATTTCCATTTCTTAAATTTAACCCCAAAATACGTTCTGGCACAGAAAATTCTCTCTCTCTCTCCCTCTCTCCAGAATTCTGTTCCTTTAATTTTCATACATTAGCTGCTGCGACGGCTCCGTCAAAAAAACTGATTCAGTGCATCAGTTTTTTTAAAATCTGCACTGGATCCTTTTTTTCACACTTTGACGGATTGTGACTGAAGTGTGAAACAGGCCTAACAAATAGTGGATGTAAAACCTCATGGTGGTGAAGTGGCTCGGCTTTGGTGTCCAGCCTCAAGGACGTTGTAATGGTAACATCAATCAGGGGCGGGCTCAGTGGTTAAGCACAGGAGTGAGGATAATAGGATAATGGTGCCCTGAAAGTTTAATGGCTCTGCTTGAATGGCCCCCAGTGTGTGCCGCCCCTTTATGGCTGTCAGTCCTGGTGCTGTATGTCACACAGCTGGGGATATCACAGCACTTGTGAATCCCAATGTGCTAACTTCACCTGATTCCTACTGTGATTGTTTTAATCCTGTGATTTAAATAAAGCTTTGGCATTTTGACAAACAAAATAATGTTTTTGTGTATTTATTTTAATGCCTAGGTTTACTGTAGTTAGGTTGTATTAGGATGGAGTGGTGGGGGTCGTCCCATATCCAAAAGACAAACAAAGGCAATTAGATGTTATGTAGCTTTCTACTTACAGACGATATTCTTCATGCAGGAAATTATATAAAAAGGTGGAAAAATTGAATTTATTGGAGAACTACTTTTTAAAACTGATGATAAATGAAATCCGAGGAATCCAGATATATGTCACGACAGACTGCTAAGCTACTCATTAGATTAAAAATATCCCAAATAAAAGCCAACTGGCTCTATGCCAGGAGTAAATGGAGATGCTAGGAGAAGCCACTGTGCCACGTGATGCCTCTGGCAGAGTAAACTGCTTAGCCAGTGCTTTATTTTAGTAAGTGCAATATTATCAGCTCCGCAGCCCTTGCCTCTAGACAACAGAAAATCAGCTATTGTTCTGTATTCTGGCAGCCGAATCAGGTCATTTTTACATGGTAGGGGCACTAATGCAATCTTTCAATCAACTGGCATACACAGCTATTGTATGGTATTAATCACATTAGCGGCTCATGCACACCATTGAGCCTTATGCACGTAGGCTCTTGGGCAATGCACGGGGTCCAATTTTGGACCAAAAGTACCTGATTCCATCATTCAACATGTGACAAAAAAACAAACAAACCACAATAATGTCTTCTACAATGTGCCTTTACGTTAATAAGTGTAAAGCAGCTCTATTACATTTCCGATTCTCCGGAGAACTGTATGACTGTGCCGCATGTATCACATTCAAGATGGAACATGTTCTTATACAAAAAGGTTTAAATGCTGTTTTTTTTGTATAGAAAGTAATGTAGGACTTTACACTACAAGGGTACGTTTCCCATGATGAGTATTTCATGAGTTTTTGATATTGCAGAATTTCTACAACTTTTATGTAAATTAGGTTATTTGCATTTCATAATATGTTTTTTACTTGCGTTTTTCTCATGTTTTGATGCTGTGTGTTTCGTCTCTTGTTGGTGTGTCATGCTTTGTTTTTGATACTTCCTGGTATTTTGGCTTTGACAAAATGTTTTTGATACAGTCATGTGCCGATTACATGCATTTCTAGGGCATTTCCCCACTAAAATCTCACGTGTGTTTTTGCCTGCTGATTTTCTACATCTAATGCAAGTCTAAGGCTGGGGTCACACACAACGTCTGTTTTAATGGGACGATTATGACACAAAAGTTTCCTGAACATTGATCCGTCTGTCATCCGATTATCCGTATGATGTGATTTAGTTATGAGACATATATACAAATTTATAGTTCATGCACTTTTACCTAGTGTATAAACGCTAATTCATTGCCGCTTTTGTGAATTACGACCGACATGAAATGACACATGGTTTACATACAGTTAACCATTCATTTCATTGTTGATATATGGATTTCACTAATTATTACATGAGTGTATGTGTGCAAAATTTCATACATGTAGGGGTTAATTAAAGGTGTAAATTAGTTGAAAAAAATACGTGGGCTCCCGCGCTATTTTCTCAACCAGACAGACAAAACCAGTGAGTGGGGGCAGATAATAATAGCCTAGGGAGGGTGGATTTATTTTGTGCCCCCCCGGATACTAACATCTGCCCCCAGACACCCCAGAAAAGGCAAATCTATAATTAGATGCGCCCTTTCTGGCACTTAGCCCATCTATTCCCATTGCCCTGTAGTGGTGGCTAATGGGTTAATAATGGGTTAAAGCCACCTTGCTATTGAAAGGTGACTTTAAGCCAGGTTAATAATTGAGAATTGTCAATTAGACAACTCTCAATTATTAATCCTATTGAAGGAAATTAAAAAAACACGCACACTTTATTTCATTAAAATGATTTTTAATTAAACACACAGTTTTTGACCATCTTTTATTTTACAGGTAATCTGTGAGAAGCCCTTGTTCTCCTGTAATAAAAATAAAATAATAAAGCAACATTATTCTTACCTTTCCGGTGCTTTGTCAGGTCCCACGCTGTAATCCTTCACAAAGGGTTAACTGGCTTACAGCTAGCAGCACAGCTAATGCTGGCAGCTCAGCTGTAAGCCCCTGAATGAAGGAGTTCCTCTCTCGGTGACAGAAGAGGAACTGATTAGTGTGGGAAGCTTAATTGATTGCTTCCCAGGCTAATCAGTTCAGGTCAGCCGGGGACACCGCACAGCATCAGTGACGTCAGAGGGAGTCCCGGCTGACCTGAAGTGAACTGATTAGCCTGGGAAGCAATCAATTAAGCTTCCCACACTAATCACTTCCTCTACTGACAGCCGGGGAGAGGAGCTCATTCATTCAGGGGCTTACAGCTGAGCTGCCAGCATTAGCTGTGCTGCTAGCTGTAAGCCAGTTAACCCTTTGTGAAGTATTACAGCGTGGGACCTGACAAAGCACCGGATAGGTAAGAATAATGTTGCTTTATTATTTTATTTTTTTTTACAGGAGAACAAGAGCTTTGCACGGATTACCTGTAAAATAAAAGATGGTCAAAAACTGTGTGATTATTTCATTAAAATGATTTTTAATTAAAGTGTGTGTGTGTTTTATTTTTATTTCATACAATAGGATTAATAATTGAGAGTAGTCTAATTGACAACTCTCAATTATTAACCTGGCTTAAAGTCACCTTTCAATAGCAAGGTGGCTTTAACCCATTATTAACCCATTAGCCACCACTACAGGGCAATGGGAATAGACGGGCTAAGTGCCAGAAAGTGCACATCTAATTATAGATTTGTTATAAGGAAAAAAAAAACAAAATAGCAAACCATAGGATACTGACTTATAATTTAACTGAGAATTGCTGGAGAACAAAAAAGTCAAAAAAAGTATCTAAAAAATATATCAAATTTATTTGTATACAAAAAGTACAGATATCACTAAAATTACAGCATTGTGCATATATATTGAATAGTTGTATATATAACTCAGGATGAGATGATACACCCAATAATAAGGACCCTGTGGGTGCCTGCTCAATGCAATATCATATGTACAGAGCGCAATGTATTAGCATCATAGAATCATAATTAGGTCCACAGAGGGCTTCCATCATTATATGAACTGACTATATTGTATTGCTCATAGCGCAGTTGTAACAATAGGAAGTGAGCGTCAGGCTCACGAAACGCGCGTCAGGGTTCCTGGACACCTGTGGATACCACAACCTGCTACTAAAATGGGTAAATCTTACCATGATCTGTTTATTTAAATGCACATTTTTTTGTCTATTGTTACAACTGCGCTATGAGCAATACAATATAGTCAGTTCATATAATGATGGAAGCCCTCTGTGGACCTAATTATGATTCTATGATGCTAATACATTGCGCTCTGTACATATGATATTGCATTGAGCAGGCACCCACAGGGTCCTTATTATTGGGTGTATCATCTCATCCTGAGTTATATATACAACTATTCAATATATATGCACAATGCTGTAATTTTATTGATATCTGTACTTTTTGTATACAAATAAATTTGATATATTTTTGAGATACTTTTTTTGACTAATTATAGATTTGCCTTTTCTGGGGTGTCTGGGGCAGATGTTAGTAGCCAGGGGGGGCACAAAATAAATGCACCCTCCCTAGGCTATTATTATCTGCCCCCACTCACTGGCTTTGTCTGCCTGGTTGAGAAAATAGCGCGGGAGCCCACACATTTTTTTCAACGAATTTACACCTTTAATTAACCCCTACATGTATGAAATTTTGCACACATACACTCATGTAATTGTTAGTGAAAACCATATATCAAACAACATGAAATGACATGGTTAATTGTATGTAAACCATGTGTCATTTCATGTCGGGTTCTGTAATTTCACAAAAGCCGGCAATTGAATTAGCGCCTATTATACTATGTAGAAGGGCATGAACTATAAATATATATATGTCACAATGACATATATATATATATATATATATATATATATATTGTATTCTTTTTAAATCTATTTTTCAGTTGTGATTTTACAGTATATCCGGGGATAAATTGCCGGCTTTTCTAAAGGACACCGGTGCGATTTAATCGCAAGTCACATGTGCGGTCCGTTTGTAATCCGATTTTTCATCGCTCCCATAGACTTGCATTGGCGATGTCGACCCACAATCGGTGACAATCGCAGCATGCTGCGATTGCACTCGCACGTATAAAACTGACCACAAAAAATCTGATGGTGGGAGCTGCTCCATAGATTAACATTTGTCCGACTGCAATGCATATTTCATCGCTTTGCAGTCGTATGATTTTGTTGCAGTGTGACCCCGGCCTAAGGGAAAAATCTGTACTTAAACCTCGGCGTACCCGCAAGAGAAATTTACATGTTGGGGATTTGAAACACTCTCCGCAGATCGGTTTATGCTACATAAAAAAAAATCACAGTGGCCATGAGATTGCTATAAATCCTGTCCACTTTGCTGGAACTGTAAGACGCTGTGTTTTTGATGTGGTGAAAATATGCAGAGTCAAAAACACACCAAAAATTCATCATGGGAAAAGAGCCTTAAAGTATAACATCAGAAAAGAAAATTCCACCAGCAGAACATGCTGTGTCCATTTAAAAAAAATGAAACATACCTTCAAACCTACAAAGAAAAAAAACGTAATCAAAAGCCCACGTGTCACAGACATGATCCACTATTCCACAATAAATCACATAAAAATGTCCTTATACATGAGATAAGAGCAGTAATGTATCATAGAGCATCAATATTAGTGCTAAAGATAAGCACGGGCATTTCATTCCTTTTCTACACCATATCATATACTTGATAGTATTAATCTGGTTCCACATCACTTGTGTGGATGCAAAGGCTATAGATGTGTAATTATACAGTCGCGTTTCCTCTTGGTTTAGTAGAATTTGCATGTTTTTTGTTTCCATACTAGTACATTACCTGCAGACCTTATAGGCATATCAGGCAGGCATACATCAGATACTATTAACCAAAAGTCTGAGAAAAACCATAAAAATAGACATTAAAGACATCAGCTTACCTGCCTTGCTTGTGCGTCTCTTCTTGTACCTCCCTTCTGTGCCTTTGTGGTCTACTGTAATGAACAATCCAACAAAAGATTAAATGATTACATGGTATAGGTCTTGTTGGGAACATTTTTGTCATTAGTTAGTACAGACATTTTTCGTAAATCTATGTTCATAGCGTAATCCAGAGAACTTTGCATTTTCCTATGAAGAGCCTCAGCAAAGCCTCTAAAAGCTCCTTACTAATGCCGCTCATTTCGGGATATTGTAACCCATTTAAAGAGTTCAGTAAGTCCGGCCTATGCTCTGTCCTGACAAAATCAAGATGTGGGACTGGACACAGCTGAATGACAAAGCATGAATGGTGTCAGTCATGAAGAGATTGTTATTTTATAAGCAATCTTCATCACAAAGATGAGGAATTATAAATGCGCTATGAATCATCAGATTCTGCATAAATGACGTTATTCAGATATTAATCAGTTGTACGCGTAAAGCAATTCCGCTCCTTCAAAGTCTGTTCTCAGAAAGTGCATTCCCTCACAGACATTCAGGTCATCTTGCCATTAAATTCTGTCTCAACCAAGATTTTGATGTCTGTTTTTCAGCCTTAATTTCTATTGTTCTTCATCCTCTCCGAACTAATAAGAATTGTTGTCTTTGCTGCAATTGTCTGACTTTGGTCTTGAAGTGAAATCCTGTTGGTATTGTTCTGTTAGGCTAAAGTCACACTAGCGATTTTAGGCTATGTGCACACGTTGCGGAATTGCCGTGGAAATTTCTGCGGCAATCCCGCACCTCCCTGCCGCGGGAAATCCGCATTTTATAGTTATCCGTATTCCCGCCAGAAGCTAGCGTTTTGCAAGCGTAATTAGCTTGCAGAATGCTAGCGTTTTCCAAGCGATCTGTAGCATTGCTTGGAAAACTGATTGACAAGTTGGTCACACGCGTCAAACAAGTGTTTGACAAGTGTGACCAACTTTTTACTATTGATGCCGCCTATGTCACATCAATAGTAAAAAGATCTAATGTTAAAAATAATTTAAAAAATAATAAATCGTGATATTCTCACCTTCCGGCGGCCCCCGCAGCCTTCCTGGTCCTCGAGATGCGCCCGGCAACTCCCGTTCCCAGTGATGCCTAGCGACAATGACCCCAGATGACGTAGCATCACGCGAGACCGCTACGTCATCTGGGGTGATTCTCGCAATGTATCACTGGGAACGGGATTGGCGGGAGCGTCGCTGAGGAGCGGGAAAGCTGCGGGGGCCGTCGGAAGGTGAGAATATCACGATTTATTATTTTAATCAATATTTTAACATGGATATGGTACCCAGGGCCTGGAAGAGAGTCTCCTCTCCTCCAGACCCTGGGTACCATCCGCACATGAACCGCTTACTTTGCGCATGGTGGGCATAGCCACATGCGGAAAGTAAGCGGTTTAATGCAATACTATGGCGGCGGAATCGCCGCGACTCCGCAAAAAGAATGAGAATGCTGCGTATTTTTCCGTGATGCAATTCTGCCGCGGAAAAAACACGCAGCATGTGCACAGCATTGCGGAATCCCATAGAATATAATGGGTTGCATTGTGTAAGCGTTTTTGCCGCGTTTTCGCGGCGTTTACGCTGCGAAAAACCGTGGCAAAAACGCTAACAATCTGCAACGTGGGTACATAGCCTTAAAATCGGTCCGATTCCTGAAAAGTCGGATGAGTGTAATGCGAGTGTCATGCGTTTTTCATGCGAGTACAATCCAATTTTTCACATCTAGCATCCGATTTACAAAAGAATGCAGTGTGATTGCAATGTGATTTTGACATGAGCTTTTGCTATGCAATTCTCTGTCATTTACATATCGTTTTCAAAGGAAATATTCATGAAAACACACAGATATATACAACTCGGGCAAAAATTAAGAGACCACTGCAAAATTTTCAGTTTGTCTGATTTTTCTCCTTATAGGTATATTTTTGAGTAAAATGTAAATTGCTCTTTTATTCTATAAACTACTGACAACATGTCTCTGAATTTCCAAGCAATAAATTTTGTATTTTCCGTATTTTCAGAAAATGAGAAATGGTTAAAATAACAAAAAATGCAGTGCTTGCAGACCTCAAATAATGCTAAGAAAACAAGTTCATAATCATTTAGAAACAACAATACTAATGTTTTAACTCAGGAAGAGTTCAGAAATCAATATTTTGTGGAATAAGCATGATTTTTAGTCACAAATTTCATGCGTCATGGCATGTTTTCCACCAGTCTTTCCCACTGCTTTTGGGTGACATTATGCCACTCCTGGTACAAAAATTTAAGCAGTTCTTTGTTTGATGGCTTGTGACTATCCATCTTTCTCTTGATTACATTCCAGATTTTTTCAATGGGGTTCAGGTCTGGAGATTGGACTGGCCATGACAGGGATTTGACGTGGAGGTCCTTCATCCACACATTCATTGACCTAGCTGTGTGGCATGGCACATTGTCCTGCTGGGAAAAACAGTCCTCAGAGTTGGGGAACATTGCCTGAGCAGAAGGAATCAACTGTTTTTCCAGGATAACCTTGTATGCGGCTTTATTCATACGTCCTTCGCAAAGATTGACCTGCAAATTCCAGCTTGCTGAAGCATCACCAGATCATGAACGATCCTCCACCAAATTTCACAGAGGCTCCAGGTCTCCATCTAACCATTAGACAACAAGGTGTATATATGATAGATACTGTAGATAGATAGATAGAATGAAAGCCGGCAATTCATTTGCCGAGTACTGTAAAATCACAGCAAGAGCCGACAAGATAGAATACATGGATTACGTACAGTAAATATAGGAAAGATGTGTATCTTCGTACCGTGTTAGCCAGTAGATAGAAAAATATTTAGACTTGAGAGTCCTCAGTGGTTGATACCTTTTAATGGCTAACTGAAAAGATGGTAACAAATTGCAAGCTTTCGAGACTACTCAGGTCTCTTCATCAGGCATAGACTAATACAACATCTGAAGAATCACATATTTATACACAAAATAGCACAGAAAAAATGCAATAGGTAGGACAAGTGACATGAAGCAGAACTGTCATTATGGCAGAGGGATTAACATAAATATGACTAGTTCATAGATAAGGAGTGAAGGTTTTATTACCCTCTGATTGGGGTCTGGTATTGTGTTGTGATGACCCTAAAA
>JARQOD010000005.1:274409693-274544221 GCA_033576555.1 Oophaga sylvatica
TCTGACATTTGTGCAGTTCTCCATGACTTTGAGGGCTGCACAAAGATGGTGAGGGGCAATGACACTATAATCAGTGCAACAATCTCACTTCCGTGGCTACTTAAACAGTTGCTGCTCACAATTAAGCATGAAGCTTTGCATATGTACCAGGTGGAGATGGAGGAAGACATGAGACAGGAAGATACTACCCAGCTAAGGCTCATCTCATCTGCTAAGCGTGGATTGGGCAACAATGAGGAGGTGGAGGCCGAGGAGGAGAAACAGTAGCTGGTTGCTAGCACAACACAGGCTAGTACCCACACAAGCTTCATCCAGTCTCTCCTACGTGTATGTGCTGAGGAGAACTGCTGGACCCGTGCTACAAGGAGAACCTTCCATCTCTCCTTCTCTTTCCTGAGATGGAGATGACTACTAAAATGGTGCTATATGTATCACCGGCGTCCCTGCACACTGCCCCTCTCTGCCGGCAGTGACGTCGACTCACTCACCGCCGTGACCCCGTCCCGCTGTTCCTCCTCCTTCCTTGTCTTCTGCTGCCAGGGGTGTGCGCACTTACTTCCCCTTCTTAAAGGGGCAGCATGCACCATTCTAAAGTGTCCCCAACTAATGGCTGGTAGACACTTATTATTTAAGGCACCTCCATCTGCATGGAGGTGCCTGTGCAACGTTGTTAGTCTGTTCCTAAACACCCTTGCTAGTTCTCAGGTCCCAGTCTGCTAGTTCCCATTAGTATCTGTCCATCCCTAATTTTCTTGCCAATAGTTGCCTTGTGAGTCTGGGTAGCGGATCTGCCAGCACCTGCCGTGCCAGTCTGTACATCAGCTGGATCCACACGCACCCTCTGTGCAAGTCTGTACATAAGCTGGATCTGCCAGCACTTGCCGTGCCAGTCTAAATATCAGCTGGACCCATCTGCACTTGCTGTCCCCATCAGGGGTCTAGTGAAAAGGTGCTCACCTGGTCATGCCCCTCCAGGCTCTCCTTGGATCAGCTGCCTAATTCCTCTGCAGCCTTGTACTATTGCGTCTGAAAGCTGGACACCTGGCATGAGCTGTCCCTCTGTGCCTTGGAGGTGTTGTCCTGCCCGAGCACTAGTGTCTTCCTGAGAGGGTTATAGTGCCTCCGGGGGGTGTCATAACATACAGGTGCTTTCGGCTGTCAACAGAAAATGCTGACAAGCTCACTCTGATAAAAATAAACAAGGCCTGGATTAGCCCCGACTCTTTCACATCACCAGATGACAACAGCACATAGAGTATTTTTAATCTTCAATATTTCAATGAGGCCTGCCAGTTGTTGCCTTCAAGGGTCTATGGATGACTGTCTTATCCTCTTAATAATTTTTTCCTGGCTTTGCACTTTGTGCAAAGCCATGTTAGTACCTCAACTATACTTTCAAAATATTTGAATGAGTTGTTGCCTTCAAGGGTTTATAGATGACTGAATGACCCTCAATATAATTTTTTTCTGCCTTTATACTGTGTGTAAAGCCTTCATTAGTGTGGAAATGCCACAACTATTCCTTTTTATTTTTTATGAGGCACTCCAGTTGGTGCCTTTTCTGGCTTTGAACTTTGTGCAGAGTCTTTATGAAAAAAGGAATACCACAACTATATTTTCTTAATATTTGAATGAAGCACTACAGTTGGTGCTTTTAAGGGTGTATGGATGAACCTGATGACATCCGGATCACCAGACCTAGAAAACTTGCTGATTATGTCCAGTGCATGATGAGCAAGTTTGCCTGTCAGTGCAGAGCAGACAGTTTTCACAGCATGGGGATGCTGATGCATCTCCATACTATAGAAGCGATCAGGCCGCAAAAAATGATTATCCCATAGTGGGACAAAGTAAAAAAGATAGAAAAAAGTAGAAAAAGTGTTTTAAATAATTGTAATATATATATATATATATATATATAAATAAATATAAATATATATTGTTTCATTGCAGTCATTTGGTAAATGCAAAAAAAGTTCATTTTTTTCTCATTGATGTACACTCTGCACCCCATCTTGACTGATAAGAACCATAAATGTAGAAATTTTTGTAAATTTATTACAAAAAGAATAACTGAAATATCACATGATCATAAGTATTCAGACGCTTTGCTCAGACACTCATATTTAAGTCACATGCTGTCCATTTCCTTGTAATACTCCTTGAGATGGTTCTACTCCTTCAATGGAGTCCAGCTGTGTTTAATTAAACTGAAAGGACTTGATTTGTAAAGGCACACACCTGTCAATATATGCTCACAGTGCAAGTCAGACCAAATGAGACTCATGAGGTCACAGGAACTGGCCAAGGAGCTCAGAGACAGAATTGTGGTGAGGCACACATCTGGCCAAGGTTACAAAAGAATTTCTGCAGTACTCAAAGCTTCTAAGATCACAGTGGCCTCTATAATCCTTAAATGGAAGAAGTTTGGGAACACCAGAAGTCTTTCTAGACCTAGCCGTCCAGCCAAACTGAGCAATCGTGGGAGAAGAGCCTTGGTGAGAGAGGTAAAGAAGAACTCCAAGATCACTGAGGCTGAGCTCCACAGATGAAGTAGGGAAATGGGAGAAAGTTCCACAAAGTCAACTATCACTGCAAACAGGGCTGGCTCCAGGTTTTCGTGGGCCCTGGGCGATAGAGTCTCAGTGGGCCCCTTTAACACATACCACAATTCATGATGCACAGATATGGCAGAGAAATATAGGTGTAGTACAATCACAAAGATTTCACTTACTTCTTACATTACATGAGTAATATCTATTATAAATTCTACAATAGTTCAGACACCAGACAGTATAGTACGCCATACAGTATTATGGGCACCACATAGTGCTCGATACAGAATAGTGAGCCCCAGATATTGCTCCGTACAGTATATAATAGGCCCCATATATTGCACAATACAATATGTAATAGGCCCCATATATTGCTCCATACAGTATAATGAGCCCCATATTAATGCTACAAACAGTATAATGAGCCCCATATATGTTGGGCCCCATATAATTCTCCATATATAATGGGCCCCATATAATTTTCCAGTATATGCTGGGCCCCAAATATTGCTCCAAACAGAATGGGTCCCATGTAATTCTCTATATATAGTGGGCCCATATAATGCTCCATATATAATGGGCCCCAAATATGATGCTCCAGTGTATCATGGGCCCCATATAATACTCCATATATAATGGGCCCCAGGCTCACATATTGCTCCGGGGTGCTAGGTGCTGATGCCGGCCCTGACTGCAAACCACCACCAGTTGGGCCTTTATGGCAGAGTGGCCTGACGGAAGCCTCTCCTCAGTGTCAGACATATGAAAGCCCAAATAGAGTTTGCTAAAAAAACACATGAAGGACTCCCAGACTATGAGAAATAAGATTCTCTGGTCTGATGAGACAAAGACAGAACTTTTTGGTGATAATTCTAACCGGTATGTGTGGAGAAAACCATTTAGAATTGAGAGTCCTCAGTGATTGATACCTTTTAATGACTAACTGAAAAGATGGTACCAAATTGCAAGCTTTCGAGCTACTCAGGTCTCTTCATCAGGCAAAGACTAATACAAAATCTGAAGAATCACATATTTATACACAACACAGCACAGAAACAATGCAACAGGTAAGACAAGTGACGTGAAGCAGAACTGTCATTATGGGAGATAGAGATGAACATAAATATTGGAACAGTTCATAGATAAGGAGTGTGAAAGTTTTATTGCCCTCTCATTGGGGTCTGGTATTGTGTCGTGATGCCCCAGAAGGTCTGAAGAGCAAATTACTTAATTGATGTAAAAAGACATAAATCCATGCGACACATTCATTCCTGTTCTGAGTGTGTCGTCATGAGTCTATATTCCCAAAACCTTTCTGTCTCTCTCAGATTTAAAGTTAGCTTTTAATACAAGTAATTTCATGTCCATCATGCTATGACCGGGGATACAAAAGTGTTTGGCCACAGGTAGATCCATTCTTTTTTCTCTTATTGTGTGGCGATGAGAATTCATCCTTGTTCTCAGTTTTTGCCCGGTCTCCCCCACATACAGACCCCCAGTTGGACATTTAGTACAAATAATTAAGTACACCACATTATATGTGATGCAGCTGAAAGTACCTGGGATCTTGTAGTCCTGATGTGAATTGGGGATCTTTATCTTGTCCGTGGTCATTATAAATGGACACGTTTTACATTTTTTCTGGTTGCAAGGAAAGGTTCCTGCAGCTGTTCGGGAGGACAGGAAGCTTCTGACAATGATGCTTCTTAGATTTGGGGGCTGCCTAAAACACAGTAGTGGGGGGTCTGGAAATATGGATTGTAATCGGCATCTTTTTGTAGTAAAGGTTGTAGTTTCCGTGCAGATCCCCTTAGCACCTCCAGATTTGGATTGTAGGTGAACACTTTATGCTTAAAGGGTGTGGTTGGCGTGAATATGGGTGTGGTTAGGGGCGTGGTTTAAAAAGTTTCCACGCCGCAAACTTTGTTCTTGTTTCCTTCGCAGAAATGTTGGGAGGTATGGTATAGATTCATCAGGGGATCAGTATACAAGAAGATGATTCCTTATAGGGGCACTCTCCCAGACTGAAGTGATGATGTGAAGTGATAGCTTAACCATGACTGACTAATAGGACCTAAGCTTCCTGTGCAAAAATGCCCCAGTAGCTCTTTCCCACCTGTACACATAAAATCACAGTACACATAAAATCACATAACTATGTCACATAACACAGCAGATCCATACAGTAAACACCAGAGAAGTCTCCATAGAGGGTGATTGGATGACTTCTCCACCTTTACATTATCATGTTAACTTTGACCTCAGTGTGCTGTTTCCAAATCACTAGCAGAAGGATCCGTGATTCAAAAAGCAATACAAGCAAACATCCATCATGAGGGGCGTCGTTCTGATGTCACTCTGGTGCAATTCACCGCACCTTTGACTTTCTCGAGGTGCACATCTATAACGACCTCATGTCTTTGGAAACATAAGTGCACTTTATAGTCAGAACTTTTTCATGTTTTTTAAAATGGTAATTGAATTAATAAAAAATAGGCAATAAAGAAATCTTTTAACCTTCTTTATATTTGGTGAGCTGGTATAATCTGGGGATTTTTTTTTTGCTGTTTTTCCTACTTCCATGTCCTCTCTTAAAAAATTCTTTCATTTATGTTACCACCTAATTGTATTTATGGGATTTTACCCTTTTAGTATAGCCCTATCAGATGTGTTCTCCTGCATAGTACCTTACCCCTCTGAAATGCATGTGTGAGAGGCAGAGCCAGGGCCATAGTCGTGGCCGAGGCCAGTGGCTTTGGCGTGTCCTGGCTCCCAATCACATGAAAATACTGTCCCTTCTGCAAGCATACCTTCTGTATCACCCTCTGCAACGTCAAGGTCCCATCGGGCTTGCTGAATCTCCGCTGCTTGCGTTGTGGCGCATAAAAAGACAGAGTCCATTGCAAACTTAAAACACAGAACTTTACTCTTTCCTTGTCACAGCACATCCTTGTCAGTAGCAACATCAGCATACAGTTCCACACAGTTCACATTAATCACTTCTTCTGCACTCCTCTCTACGTCCTACGTACGGAAGAGATCTACACTTAACCAAGGTCAGCCCCTCCTAAGTTACCTATTAACCGTACTATCTAAGTGGACTACGTGCCCCTTCTAGTTACCTAGTAAGGGTACTACACTTTCCCCATATCTACACATTATCATTATATATACATATAGCAGCAACATAAGATAAACATATGTACATAGAAGCATATACATTACAAATATATGGTGCAAAGGGAGAAACATTATTCACACATGTAGCAGCAAAACTTATACTCCACTTTAAGGGGGCAGAGGTGTGGCATCCCCTTACATTCCCCCTCCCTTTAACAATGATCGTCCCTGACCATTTACCTATAAACTTTATTATTTACAATGAATACTCCACACAAGGAGGCAACAGAGGTAGAAATATACTGCTCAACGTGAGCAGTCTCTTTAATGATGCATGAGAGTCCAATCAGAGTTACACCTGCAGTCCATTGTGGGGAACAAAAGTTCGTTCTTTCCACGGCACTTATAATGTGTGCCCGGAGACAGTCCTTCCGTTTGCACCGCCAAATTACACATAAAACCGTCCAGACCCGTCTACCAGAGTCCAACATATTTACAGAGGTATGACCTTTCCGTAAGGCCAACAGTTCCTTAAGGGAGGCGTCCCCCTCCCTTTGTGTATAGCACGGTCCCGTGCTACATGCGCGGGCTGCCTGGTCCTAGAACACAGTCTGTTGCTGCAGCCACACCCAGTCTGTTAGTCCGAGAACCCGTTACTTCACAAGGCAAGATTCTGCTATCCAGCAGAAAAGGCGCAACGGGCCCAGCAAAACTTAATTGACAACCTCAATGTTCACTCCTGGCAGTCCTGCCGGATTACTCCTGACTCTGGGAGCGGTTCAGGGCTTCTTTTCCCTCTGGGATGCAGAACAGTCCCGTGTAATGTTTAAGGCAAACGATGCAACGAGCGCAACTTTCCTTTACGTTTCACAGTTCAACGGCACGCATCTCGTGCCGCTTTGTCCTCTTCCAGACTCCTTGCCCAGGTTCGGGCTATTGACGCTTCTGTAGCCACAGGCGTCGGGGACTGTCGTAATATGACAAGGGTTGAATTTGACCGATCGGTGGCTGAGGGGTAGGGTACCGTTTGTACTTGTACCGGGCCCGCATACAGTTCAGGGCAAACATCCTCCGAGCACAGAGTCACTGCCACCGCAAAGTAACCCCTGGGACAGTCCTCCTTGCAAAACAAGACCCAGTCCCCTTCCACTAAGGGTCTCCCGTACTTAACACAGGCAGCGTTGACATAAATTTTGTCGTTTGTTCCTGTCTCCCGGATAAAGCCGTACCCCTGGTCGACTTTAGCATGAACTATCTGTTCTCGAGAGTGACGCTCGGTCATAGCACTCTCTCTGTATCTCCGCAGCTCAGCCCATATCTCCTTCTCTCGCTGTTTCTTCCTATCAATAACGCCTGCTATCCAGGTGGACTGTCAGGGGGATAGAAACGGGCCCTCTTCAGCTTGGTGAAAATGTGGGGCACCTAGCGCTGAGCCTGCCCTGAATGTAGGTCCGACACTCCGGTCATTGTGGCTACAGGACAAATCGAGGGGCACCAGATCACCATGTGATGTTTCACTCTCAGGCAACTGAGGTACAGTCCGGATGGGTGGGGTACAGGGGCGCGGCAAGGACCAGCCCTCCAGGATCAAGAGCTGAGGTGTACTCACCACTACCAGTCTTGGTATTCCGGCCGCACCTGGACTTTGTTCCTGATACGGGCCTCTCCAGGGTGGTCGGACACCATCTCCTATTAGCAACACGGCTCCTGGCGTTGACGTTCCCGCTCCAGATGACGTCGGAGCTCTGGCTCCGCCATACGTTACTCTGGTTCCTGAGGATGCTGCTCTAGTTCTGGCAACCGCTGGCGACTTTCTTCCGCAGGTAACGGATTCATCATAGCAGCATCTTCTCTCTGTTATCTGGGTCAGGTTCTTTCCTCCTCCTGCTGCCATTTCCACTCTACGCGGCCTACTCCCCTGCAGTGTCGGGTACAGGAGTGGTGCATCGCTGTCGACTCTGTATCCCATAATGGTGCCGTGCAGTTGTACACGGGGTTTTCCTCTGGGCCCCACCCGTACTAGGGTGGGGTCACTTCCAGCCACTCCACTGATTTTTTAGCAGTCTGTTCTAGAGGGCGTGTTCTTCTTCTCCGGCGCACCCACCAGGGGCAGGCACCATGATTAGGCCACCGACTCTGCCAGACAGCTTCTCGTGCCAATTCCCAGTCAGGACGCCCACGAAGGGCGGGATCACAGTTGTCATTTTCCTCTTTGGCGACATTCTCCGCCATCTTTAGAGCCGCCATCTTTACCATCACGGTGTCAATCACAATCACGGTATTAGTCAAGTTCAATACATCAGTCACATCCAGTATTTCGGTTGAATCCACAACATCTTCATCTTCATTCCTTCTTGTCATATCAACATCTTCCACGGCATTCCCACGCTACACGGTTGTGAGATCCTGCTGCACTATGCCAAATGTGAGAGGCAGAGACAGGGCCACAGTCGTGGCCGAGGCCAGTGACTTTGGCGTGCTCTGGCTCCCAATCACATGAAAATACTGTACCTTCTGCAGCATACCTTCTGTATCACCCTCTGCACCGTCAGGGTCTTATCAGGCTTGCTGAAGCTCCTGTGCTTGCCTTATGCGCATAAAGAGACAGAGTCCATTGCAAACTTAAAACACAGACATTTACTCTTTCCTTGTTGCAGCACATCCTTGTCAGTAACAACATCAGCATACGGTTCCACACAGTTCCCATTAATCACTTCTGCACTCCTGTCTACATCCTTCAGTACATTAGGGGGACCGACCACCGCTTATGGTAACTCAGCGTCCTCCCTGTCCAGACTCACTGTGCTTGGGGGTTCCCTCATCCGTTTTGCCATGGATACGAGGACTTCAGCCCATGCGACGACCTGCCACATGGTGAGCGACCTGCCTCCCTGTACTGATATAGGACCTCCTCTCAAGCTTCTGCTCCCAACATCAGTAGCACTGCTGCTTCTGCTGCACCTCTGTCCATCTGGACTCTGAATGGCTGGGTGGCTTGCTTGAACGTTGCGGAGCTGACCACTCTACACAGGCACTAGGCCCTGACTGACTACAAACAGGAAGAGTTCTACACTTGACCACAGTCAGCTCCTCCTAATTTACCTATTTACAGTACTATCTTAAGTGGACTAATGTGCCCCATCTAGTAACCTAATAAGGGTACTACACTTTCCCCATATCTACACATCATCATTATATATACATATAGCAGCAACATAAGACAAACATATGTACATAGAAGCATATACAAATATATGGAGTAAAGGGAGAAACATTATTTACACATGTAGCAGCAAAACTTATACTCCACCTTAAGGGGGCAGAGGCGTGGCACCTTCTTACACATGGGTTAAAAATCTGAGAAAGGGGATAAGGAGGGCAACTACAATTATAGCCATTCTGCTCTAATGGCGGAGAGAAACCTCTGATCTCCTTTATTTAATCCCTTCTGTGCAGTGGTTAATGCTGACTAGAGCACAGAGAGAAAATGAAGGGGGTGCTTTTGGAAAGCATCACAGGATTTCTATTTTTTTTTGCAATCTCTGCCTATATTGTAACAGAAAAAAATAGAGTCCATTGAAGGACCATAATGGTGCTTTTTAATATAGCATAAATAGTATAATGTACACAAGATAACGTACTGTGATATGTTTATATGCTAGTTTAGCCGAGCGTTCATGTTTTTTCCAACGAGAGGAGAAAACAAAGATGCTGGCAGACACTTCTAGCAGCAGCTTATCTCGCACGAAAACCAAAGGGTCAGATGTTTGAATTGTAATCTAAGTATGTGACTTTGGGAAAGAAATTCTCAAAGTATGAAATGTACTGTAGGTTTGGAAATATAGAAGTCTTCTAAATATCATCAGTAAAAGGAAATTTGTAGTAAGAATATGGATGACAATGTAGTGGACAAAACAAAAGGCTAATATACTGCCACAAACAAAAAAATTAGGACATATTGGCATTACTCGGGACATTGTGAGATTATTGAGTGCACTAAATGCTCTTCATATTATCTAAAATTCAAAGATAATGATAAATAACATAGAAGAGCCAATGCTTTTCTTGGTCTTGTATAATACATAGAAGAACACTACAAGACGTATACAGGTCTGAAACAAAGACCTATATTTCATGTACTTGTTCCCAGGTGGTTCATGAGGTTGGGACCTGAATATGCATTAGGGATGAGCGAGCACTAAAATGCTTACATGCTTGTTACTTGAACTGAGCAATTTCTAATGCTTGGATGCTCGTTTGTTATGTCCTCTGGACAGGAACACAAACCTTATAAGAGAAGTCGCTGTAAGTAAGCCCGGACTCTTCATGTGCTGGAGGGCAGGTCTGTCTGTTGCCGTGTGGGAGGGAATCTCCTGCATGGCAACAGATTTTAACTTTTGCTGGTGTCGGCTTGCGTCTGACCTGCCAGGCCCCTGACCCGCTGGGCCCGGTGGCAGTGGCGACCGCTGCGACCGTGGTAGATACGCCGCTTCAAGGCATCAATTGTACTGCCTCATTCAAATATTGTGAGCAAAAAGTCTTGTTGTAGTACTTCTACACTCATAAAAGTTCTGCACACAGTGTAAAGTCTGCCAAAACTTAAGAAGGGTCACCCATACATCATTCAAGGCACCGACTGTAGTTTATCTTTTAAATATTATGAATAAAGTGTAGTTCTAGTACTCCTGCACTAATAAAAGCTCTGCACACAGTGCAAATTATATCAAAAATTTCAAGCAGAGTCATCCATACACTCTTCAAGGCACCAACTGTACTGCCTCATTGAAATATTGTGAACAAGGTGTAGTTGTGGTACTTTTACACTCATAAAAACTCATAGGGCAGCACGGTGGCTCAGTGGATAGCACTGCAGCGCTGGAGTCCTGGGTTTGAATCCCACCAAGGACAACATCTGCAAGGAGTTTGTATGTTCTCCCCGTGTTTGCGTGGGTTTCCTCCGGGTACTCCGGTTTCCTCCCACACTCCAAAAAACATACTGAGGGCTCATACCCATTTGTGGAAAAAAAAACGGTCCGTTTTCTGGATGGAAAAAATGGTCAGAATATATGCGATTTTTAATCGCTCCATCAGTTTTCCATCTGTTTGCAATGCGATTTTAACATGACGTTTTACATAGAGCAGTTATCTCTATGTAAAAAGTCATGTAAAAATCACATTGGAAAAAAAAAATGTACACAAAAAGCAAATAATTATATATATATATATATATATATAATATATATATATATATATATATATAGGTCATACACTTCTACATAGTATAATAGCCGCTAATTCATCCCCGGCTATACTGTAAAATCACACTGACAGCTTTAATAAAGAATGGAAACAATACATATACACACATAGAATACATATATATATATATATATATATATATGTCATTGTGACAGATATATATATATATACATATATTTATAGTTCATACACTTCTACATACTGTAATAGCCGTTAATTCAATTGCCGGCTTTTGTGAAATCACAGACCCGACATGAAATGACACATGGTTTACATACAGTTAACCATGTCATTTCATGTAGTTTGATATCTGGTTTTCACTAACAATTACATGAGTGTATGTGTGCAAAATTTCACACCTGTAGGGGTTAATGAAAGGTGTAAATTCGTTGACAAAAAATGCGTGGGCTCCCGCCCTATTTTCTCAACCAGACAGATAAAGCCAGCGAGTGGGGGCAGATAATCTTAGCCTAGTGAGGGTGCATTTATTTTGTGCCCCCCCTGGCTACTAACATCTACCCCCAGCCACCCCAGAAAAGGCAAATCTATAATTAGATTCACCCTTTCTGGAACTTTGCCGGTCTATTCCCATTGCCCTGTAGCGGTGGCGAATGGGTTAATAATGGGTTAAAGCCATGGTTTGGGCGCACGGCAGGGTTTGGAAAGGAAGTAACAACGTTTTGGAATGCAGACGTTGATGGGGGTCATGTTCCGTTTGCAGTGCCCCAGATGAGCCTAACAGTGGAAACCCCCCACAAGTGACCCCATTTTGGAAAATAGACACCAGAAGGAACTTATCCAGATCTGTAGTGAGCACTTTGAACCCCCAAATGCTTCACACAAGTTTATAATGCCCGGGCATGAAAATAAAAAATCCTTTTTTTTCCCACAAAAATTATCTTTTAGTCACCAATTTTTTATTTTCCCAAGGGTAACAGGAGAAATTGGACCACAAAAGTTGTTGTCCAATTTGTCCTGAGTACGCTGATACCCCATATGTGGGGGGGGACCACTGTTTGGGCGCACGGCAGAGCTCAAAATGGAAGGAGCACCATTTGACTTTTTCCAACCAAAATTGGCTGGAATTGAGATTGGACGCCATGTTGCATTTGGAAAGCCCCTGATGTGCCTAAGTAGTGGAAACCCCCCACAAGTGACCCCATTTTGGAAACTAGACCCCCTAAGGAACTTATCTAGATCTGTGGTGAGCAATTTGAACCCCTAAGTGCTTCACACAAGTTTATAACGTAGAGCCGTAAAATTAAAAAATCATATTTTTTCCACAAAAATTATCTTTTCACCCCAATTTTTATTTTCCCAAGGGTAACAAGACTCCAAAAGTTATTGTGCAATTTGTGCTGAGCATGCTGATACCCATATGTTGGGGTAAACCACTGTTTGGGTGTATGGCAGAGCTTGGAAGGGAAGGAGCGCTGTTTGACTTTTTCAACGCAGAATTGGCTGGACGCCATGTCGTGTTTGGAGAGCTCCTGATCTGCCTAAACAGTGGAAACCCCCAACAAATGACACCATTTTGGAAACTAGACCCCTCAAGGAACTTTTCTAGAAGTGTGGTGAGAACTTTGAACCCCCAAGTGTTTCACTAAAGTTTATAACGCCCGAGCATGAAAATAAAAAAAATCATATTTTTTCCAAAAACATGATCTTTTAGTCCCCAACTTTTTATTTTCCCAAGGGTAACAGGAGAAATTGGACCCCAAAAGTTGTTGTCCAATTTGTCCTGAGTACGCTGATACCCAATATGTGGGAGAAAACTACTGTATGGGCACACTTCGGGGCTCGGAAGGGAAGTAGTGACGTTTTGGATTGTAGACTTTGATGGAATAGTCTGCGGGCGTCATGTCGCATTTGGAGAGCCCCTGATGTGCCTAAACAGTGGAAACCTCCCACAAGTGACCCCATTTTGGAATATAGACCCCACAAGGAACTTATCTAGATGTGTGGTGAGCGCTATGAACCCCCAAGTGCTTCACAGAAGTTTATAACGTACAGCCGTAAAAACAAAAAGATCATTTTTTTTTTACAAAAATGATATTTTCGCCCCCTATTTTTTATTTTCCCAAGGGTAACAGAAGAAATTGGACCCCAAGAGTAATTGTGAAATTTTTCTTGAGTATGCTGATACCCCATATGTGGGGTAAACTACTGTTTGGGCGCATGGCAGAGCTCAGAAGTGAAGGAGCACCGTTTGACTTTTTCAACGCAGAATTGGCTGGAATTGAGATCAGATGCCATGTCACATTTGGAGAGCCCCTGATGTGCCTAAACCGCGGAAACCCCCAATCCTAACTTCAACCCTAACCCCAACACACCCCTAACCCTAGTCCCAACCCTAACCATAACCCTAACCACAAACCTAACCCTAACACACCCCTAACCCTAATCCCAACCCTAACCCTAATCCTAACTTTAGCCTCAACCCTAACCCTAACTTTAGCCGCAACCCTAACCCTAATGGGAAAATGGAAATAAATACATTTTTTTAATTTTATTATTTTTCCCTAACTAAGGGGATGATAAAGGGGGGTTTGATTTACTATTTATAGCGGGTTTTTATGATTGGCAGCTGTCACGCTAAAAGACGCTTTTTATTGCAAAAAATAGTTTTTTGCATCACCACATTTTGAGAGCTATAATTTTTGCATATTTTGGCCCACAGAGTCATGTGAGGTCTTATTTTTTGCGGTACGAGTTGACGTTTTTATTGGTACCATTTTTGAGCACGTGACATTTTTTGATCGCTTTTTATTTCGATTTTTGGGAGGTTAGAATGAACAAAAATCAGCAATTCATGAATTTCTTTTGGGGGGGCGTTTATACCGTTCCGCATGTGATAAAATTGATAAAACAGTTTTATTCTTCGGGTCAGTATGATTACGGCGATACCTCATTTATGTAATTTTATTATGTTTTGGCGCTTTTATACAATAAAAATAATTTTATATAAAAAATAATTATTTTTTCATCGCTTTATTTTGTGAGCTATAACTTTTTTATTTTTTTGCTGATGATGCTGTATAGTGGTTCGTTTTTGGTGGGACAAGATGACGTTTTCAGCGGTACCATGTTTATTTATATCGGTCTTTTTGATCGCGTGTTATTCCACTTTTTGTTCGGCGGTATGATGATAAAGCATTGAATTTTTGCTAGTGGGACAGTTTTATAGGGGGGGTTGTTACGGACGAGGCGATACCAAATATGTGTACTTTTATTGTTTTGATTTTTTATTTACAGAAAAAAATGAATTTATTGGGGAATATTTTTTTTTTCCTTTATTTTGGATTTTTATTTTTACCCTTGTGATTTTCAATTTTTTTTACTTTTTCACTTTGTCCCAGGATGGGACATCACAGTATGGGGTCAGATAGCTGATGTGACAGTGTGCACAGCACTCTGTCACATCAGCGATCGCTCTGGCACTGCTGCAGGCTTCTCAGTGCCTGCTCTCAGCAGGCACTGAGGAAGCCGCCTCCCTGCAGGACCCGGCGGCCATCTTGGATCCGGGGCCTTGCAGGGAGGAAGGCCTCAGAACAGCGCGGTCACATCGCGCTTTTCTGAGGGCCTCAGGGGATGCTCCCCTGTGCCACGGTACACCGCGATCATGTTTGATCGTGGTGTGCCAGGGGTTAATGTGCCGGGAGCGGTCCGTGACCGCTCCTGACACATAGTGCCGGGTGTCAGCTGTGATAATTAGCTGACACCCGGCGGCGATCAGCTGCGCTCCCCTCGGGAGCGCAGCTGATCGCCTATGACATACTATCCCGTCCCTGGAATTAAGTCCCAGGTCACATGGACGGGATAGTACGTCTGATGACAGAAAGGGGTTAATATACACTCTGCACCCCATCTTGATTGAAAAAAACAGAAATGTAGAAATGTTTGCAAATTTATTAAAAAAGAAAAACTGAAATATCACATGGTTATAAGTATTCAGACCTTTTTGCTCAGACACTCATATTTAACCCCTTTCTGACATTGGACATACTATCCCGTCCACGTGCCCTGGGCCTTAATGCCCATGAATGGGATAGTACGTCATGGGTGATCAGCTGCGCTCACGGGGTGAGTGTGGCTGATTGCCGCCGGGTGTCAGCTGATTCTCACAGCTGATACCCGGCACTAAGTGCCAGGAGAGGTCACAAACCGTTCCCGGCACGCTAACTCCCTGGTACATTGCGATAAAACATGAGCGCAGCGTTCCGGAGCCGGCACAGGGGCTGACAGCCCCTCTGCTTTTGAATCGGAGATCACTGCCATGGAGACCGGATGTCATCCGGGTCTCCAGACCTGAGAGACTTTCTGTAATGCGCAGTGCATGATCAGGAATGCTCTCAGGTCAGTGTAAAATGCATGCAGCGCTGACAGCTTCTATAGCATGCAGCTCTGCATGTTATAGAAGCAATCAGCCTGCACAAAATGAGTGTCCCATAGAGGGACAAACTGTAAAAGTAAGAAATAAATTTTTTTTAAAATAATTGTAAAAATATTAAAAAAAAAATAATAAAAAATAATAATAAAAAAATCAATATTCCATCAATAAATAAATGTTTGAATTAAAAAATATAAACAATGACAGTATACATATTTAGTATAACCACGTCTGTAAAGACCCAACCTGTAAAACTGTCCCACTAGTTAACAATTTAGTGAACACCATTAAAAAAAATGTAAAAAAACAATGCTTTATCAAACAAAAAGTGGAATAACACGCGATCAAAAAGATGGATATAACTAAACGTACCACTGAAAACGTCATCTTGTCCCGCAAAAAACAAGCTGCCATATAGCTCCATCACCGGAAAAATAAAAAAGTTATAGCTGTCAGACTAAAGTGATGGAAAAATAATTATTTTTTATATAAAATAGTTTTTATTGTATAAAAGCGCCAAAACATAAAAAAATATAAATGAGGTATTGCTGTCATCGTACTAACCCGAAGAATAAAACTGTTTTATCAATTTTACCACATGCAGAACGGTGTAAACACCCCCCCAAAAGAAATTCATGAATTGCTGGTTTTTGTTCATTCTGCCTCCCAAAAACCGGAATAAAAAGCGATCAAAAAATGTCATGTGCCCGAAACAGGTGCCAATAAAAACATCATCTCGTTCTGCAAAAAACAAGACCTCACATGACTCTGTGAGCCAAAATATGGAAAAATTATAGCTCTCAAAATGTGGTGAAGCAAAAAATATTTTTTGCAATAAAAAGCGTCTTTTAGTGTGTGAAAGCTGTCTAACATAAAAACCCGCTAAACTCGCTAGTTAGGAAAAAGTGACAAAATAAAAAAAAGTATTTATTTCCATTTTCCCATTAGGGTTAGGGTTAGGGTTGGGGCTAAAGTTAGGGTTAGGGTTGGGGCTAAAGTTAGGGTTGGGGCTAAAATTAGTGTTAGGGTTAGGGCTAAAGTTAGTATTAGGGTTAGGGTTGGGATTAAGGTTAGGGTTGGGATTAGGGTTAGGATTTGGATTAGGGTTAAGGTTGGAATTAGGGTTAGGGGTGTGTTAGGTTTAGGTTTGTGGTTATAGTTATGGTTAGGGTTGGGATTAGAGTTATGAGTGTGTTGGGGTTAGGGTTGGAGTTAGAATTGAGGGGTATCAACTGTTTAGGCACATCAGGGGCTCTCCAAAAGCGACATGGCGTATGATCTCAATTCCAGCCAATTTTGCATTGAAACGGCACTCCTTCCCTTCCAAGCTCTGCCACGCGCCCAAACAGAGGTTTACCCCCACATATGGGGTATCAGGACAAATTACACAACAACTTTTTTGGGTCCAATTTCTCATGTTACGCTTGGGAAAATTGGGGGCGAAAAGATCATTTTTGTGAAAAAAATATGATTTTTTTATTTTTACGGCTCTACATTATAAACTTCCGTGAAGCAATTGGGGGTTCAAAGTGCTCACCACACACCTAGATAAGTTCCTTAGTGGGTCTACTTTCCAAGATAGTGTCACTTGTGGGGGGTTTCCACTGTTTAGGCACATCAGGGGCTCTCCAAACGCGACATGGTGTCCAATCTCAATTCCAGCCAATTTTGCATTGAAAAGTCAAACAGTGCTCCTCCCCTTTCGAGCTCTGCCATGCGCCCAAACAGTGGTTTACCTGCATATATCTGGTATCAGTGTACTCAGGACAACTTTTTTGGTCCAATTTCTCCTGTTACCCTTGGTAAAATAAAAAAAATTGGATCTGAAGTAAATTTTTTGTGAAAAAAAGTTAAATGTTAATTTTTTTTAAACATTCCAAAAATTCCTGTGACGCACCCAAAGGGTTAATAAACTTCTTCAAGGTGGTTTTGAGCACCTTGAGGGGTGCAGTTTTTAGAATGGTGTCAATTTTGAGTATTTTCCATCATACAGACCCCTCAAAGTGACTTCAAATGTGATGTGGTCCCTAAAAACAAATGGTGTTGTAAAAATGAGAAATCTCTGGTCAACTTTTATCTTTTTAACTTATAACTTTCTAACAAAAAAAAACTTGGTTCCAAAATTGTGCTGATGTAAAGTAGACATGTTGGAAATGTTACTTATTAAGTATATTGTGTGAGATGTCTCTCTGATTTAAGGGCATGAAAATTCAAAGATGGAAAATTGCAAAATTTTCACCAAATTTCCATTTTTTTCACAAATAAACGCAAGTCATATCAAAGAAATTTACCACTATCATGAAGTACAATATGTCATGAGAAAACAGTGTCAGAATCACCAGGATCCATGGAAGCGTTCCAGAGTTATTACCTCATAAAGGACAGTGGTCAGAATTGTAAAAATTGGCCTGGTCATTAACATGCAAATCACCCTTGTGGGTAAAGGGGTTAAGTCACATGCTCTCCATTTCCTTGTGATCCTCCTTGAGATGGTTCTACTCCTTCATTGGGGTCCAGCTGTGTTTAATTAAACTGATAGGACTTGATTTGTAAAGGCACACACCTGTCTATATAAGACCTCACAGCTCACAGTGCATGTCAGACCAAATGAGAATCATGAGGTCAAAAGAACTGGCCAAGGAGCTCAGATACAGAATTGTGGCAAGGCACAGATCTGGCTAAGGTTACAGAAGAATTTCTGCAGTACTCAAGGATCATAAGAACACAATGGTCTCCATAATCCTTAAATGAAAGACGTTTGGGACCACCAGAAGTTTTCCTAGATCTGGTCTAGACTATGAGAAATAAGATTCTCTGGTCTGATGAGACGAAGATAGAATTTTTTGGTGATAATTCTAAGCTGTATGTGTGGAGAAAACCAGACACTGCTCATCTCCTGCCCAATACAATCCCAACAGTGAAACATGGTGGTGGCAGCATCATACTATCGGGGTGTTTTTCAGCTGCAGGGACAGGAGGACTGGTTGCAATTGAAGGAAACATGAATGTGACCAAGGACAGAGATATACTGGATGAAAACTTCTTCCAGAGTGCTCTGGACCTCAGACTCAGTCGAACGTTTACCTTCCAACAAGGTAATGACCCTAAGTACACAGCCAAAATAACATAGCAATGGCTTAAGAACAACTCTGTGACCATTCTTGACTTACCGAGCCAGAGCCCTGACCTAAACCCAATTGAGCATCTCTGCAGAGACCTGAAAATGGCTGTCCACCAACGTTCACCATCCAACCTGACGGAACTGGAGAGGATCTACAAGGAAGAATGGCAGAGGATCCCCAAATCCAGGTGTGAAAAACTTGTTGCATCATTCCCAAGAAGACTCATGGCTGTACTAGGTCAAAAGGGTGCTTCTACTCAATACTAAGCAAAGGGTCTGAATACTTATGACCATGTGATATTTCAGTTTTTCTATTTAAATAAAGTTGCAAATAATTCTACATTTCTTCTTTTTTTTCAGTGAAGATAGGGTGCAGAGTGTACATTAATGAGAAAAAATGAACTTTTTTGAATTTACCAAATGGCTGCAATGAAACAAAGAGTGAAAAATTTAAAGGGGTCTGAGTACTTTCCGTACCCACTGTAGTTGATGTACTCCTACACTCATAAAGGCTTTTCACAAAGTGCAAAGCCAGGAAAAATTTATAAGTAGGGTCATCCACCCTTGCAGGCAACAACTGACTGGCCCCTTTCAAATATTAAATATTAAAAACAGTTTATCTGCTGTTGTCATCTGGTGGTGTGGAAAAGCCAGGGTTAATCCAGGCTTTTTTCATTTTATCAGAATGAGCCTGTCAGCACTTTCTGACCCCCCTGGCAGCACTAGAAACTTGCTCAGACAAGACGCTAGCGGCAGGGCAGCACAACACCTCCAAGGCATAGAGAGACAGTTCATGCCAGGTGTCCAGCTTTGTGAGACAATAATTAAAGTTCGAAGAGGAATTAGGGAGTAAGCTGGTTTGTTTGGCCAGGTATTGCTTAACCATCTTTAAAAACCTTTCCCTCCTTGGCAAACATACCCAGTCATAAGGGAATGGATGCTTTGAGGATGTCATAAAACTGGCCTAGGCCTTTGACAGAGTACCCTGCCTCTGCTATACCTGGTGTGTGTCTCCCTCGTCTCTCCACGTTGGTTGGCCAAGGAAGCTTGCCCTCTGTAGCTAGCATTGTCTGATGGGAATTTTTTCAACATATTTTCAACAATGGCCTGCTGGTATAGCAACATTTTAGAAGACCACTCTGCCTCAGGAAAGAGAGATGCAAAGTTTTCCGTGTAGCGTGGGTCTAGCAGAGTGAACAACCGGTACTCCTTTTTGGCCAAGATAAATATAACGCGAGGGTCATGGGAAAGGCAGAGGTATATATGTTGGCCATATATGTCAAGCTAAATTAACACATAATCCACAGTGGACGGTGCTATCCGTAGATAAGAAGTGAAAAGCATACTAGTTTTCTTTTAAATAAAATAATGATTTTATTGAAAATATTTAAAAATACTAAACATAAGAGTACGAGAGATTCCAAAAAGAAAAGGTCCGGGAATAGAGCAACAGTATAGCCAAAAAGGGAAGGATTATCCTTAAACTGTTATATAACCTTATAATAACAGAAATGAGCTCGAAAAAAGCTTCAAAGGATAAAGATGCACATGGGTGCCAATAGATATGAATTAATTAATGACAAACCATAATATGGTGCCATATAACACAGAAGAATAATTACCGTATATACTCATGTATAAGCCGACCGTGTATAAGCCGACCCCCCTAATTTTGCCACAAAAAACTGGGAAAACTTATTGACTCGCGTATAAGCCTAGGGTGAAAAATGATTATACCCCATATGATGCTCCACAGATTATGCCCCCATATGCTGCACAGATTATGCCCCTATATGCTCCAGATTATGCCCCCATATGCTCCAGATTATGCCCAATATGCTTCAGAGATTATGCCCCCATATGCTCCAGATTATGCCCCCATATATTCCACAGATTATGCCTCCATATCATCCACAGATTATGCCCCCATATGCTCCACAGATTATGCCCCCATATGCTCCACATTATGCCCCCATATGCTCCATATTATGCCCCCATATGCTCCAGATTATGCCCCATATATTCCACAGATTATGCCCCCGTATGATCCACAGATTATGCCCCATATGTTCCACAGCTTATGCCCCCATATGCTTCATATTATGCCCCCATATGTTCCACAGCTTATTCCCCCATATGCTCCATATTATGCCCCCATATGCTCCATATTTTGCCCCCATATGCTCCATATTATGCCCTCATATGTTCCACAGCTTATGCCCCATATGCTCCATATTATGCCCCCATATGCTCCATATTATGCCCCCATATGTTCCAGATTATGCCCCCATATGCTCCATATTATGCCCCCATATGCTCCATATTATGCCCCCATATGTTCCAGATTATGCCCCATATGCTGCAAAAAAAATAAAAAAAATGACATACTCACCTCTCGTCGCTGGGGCCAGGTGCCGGTGTCCTGAGCAGGCGGGGACACCGGCGCGCTATGGGGGACAGGTGCCGGCGTCACCGCTCACTCAGAACCCCGGCACCTGTGATATTTACCTTTCCTCTCTGCACCGCAGCGCTGCGTCCTCTTCCTGGTCCTCGGCAGTGAATGATCTGGCAGGGGGCGCGGCGCTCACTAATGACATCATCGCGCCCTCTGCTGATCATTCACCGCCAGAGGAGTCAGACGAGGACGCAACACAGCGGTGGAGAGAAGACAGGTAAATATCGCTGTACTCACCCTCCGCCGCGCGTCCCTGCAGCCTCTCCTCCCGGCGCTCTCAGCAGCGCTTCCTTCCTACAGCGGTCACATGGCACCGCTCATTAAAGTCATGAATATGTGCATATTCATGACTTTAATGAGCGGTGCCATGTGACCGCTGCAGGAAGGAGCCGGAGATCGTGGGAGAAGCAGGGGGGCTGCAGAGACCGCGGCGGCGGAGAGGTGAGTATAATTCGACACCCCCGCTCCCCCTCCCCCGCCGACCCCCGTATATGACCCCCGTATAAGCCGAGAGGGGGACTTTCAGCCCTAAAAAATGGGCTGAAAATCTCGGCTTATACATGGGTATATACGGTAAATGTGGGTCTTATTTAGAATCCACAGTAATCAAATAGCTTGGTACAATGTAATGAAAAATATTGGTCAAAGGACCACTTAAAAAGCCTCCTATGCAATGATACAGTAAAGATGTATATCTTTGTACCGTGTTAGCCAGTAGATAGAAAAATATTTAGAATTGAGAGTCCTCAGTGGTTGATACCTTTTAATGGCTAACTGAAAAGATGGTAACAAATTGCAAGCTTTCAAGACTACTCAGGTCTCTTCATCACGCAAAGACTAATACAAAATCTGAAGAATCACATATTTATACACAACACAGCACAGAAACAATGCAATAGATAAGACAAGTGACGTGAAGCAGAACTGTCATTATGGGAGATAGAGATGAACATAAATATTGGAACAGTTCATAGATAAGGAGTGTGAAAGTTTTATTGCCCTCTGATTGGGGTCTGGTAATGTTTATTGATGCCCCCACAAGGTTCTTTGGAGAAAATTCCTTAATTGATGTAGAAAGACATAAATCCATGCGACACTTTTATTCCTGCACTGAGAGTGTCAAAGGTCATTATGAGTTTATATTCAGAGACTCTCCTGTGTCTCTGAAAAGTGAAATTACTTTTCAATACCAGTAATTTCATGTGTGTGGTGCTGTGATCAGGCATACAAAAATGTTTTGCCACAGGTAGATCCATTCTTTTTTCTCTTATTGTGTGGCGATGAGAATTCATCCTAGTTCTCAGTTTTTGCCCGGTCTCTCCCACATACAGACCCCCAGTTGGACATTTAGTACATATAATTAGGTACACCACATCTAATGAGGGCAATAAAACTTTCACACTCCTTATCTATGAACTGTTCCAATATTTATGTTCATCTCTATCTCCCATAATGACAGTTCTGCTTCACGTCACTTGTCTTATCTATTGCATTGTTTCTGTGCTGTGTTGTGTATAAATATGTGATTCTTCAGATTTTGTATTAGTCTTTGCCTGATGAAGAGACCTGAGTAGTCTCGAAAGCTTGCAATTTGTTACCATCTTTTCAGTTAGCCATTAAAAGGTATCAACCACTGAGGACTCTCAATTCTAAATATTTTCCTATGCAATGGTCAGTATGCAAATTATCACAAGGAAGATTAATGAATACAGAGACATTTACCTCAAAGGTATATCCTCAGAGCTAAATACAGAAATAAGCATATAGTGCTTTGAACACACATACCATTGTAAAGGAGATAAAAAAAATGGCCAAGCTAATGTAGTGTTATATTGCACAAAAATATGGATACATCTGTCTACCTAGAAATATAAAGTGCACAGAAGTTATACTAGCCCTATATAATGGCGAATATTATACCAGAAAGCCACCTGAATAGACTCCTGTATAAAGATTGATGTACAGATTGCCACATATGCAGTCATACATAATATCCAAACATTTAGCCCTCAGGCTTGCTTAAAGGGAATAACTGAATGTATCTGCCGATTACTTACTGCTGCGGGACCGACACTTCAAATGTAGGAAGTAACAAAGGGGCTGTAAGCGAGGTAGGAGATCTGCATGTGCTGTGCCAGGGTGGGACTTGGGTCTGGCCTCATCAATGTTCACCTAGTGTGCCATCAGTGAAATGTAGCATCCCTCGCCAAAAGCGCTTGTCCATGTGTTGGTCGTTAAGTGGACAATTACAGTAACCACGTTGGTAAGGGCACAGATGATGTTCCTGAACACGTGCTGGTGCAAGGTGGGGACGCCACACCTGGAGAAATAGATAGTGGCGGCTAGGGACCCAGTACACCTGAAGGAAGCCATTTTTTGTATTTATTTGTAACCAACAAAATTTCACACAAAGCAAGTTCTACAGTATACATGACAATTGTCAATTTTTGAATAATCAAATTTGTACATCTGTTGCAGGGCATACTTTCTAATTATTTCAAACCAATAAAATTTCACACAAACCAAGTTCTACAGTAAATATGATAATAGTCAATTTGTAACAACAAAATTTGTAGACCTGAAGCAGGTCAATTTTTCTTTTTTTATTTCAACCAAATGAAATTTCACACAAAGCAGGTTATACAGAACGTATCACAAAAGTAAATTTTGGGAACAAAAGTATTTTGTGCACTGTAACAGGCCAAGCGGTTTTAAAAAATTTCAAATCAATGTAATTTTACACAAACCTCAATAAACTTTATGGATGACTAATTGAATCCAGAACATTTTTCAGTGCTTTTTTTTGAATATTATATACCACTGTAATGTAACAAGAACCATGTTACAGTGTATGGATGAATCATTGATTCCATAAAACATTTTGGAAGGTTTTTTTCACGTTTTATATAGCACTGTAAGGTAACAAGAACTGCACTACAGTGTATGGATAAATCATTGAATCCAGAAAAAGTTTTGGAAGGGTTTTTCAAGTTTTACATAGCACCGTAATGTAACAAGAACTGCATTACAGTGTATGGATGAATCATTGCATCCATCAAAAAGTTTTGGAAGGTTTTTTTTCAGTTTTATATACCACCATAATGTAACTATAACCATGTTGCAGTGTATGGATGAATCATTGAATCCTTAAAAAGTTTTGGAAGGTTTTTTTCAAGTTTTATATAGCACCGTGATGTAACAAGAACCGTTTTACAGTGTATGGATGAATCATTGAATTCATAAAATGTTTTGGAAGGTTTTTTTGAGTTTTATATAGCACCGTAATGTAACAAGAACCGTTTTACAGTGTATGGATGACTAATTGAATCCATAAAAAAGTATGAACTTTTTTTTAGTTTTATATGCCACCAAAATGTAACAGAAAGCATGTAATACTCTATGGATGAGTAATTAAATCCAGACAAATTTTCCATGCTTTTTTGAAGTGTTATATAACACAGAAATGTACCACAAAATCACATAATACTGTATGGGTGAAAATAAAGTACATTTTTTCACCCCCAAAAAATCTGGTCATGTGCAGGTGCTATATATATTTTGCAACAGACTGTAAAGCCTTCAGCCTTGCCTAGAGCCTTTATTCTACTACTCTCCCTGCACCTTCCAACTGTTCATAGACTAAATGCAGAATGTATCTGAGACAAACAGCAAAGTACTGGATTAGCTCTGGATTAGACTGTTAGTATGATTGTTCAGCATCAGTATCAATGCTAGAGGACTCTGATAAATTCAACTGTGCACACACAGCCCTGGAAAATTACTCTCCCCCTCCAATACGAACGATCCCTGAGCTGTGCAATGGTGTCAGTGTGCTGAGCAGGGTGGCGCCTGTCCTTTTAGAACCTCTGATGAGGTAATACAACCAGCCAATCACAGTAATGCCACTACCAAGATGGCTACAGCATTACAGTGACTGGCAGGCAATCCTCGCATGTTTATTGGCTCTGTAGCACATACAAAATATGCGGGGCGGGGATTAGACTTTTACAACCGAGCACCAGACAATGCTCATCAAGTGCCAAGCACATCCGAGCAGCCAAATACTCTTGAGTACCAGTGAGAACACTCGCCCATCCCCGGTGGTGACAGATTTGCTTTAAGGTCATTTTGATTAACTCCATATACAGTTTAGCTTTTGTATTAGGATTTTCCTGATATTTTCTTAGTTGCATTTTAAAGTAAATACCATGGACCATAAACAGCTTACAACACAGCAAAGGGATCTCATGGCTGAAAGTTATAAGCCAGAAGAAGGTAGAAAAACTCCCAAGGCATTAGATAGATCATGGAACACTGTGAAGAAAGTTTATTAAGAAGTGGAATTAAATTTGGCACAAAACTGACATTACCGAGAACTGGACGTTCCTAAAAATGTATGAAAATACGAGAAGAAAATGTATCTTGGAGACTGCCAAAAGGTCTACAGCAACAATAAAAGAGCTGCAGGACTCTCTGGTAAGCACTAGTTGTGTACTGCATGTGAAAACAATTTCCTATATTTTGCATGTCTGGACAATGTGGTAGGGCAGCAAGATGTAAGCCTTTTCTTACAAAGAAATATATCCAAGCTATGTTTATCCAAAACCTACATCAAGTCTGCCAAAGCATATGGGAAAACGTATTATGGTTTAACCCCTCACTGCCATCAGACGTACTATCCCGTCCATAAAACCCGTGCCAATCTGCTCATGGACGGGATAGTACGTCCAAGGCAATCAGCTGCGCTCCCGGGGGGAGCGCAGCTAATCGCCGCCGGGTGTCAGCTGATTATCACAGCTGACACCCGGCACTATGTGCCAGGAGCGGTCACAGACTGCTCCCGGCACAATAACCCCTGGCACACCGCGATCAAACATGATCGCGGTGTACCAGGGGCACAGGGGAGCATCGTGCAGGGAGGGGGGCTCCCCTGAGACCCTCAGAACAGCGCGATGCGACTGCGCTGTTCAGAAGGCCTCTTCCCTGCAGGACACCAGATCCAAGATGGCCGCCGGGTCCTGCAGGGAGGCGGCTTCCTCAGTGCCTGCTGAGAGCAGGCACTGAGAAGCCTGCAGCAGTGCCAGAGCGATCGCTGATGTGACAGAGTGCTGTGCACACTGTCACACCAGCGATCTGATAAAATACAGTGATGTCCCACTCTGGGACAAAGTAAAAAAGTTAAAAAAATCAAAATCACAAGTGTAAAAAAAAATTTCAAAATAAAGGAAAAAAAAAAAATATTCCCCAATAAATTCATTTCTTCCTGTAAATAAAAAAAACAAAACAATAAAAGTACACATATTAAGTATTGCCACATCTGTAACAACCTCCCCTATAAAACTGTCCCACTAGTTAACCCCTTTAGTGAATCCCTTAAAAAAAAAAACAAAGCAAAAAATCAATGCTTTATCATCATACCGCCGAACAAAAAGTGGAATAACACGCGATCAAAAAGACCGATATAAATAAACATGGTACCGCTAAAAACGTCATCTTGTCCTGCAAAAAACGAGCTGCCACACAGCATCATCAGCGAAAAAATAAAAAAGTTATAGCTCGCAGAATAAAGCGATGCAAAAATAATTTTTTATAGAAAATTGTTTTTATTGTATAAAAGTGCCAAAACCTAAAAAAAAGATATAAATGAGGTATTGCCGTAATCGTACTAACCTGAAGAATGAAACTGCTTTATCAATTTTACCACACGCGGAACGGTATAAACGCCCCCCCCAAAAGAAATTCATGAATTGCTGATTTTTGTTCATTCTAACCTCCCAAAAATCGAAATAAAAAGCGATCAAAAAATGTCACGTGCTGAAAAATGGTACCAATAAAAACATCAACTCGTACCGCAAAAAATAAGACCTCACATGACTCTTTGGGCCAAAACATGCAAAAATTACAGCTCTCAAAATGTGGTGATGCAAAAACTATTTTTTACAATAAAAAGCGTCTTTTAGCGTGACAGCTGCCAATCATAAAAACCCGCTATAAATAGTAAATCAAACCTCCCTTTATCACCCCCTTAGTTAGGGAAAAATAATAAAATTAAAAAAATGTATTTATTTCCATTTTCCCGTTACGGTTAGGGTTGCGCCTAAAGTTAGGGTTAGGGTTGCGCCTAAAGTTAGGATTAGGGTTAGGGTTGGGATTAGGGTTAGGGGTGTGTTAGGGTTAGGTTTGTGGTTAGGGTTATGGTTAGGGTTGGGACTAGGGTTAGGGGTGTGTTGGGGTTAGGGTTGAAGTTAGGATTGGGGGGTTTCCACGGTTTAGGCACATCAGGGGCTCTCCAAATGTGACATGGCATCTGATCTCAATTCCAGCCAATTCTGCGTTGAAAAAGTCAAACGGTGCTCCTTCACTTCGGAGCTCTGCCATGCGCCCAAACAGTAGTTTACCCCCACATATGGGGTATCAGAGTACTAGGACAAATTGCACAATAACTATTGGAGTCCAATTTTTTCTGTTACCCTTGGGAAAATAAAAAATTGGGGGCAAAAATATCATTTTTGTAAAAAAAATGATTTTTTTGTTTTTACAGCTGTACGTTATAAACTTCTGTGAAGCACTTGGGGTTCATAGCACTCACCACACATCTACATTAGTTCCTTGTGGGGTCTATTTTCCAAAATGGGGTCACTTGTGGGGGGTTTCCACTGTTTAGGCACATCAGGGGCTCTCCAAATGCGACATGACGCCCGCAGACCATTCCATCAAAGTCTGCAATCCAAAACGTCACTACTTCCCTTCCAAGCCCCGACGTGTGCCCATACAGTAGTTTTCTCCCACATATTGGGTATCAGCGTACTCAGGACAAATTGCACAACAACTTTTGGGGTCCAATTTCTGTTGTTATCTTTGTGAAAATAAAATATTGGGGCAAAAAAATCATTTTTGTAAAAAAAAAAAGATTTTTTATTTTTATGGCTGTACGTCATAAACTTCTGTGAAGCACTTCTCGGTTCAAAGTGCTCAACACACATCTAGATAAGTTCCTTGTGGGTCTATTTTCCAAAATAGGGTCACTTGTGGGGGTTTTCACTGTTTAGGCACATCAGGGGTTCTCCAAATGCGACATGACGCCCGCAGACCATTCCATCAAAGTCTGCAATCCAAAACGTCACTACTTCCTTCCGAGTCCCGACGTATGCCCATACAGTAGTTTTCTCCACATATTGGGTATCAGCGTATTCAGGACAAATTGGACAACAACTTTTGGGGTCCAGTTTCTCCTGTTACCCTTGGGAAAATAAAAAGTTGGGGACTAAAAGATCATGTTTGTGGAAAAAATATGATTTTTTTTATTTTCATGCTCGGGCGTTATAAACTTTAGTGAAACACCTGGGGGTTCAAAGTTCTCACCACACATCTAGATAAGTTCCTTGAGGGGTCTAGTTTCCAAAATGGTGTCATTTGTCGGGGGTTTCCACAATTTAGGCAGATCAGGAGCTCTCCAAACACGACATGGCGTCCAGCCAATTCTGCGTTGAAAAAGTCAAATGGCGCTCCTTTCCTTCCAAACTCTGCCATGCACCCAAACAGTGGTTTACCCCCACATATGGGGTATCAGCGTACTCAGCACAAATTGCACAATAACATTTGGAGTCTTATTACCCTTGGGAAAATAAAAATTGGGGTGAAAAGATCATTTTTTTGGAAAAAATATGATTTTTTAATTTTACCGCTCTACGTTATAAATTTGTGTGGAGCACTTGGGGGTTCAAATTGCTCACCACAGATCTAGATAAGTTCCTTAGGGGGTCTAGTTTCCAAAATGGGGTCACTTGTGGGGGGTTTCCACTGTTTAGGCACATCAGGGGCTCTCCAAATGCAACATGGCATCAAATCTCAATTCCAACCAATTTTGGTTGGAAAATGTCAAATGGTGCTCCTTCCATTCAGAGCTCTGCCGTGCACCCAAACAGTGGTTCCCCCCCACATATGGGGTATCAGCGTACTCAGGACAAATTGTACAACAACTTTTGTGGTCCAATTTCTCCTGTTACCCTTGGGAAATTAAAAAATTGGTGAATAATAGATAATTTTTGTGGGAAAAAAAATAGGATTTTTATTTTCATGCCTGGGCATTATAAACTTGTGTGAAGCACTTGGGGGTTCAAAGTGCTCACAACAGATCTAGATAAGTTCCTTAGGGGGTTTAGTTTCCAAAATGGGGTCACTTGTGGGGGGTTTCCACTGTTTAGGCTCATCTGGGGCACTGCAAATGGAACATGACCCCCATCAACGTCTGCATTCCAAAACGTTATTACTTCCTTTCCAAGCCCTGCCGTGCGCCCAAACAGTTCCCCCCCACATATGGGGTATCAGCGTACTCAGGACAAATTGGACAACAACTTTTGGGGTCCAATTTCCTTGGGAAAAATCTAAAATTTGGGACTAAAAAATCATTTTTGTGGAAAATTGTTTTTTTTTTTTTTCACACTCAGGCATTATAAACTTTTGTGAAACACTTGGGGGGTTCAAAGTGCTCACAACAGATCTAGATAAGTTCCATAGGGGGTCTAGTTTCCAAAATGTTGTCACTTGTGGGGGGTTTCCACTGTTTAGGCGCATCAGAGGCTCTCCAAACGCGACATGGCGTCCAATCTCAATTTCAGCCAATTTTGGTTTGAAAAAGTCAAACGGCGCTCCTTCCCTTACGAGCTCTGCCGTGTGCCCAAACAGTGGCTTCCCCAACATATGGGGTATCAGCGTACTCAGGAGAAATTGCACAACAACGTTTTCTGTCCATTTTCTCCTTTTACCCTTGTGAAAATAAAAAATAGTTTGTAAAAGATCATTTTTGTGACTAAAAAGTTAAATATTAATTTTTTCCTTCCATGTTTTTCAGCTCCTGTGAAGCACCTGAAGGGTTAATAAACTTCTTGAATGTGGTTTTGAGTACCTTGAGGTGTGCAGTTTTTAGAATGGTGTCATTTTTGGGTATTTTCTGCCATATAGACCCCTCAAAGTGACTTGAAATGTGAGGTGGTCCGTAAAAAAATGGCTTTGTAAATTTTGCTGTAAAAATGAGAAATCGCTGGTCAACTTTTAACCCTTATAATTTCCTAACAAAAAAAAATTTTGTTCCAAAATTGTGCTGATGTAAAGTAGACATGTGTGAAATGTTATTTCTTAACTAATTTGTGTGACATATTTCTCTGTTTTAAGGGAATAAAAATTCAAAGTTTGAAAATTGCAAAATTTTCAAAATTTTCGCCATATTTGCATTTTTTTCAAAAATAAACGCAAGTTATATCGAAGAAATTTTACAAGTAACGTGAAGTAAATATGTCACGAGAAATCACGAGAATCGCGAAGATCCGTTGAAGCGTTCCAGAGTTATAACCACATAAAGAGACAGTGGTCAGAATAGTAAAAATTGGCCCGGTCATTAACGTGCAAACCACCCTTGGGGGTGAAGGGGTTAATGAGATGAAGGTTTTGACCATAATACCAAAAGGTAGGTTTGACGCAAAGCCAAAACTGTGCATCACCAAAAGAAAATCATACGTACCCACAGTGAAGCATGGTGGAGGCAGCATTATGTTTTGGTACTGTTTTTTAGTAGCTGAAATTGGGGCTTTAGACAAGGTGGCGGAAATTATAGTAAACAATTCCCAATACTCAATTTTGCAACAAATCCTTCAGACCTCTGCTAAAAAGCTGAAGATAAAAAGGAATTTCACCATCAAGCATGACAATGATCCTAAGCATACCTCTAAATAAACAAAAGAATGGCTTCTCCAGAAGATGTTCAACTAAGCTTTAGAATGGCCTGCCAGAGCCCAGACCCAAATCCAATTGAAAATCTGTGGGTTCACCTGAAGAAGTCTGTAAACTGGAGATGCCCTCGTAATCTGACAGATTTGGAGCTCTACTGTTAGGAAGAGTGGGCAAAAATTGGCAATTCTTAATTTGTCATGCTGATAGACTCCTACAGAAAAAGAGTGAATGCTGTCATAAATTCAAAGTGCACTTCATCAAAGTACTAGTTTTTTGCCTTCCTCTGGATCAACATGTTAGGGCAGGTTAGGATAGGATATGGGTTGAACTAGATGGACTTAAAGTCTTCCTTCAACCTTATTAACCTATGTTACTATATTAGTTTAAGACCGGAGTCACACTACCGTAGAATACGGACGAGTGCTATGAGAGAAAACATTGCATAGAACTCGGACCAGTATTAATCTATGGGGAAGATTTTTGTTTATTTGTCAAATAATTGCAGAAAGTATGGGTGACAGTAAAGGTGGAAAAAGTTCTGAATTATTCTTCTTGGTATGATATTTTTACAAGACAAAAATCTGGCATTTCAATAAGGGTTTGTAAACTTTTTCTATCCATTATACTTTTTTGATTGCTCTGGATATTTGAATGCAATATACAATATTGACTGGTTGGGGATTGTAAAATGTACAGTATACAGATGCAGAATACGATTTATTTTAAAGCAATCTCAATACATGCAGGACATTTCGGTCAGAACCTCTGACTTCCTCAGATAATCTACAAATCAAATTAAACATAACATACACAAATATATAGAAACTTAGATGTCAAAAGTAATATAACAAAATAAATAATAACTAAATTGTGGAGACACGATTGTCAGTGAGTGCTCTCATCCGCTGGCCCGACTGTCTTTAGAAAGACCGCATGGACCAGGGCTCATAACACTAAATGCCCGCACTCCTTTCCCGTGGGCATAAGACTACTCAGACAAGACCGGGTGAGGGTAAAACAGTGTGGCAATACTTTATTGAACCACACACAATAACATATAAAACGGTCCCAAAAAATACACTAGGTGCAAATTACAAAGTCTCACCCTTCCACTGACTCGACGGGATTAGAGCAGCTGCGACGTTGGGGCTTCCAGGGCCTACTACCCCCACCAGTGGCAACCCTCTTTTGGCGGGCACCCACAGACAGGAGGTAATGACCAGCTTAGGAAGCTGACAGTACATTGAGGTACGTGACCAGGTGACCCGATTGTCCCAACCTGGCCTCTCCGAATGTATCCATCCAACACGTGTTTGTTATAAATGTTTCACTGGTCTAACCACAGTTTATACCATGATTAAGACCCCAATGGGTCAAAACGCGTTGGTTGTACCAGGGACCCTGCCCATGTATCGTATCTTTATGGATGTTTATTTTTAATACATTTTTTGAATAAATTTGTATTTTTATCCAAGTTATCACGCTGGAGATCATTTTTCCTTTCCCCGTTTCTCCCTCTTGAGGTAGTATATCCACTCTGGTCCTCTTCTCAAGGCCAATCTTGTGGTGTTGGACATAGTGGCATCCGAAACCAGCTGTGCATGCCTCACCTATGGTCTGTTGCATCTGTCTATATGCCTCCCCGGTTGTGGAGCACTTGGATGGTTTCTACAAACACCAGAACCCTGCAGCTCTGCTGGATCCGCTGGGCTGAGTAGTATCCCACCGCTGTCACCAAGTGTGGAGACACAAGGGTCAGTTGGTACTCTTGTCCACTTGCCAGGCTGTCTTTAGAAAGACCGCATGGAGCAGGGTTTATCCCACACAGGGTGAGGGTAAAACAATGTGGTAATGCTTTATTGAACAACCAACAGTCAATAACATATAGAATAGTCCTAGCAAATACTCAAGGTGGTGCAAATTACAGAGTCTCACCTTTCCTCTGGCTCACCAGAATTAGAGTAGCTGTGATTTCGGGAGTTACAAGGCTAAGTATCCCTACCAATGGCACCCTGCTTTTGGCGGGCACCTACAGAGAAGAGGTAATGACAAGCTTAGGAAGCTGACAGTCCTTTGAGGTACATGGCCAGGTGACCTGATTGTCCCAACGTGGCTTCTCCAAATGTCTCCATGGGGCCAGGTGACCGGATGGTGCCAACCTGGCTTCTCCAAACATCTCCATAGGGCCAGGTGACCAGATGGTCCCAACCTGGCTTCTACAAATGCCTCCATGGGGCCAGGTGACCAGATTGCCCCAATATGGATTCTCTAAATGTCGTTGAAGGTTTGGTGATGGCAATAGAGCAGCTGGGGCCGTGGGTTCTTAAGCTGACTTACTGTCTCAAATCTGTATTCCTCCAGTTGGAGCCATGGTGTCTTGGTTACTGTCATCTAGAGTCTGTCTGCAGAAGTATAGAGGCCCTTTTTATACCCATATCTGTCCTTAAAGCCATCATTCACAGGTCAGGGGGAAGATGGGATGAGGTCAACTCTCATTGTTTGAGTGTTCAATCAATCTGCATAGCTTGTCAATGCTTGCAGGTCAAAAAGCTACATGTACTAATACAATGAGTAATCAACATTTTAGCAAACATCAACTGTTCAGTTACCCTGCGACCCTGTCTCCCAAGGATAAACATCAATCCAGGAGTCAATGCTCAGGCTCATATGAACAATGGCTTATATCTCTTGACTTACTGAATTTATGTCTGGCATAATTAAGAATAAACATGGTGTCATCACATAAATCTATGATGGACCAATAGGCACGGTAAGCCAAAGACCTAGTTAGTCAGTAATTAATAGGATATGATGGGATAAGGATCACGTATAAGTTGCGACAAACATGTCAAACAGTAAGATCTATGGTAAATAGATAACAACTAGACTAAAGGAGAATACTAAATAAGCTTTATATTGAGTGGATTTTTTGTAGCATATTGGAAGGGGCAGAACCCTACTTGTGCACTACCAAAATCCAGGAGTGCTGTGTTCTTTACATAAGTTAAAGATATAGAGTGTTAAAGGAGGAAGTAACCAATTAGTTATGAATACCTAATACCCTCTAGCTCAGTGATTACCAAACTCCAGTGCTCAAAGCCCCCACAGGTCATGTTTTCACGATTTCCATAGTAGTGCACAGGTGAGAATTTCTGATGATACTTGTGCAATACTAAGGATATCCTGAAAACATGACCTGTGGGGGCTGTGAGGACTGGAGTTTGGGAAACACTGCTCTAACTTAATCTGCCTATTATATTAGTGGCTGGAATGTGGCCAAATATGTTGGCTTGTTCACTCTCATCGTTAGGAAAGGCCAAGTGATGCAAATTTCCCAGCTTTATAAAAACCCAGCCTCCTATAAACGTGAGCCAAAAAACACAGCTGCATAGCACTCTGAAAATGAAAATAGCGGGGCCCACAAAGCAGCAGAAGACTACAATAAGATAGAAAAGCGTTTTCAAGTTGCCCTTTCCTCAGTTCAAAATGTAATTAAGAAATGGCAGTTAACAGGAACAGTGGAGGTCTAGATAAGGTCTGGAACGGCAAACAAAATTTCAGTGAAAGCTGGTCATAGGATTGCAAGAGAGGCAAAACAGGTCCCACCCGCTTGTCCACAAAAGACCTTCACAAATTTAGCAGACTCTACAGTTGTGGTTCATTGTTCCACTGTTCAGAGACTCCTGCAAAAATATGGCCTTTGTGGAAGAGTCATCAGAACCAAACCTCTTCAGCGTCCTCACCAAAAAATTCAGGGTCAGAAGTTGCAAAAGAACATCTAAACAAGCCTGATGCGGTTTGGAAACATGTCCGGTGGACCGATGAGGTTCACTATAGAATACTTTGGCCACAATGATCAAAGGTATGTGTGGAGAAAAAAGGGTATAGAATTTCAGGAAAAGAACATCTTGCCAACCATTAAGCATGGGGGTGGATCAATCATGCTTTTCGGTTGTGCTTCAACCAATGGCACAGGAACATTTTACGGGTGAAGGGAAGAATGAATTCAATGAAATTTTAACAAATTCTTGATTCAAACATAACACTATCTGTAAAAAAGCTGAAGTTGAAAAGAGGATGGTTTCTACAAATGGATAATGATGATCCTAACCACACATCAAAATCCACAATAGACTACCTCAAAATTTGCAAGCTGAAGGTTTTAAAATGGCCCTCATAGTCCCCTCATCTGAACATCATTGAAAATCTGTGGCTAGACCTCAAAATAGCAGCAGAATTTTCCAAGGAAGATTGGATGAAAATCGGCTGGCTACAAAAAGCATTTACAAGCTGTGATTGTCACGACTCTGTTGTCAGTTGTCCCAGGACCAGGGTCTCCTTCCCTGTTTCTAATGCTAAGGGTGCCCTAGCTCGCCCTGTTCATCAGATTACTTCTGATGGTGAATATGCAGGAGTCACGTACCTTGCCTTAGCTCCTGAATCTGCCCTCAGTCTGTACCCTTCCCCCACCCAAAGAAGAAGGGAATAGTAGTGTACTGTAATACACCAACCAGACTAACAAAGTAATACAAACAGGGATAAAGTAAAATCCCAATCATACAAATCGTACACACATAAACAACAGAGGTAAACACTGCGGAGTGGAGGATGAGGTCAAACCAAAGTAGGAGAAGAAAGGGAATTATCACAAACTCAAAACCTAGCAACAGTCACAGATCAATCCACCAAACGCCTTCTCCAACAATAACCACCAACAACCTCCAGCCATGCAGCATAAGCTAACTCTGAAAATGAGTGCTAGCCAGGACCCAATTTATATAGGAGATGGGAGTGGATAACAGTGCACTGCAAAGAGCCTTAATGTAGGAAAGCTTACAGGAGCTCTCAATTGAGCAGATTAACCCTGCACTGCTTAAAGAAATGTACACTGTTTCATATGAAGGTGAAGTGCTTCTTATCAGTGCAGGAGTAGGAGAAATTAGACGCTGCAGGCTTCTGGCTCTTCTCTGTCGTGGTAAACCCGTGAAAGTACCCCCCTTCTACGAGGGAAATCCTGAAGCTCAGGGCCGTGTTTATCAGGGTGTGCCATGTGAAAAGACTGGCCACATGGACGTCAGATGCTGGTACCCACATCCTCTCTTCAGGACCATATCCCTTCCAGTGTACCAGATACTGAAGTGACCGCTGAACTAAGAGAGAATCAATGATTGTCACGCTGTCTAATGATATGTATACAATGTCAGTAAACTATTAATACAGGAACAACACTCTATACAACAAGTAGTATAGCAACATCAGCATGTAAGTATAGAATAGATTTACCTGACACGATATCTGCTGAACTCAGGGTTAATCTTGAGGACTTGATGAGCTGAAACAGGAAAGAGGTGGACCGGGATCTAACCTGACCCTAAACTGGGGTCCTAACTAATCCCTCACCTTGGATCTTTATTAGCATTAGGCCACCAAAACCGGCGAGAAAGGAGATCTAAAGTAGCCTTACTCCCTGGATGTCCTGCTAGAGCAGAATTATGATGTGCCTCAATAACCTTTTGTCTCAACAGATTTGGGACAAACAGTCTCCCTGGAGGTCCTGCAGGGGCGTCCCCTGAGCCTCTAACACCTCCTCCTCAAGCTCAGAAAATACAGCCGACACTACCACCCCCTCCTGAAGGATAGGACTCGGGTCATCCGTTTTCCCGGCCCCTGGGAAACTGCGAGACAAGGCATCAGCCTTTATATTCTTAGACCCCGGGCGATAAGTGACGACAAAATTAAACCTGGTAAAAAACAACGACCATCGAGCTTGTCTGGAATTCAGACGCTTAGCGGATTCCAAATACAACAGGTTCTTGTGATCAGTAATAACAGTAACCGGGTGGACTGCCCCCTCCAAAAAGTGACGCCATTCTTCAAAAGCTAACTTAATGGCCAAAAGTTCCCTATTGCCGATATCATAATTCCTTTCGGCGGACGACAATTTCTTAGAAAAGAAAGCGCACGGATGCCATTTACCAGGGGACGGACCCTGGGACAATATAGCACCCACCCCTACGTCAGACGCATCCACCTCCACAATGAACGGCTGAGATGCATCTGGTTGGATGAGAACGGGTGCCGAAGCAAAACATTTCTTCAAAGAGGAAAAGGCTTGGCAAGCTTTGTCCGACCATTTAGAAAAATCCGTCCCTTTTCTTGTCATGTCAGTGAGAGGTTTGACGACAGATGAGAAATTACAAATAAATTTCCGGTAGTAGTTAGCAAACCCCAAAAAACGCTGCAGAGCCTTAAGATCCCCTGGCTGATCCCATTCAAGCACTGCTCTCACCTTTTCAGGGTCCATACGGAAACCGGAGGCTGACACCAAAAAACCCAAAAACTGAAGTTCCTGTACGGCAAATACACACTTCTCCAGTTTGGCGTATAGTTTATTGTCTCGCAAGATCTGCAACACCTGTCTCACATGCTCCTGATGAGACACAAGATCTGGCGAGTAAATTAAAATGTCGTCCAAATATACAACCACAAACAGCCCCACAAGGTGACGAAAAATGTCATTAACAAAATGTTGGAATACTGCTGGTGCAGTAGTCAGACCAAAAGGCATGACTAGGTTCTCATAATGTCCCTCCGGCGTGTTAAACGCCGTTTTCCACTCATCCCCCTCTTTTATCCTAATCAGATTATACGCCCCCCTGAGATCCAATTTAGAGAACCATTTGGCGCCAACAATTTGATTGAAGAGATCAGGAATAAGAGGGAGTGGATACGGATCTCGAACAGTAATCCGATTAAGTTCGCGGAAATCCAAGCAAGGGCGTAGGCCTCCATCTTTCTTCTTCACAAAGAAGAACCCCGCGGCTACTGGGGAAGATGAAGGTCTAATATGCCCTTTGGCCAGACTTTCAGAAATATAATCTTTCATAGCCTGCCTCTCAGGACCAGAAAGATTATACAACCTAGCTTTAGGCAACTTAGCATCAGGAAGGAGATTGATAGAGCAGTCATACACGCGATGAGGAGGCAACTCCTGACACCCCTCCTCAGAGAAAACATCCCCAAAATCCTCCAAAAAAGGAGGCAATGTACTAGGCACGACCGCACTGATGACTGTGTTCATGCAGTTGCTTTTGCAAAACTCACCCCATTGGCTTATTTCTCTGGACTGCCAATTAATCACAGGGTTATGTTTAACCAACCAAGGAAGTCCCAACACAATGGGAGTAGGTAGACCTTCCAATACAAAACAAGATAATTGTTCCCTATGTATTGCCCCTACCCGAAGGTCAATGTTATGAACCTCATGAACAAAGCTACCTTGGCCGAGAGGCCTGGCGTCAATGGAGAATATAGGGATCGGTTTGACCAATACACTCAGATGCATACCTTGAGCCTGAGCAAACTGAGCATCAACCAGGTTAGCCCCGGAACCACTATCAAGAAGAACAGACAATCTCTCCACTCTCGTACCAACTACCACCTCCACTGGTACAAGGAACTGAGAAGAACTGGCGGATGAAATACATACTCCCAGGTTGTCGTCCACCACACAACCTGGGATTAACAGTTTTCCGGCGACTTTTGGCTCAACAAGGCACGGGATGGACATTCTCCAACAAAATGTCCCTCTTTCCCGCAGAAAAAACATCTTCTAGTCCTGCGGCGTACCGCCAATCCCCTCCTACGAAATGATGTCCCTCCCAACTGCATAGGCTCATCCGAACAGACAAGGGGAACCTCAACATAAGGGACTTTAGTGGTAGGTGGAGAAACAACAGGGAGTGGGGTTACCTCACCCCTCTCCCGAAGCCGTCTATCAGTACGGATAGCTAAGGCCATAGCAGCCTCCAGTGAATGAGGAGACTCATACTGAGCCAAAACGTCTTTTAATTTATCAGAAAGCCCATGACAAAACTGGCTCCTAAGAGCTGGGTCATTCCACTGAGTATCTGTGGCCCATCTACGAAACTCAGAAGCAAATTCCTCTGCCGGACGATCTCCCTGCTGTATCTTACGTAATTTTGTCTCAGCAAGAGAGACCCGATCTGGGTCATCATATACCAATCCCAGGGCAGTAAAAAATTGATCTACAGACTGTAGAGCCGGGGATCCCGAGGAAGGGAAAATGCCCAGGATTGAGGGTCCCCTTGCAGAAGTGAGATAACAATTCCCACTCTCTGCTCATCACTCCCTGATGATCGAGGCCGAAGCCGAAAATACAATTTACATGCCTCCCGGAAGGTGAAAAATTTGTCTCGCCCACCAGTGAATCTGTCCGGGAGAGCTACTTTAGGTTCAACTCTGGTTTGCTCCAGGGGAGACAAAACTTTGGACTTAATGTCCGTCAGCTCCATGGATAATCCCTGCAACTGCAGAGCCAGCTGGGCTACTGGATCCATGGTAACTGGAGTAATTTTTAGTGGCCAGTGAAAATGTCACGCTGTCTAATGATATGTATACAATGTCAGTAAACTATTAATACAGGAACAACACTCTATACAACAAGTAGTATAGCAACATCAGCATGTAAGTATAGAATAGATTTACCTGACACGATATCTGCTGAACTCAGGGTTAATCTTGAGGACTTGATGAGCTGAAACAGGAAAGAGGTGGACCGGGATCTAACCTGACCCTAAACTGGGGTCCTAACTAATCCCTCACCTTGGAGGTACTGATAATGGTTCAGAGGTCCAAGTCTCCAACCTAACCCTGTCTCCTATCAGACCCTGAACCCTGTAATCAGTCCTAAGAAGGATCCTGACTACCACCAAAGGGATATGGGCTGATCTCAGCTAAATACACAGATTAGACATATAAGACAGACAGGATAACACACGCTTGCATACACACTCAAACACCAAAGGAACATAAATGGTCTGGGAAATAAACTCTAACCAAGTTGAGCTTAGAACAACTAAGGAGCTCACAACTAAAGTCTATACAGATTCATTCCTATCTGTGGTCTGCATGAAGGTTTCACTGGCAACTCCCCAAGCAGACAGCCAGGAATTTAAAGGAAACCAATCAACAAATAATCAATTGCAGCCGGGAGAAACTGCACCCAGTCCCAGCACCGAGCACAGACAGAATTAACTCCCTAGCTGCCAAACACAAAGAAACAGCAGCTCAGCTGTGAGAAGTCAAAATGTGCAACCGCGACGATCTTCGTGGCAATGCACACATGACAATGATCTTGGCTATTTGAAATTCCAAACGTCCATCCACAATGACTGGAGATGGCAGTAGTGGTAATGGTACAGAGGACACAGCGTATTTTTTGAGTAGAGATCGATGAAACACATTATGTATCCTGCTACAGGATTGACGACGGATACAATCTTATAAGGACCGATGAACCTGGGACCCAATTTCCAAGAGAGAACCTTCAGCTTAATGTTCCTTGAGGACAAGCATATCAAGTCACCAACACACAATTCCAGACCCACCAAACGTCTCCGATCAGTCACACTCTAATATTTGGATCCCATCTTCCTCAAATTATGAATAACCCGTTGCCACACAGACATAATTGATGATGAAAATCATTCTTCTTCAGGTATTCCAGAAGAACGATTTCTATTAAATGAGCTAAACTGAGGATGAAACCCGTATGCCTCGAAAAGCGGGGACTTACCAGTAGACTCATGACAACGATTATTTACGCAAATTCAGATAGCGTTAAGTAGGTAATCCAATCCTCTTGATTCTCAGACACAAAACACCTAAGATAAGTTCTCAAGATTCTGGTGAACCCATTCAGTTTGCCCAGTAGACTGTGGGTGAAATGCTGAAGAGAACGACAGGTGAATCCCCAAAATAGTGCAAAATGCCCTCCAAAATTTGAAAATAAACTGCACCCCCTGGTCAGAAACAATATCGATAGGGATCCCATGTAATTTTACAAACTCAATGATGAAAATTTTCAGGAAAGTCTTGGTGTTAGGTAAAGCAGGTAGTGCAATAAAATGTGACATTTTATTGAATCTGTTTACCACCAAAAATTGCAGTATTGCAGTATTACCTGCTGACACGGGTAGATCAGTGAAAAACTCGACTGATAAATGAGTCCAAGGTTTACTGGGAATCGACAATGGTTGGAGAGACCCAGACAGATGAGTATGAGAGGTTTCCGAACACGCACAGAAACTGAAGGCGGCTACATACTCCCAGATATCCTGATGTACCACATACCACCGAAAACGCAAAGTAAGAAGATCTGTGGTGGCTTTATTACCGGAATGTCCATCCAAGACCAAATCATCATGTTCACTAAGAACTCTCAGACGGAGATTCACAGGTACAGTTTCTCTTCTGGCAGATAATGGCTGATTTAATCAGTCATCATCTGCCTCTAATAGCTGCAGGTGCAGCAGAGCTCCACTTGTGGCTGTTAACATGTTAAATGTCGCTGTCTATAACAGCAGGGGTGGGGTATAATTCCAAGTGCCCATCATGCTTGTCATGAAGATGCTCCTATCCATAGGAAACCGTGATGTTCGCTGTACAGTATATAAAGTGTAATCAGATGATCAAGTGCCCTAAGGTGACTAACAAATACAAAAAAATATATAAATATAATAGTATGGCTGAGCTAGCCATGATACTTATAGCCTCTTAAAGGCATAGTAATACACTGGTCTAGCCGTCATGAACTTGATTATTTCGGTCTTACACTCCTCAGTACAGTGTTGACTTCGAGACTTATTTTACCTGAGTCCTTCTCTCAAAATCTATCATGGAATACTATTGTATCTATTGGAGTAAGACAATTTTATTGAATGTTTATATTCATGTTTAATGTAAAAATAAAAATGATTTCGTATTTACTTTAAAGACAGACCTTTTGACTCCATTTGTTCAGATATTTTTATGTACAGTACAGACCAAAAGTTTGGACACACCTTCTCATTGAAAGATTTTTCTGTATTTTCATGACTATGAAAATTGTACATTCACACTGAAGGCATCAAAACTATGAATTAACACATGTGGAATTATATACTTAACAAAAAAGTGTGTAACAACTGAAATTATGTCTTATATTCTAGGTTCTTCAATGTAGCCACCTTTTGCTTTGATGACTGCTTTGCACACTCTTGGCATTCTCTGGATGAGCTTCAAGAAGTAGTCACCGGAAATGGTTTTCACTTCACAGGTGTGCCCTGTCAGGTTTAATAAGTGGGATTTCTGGCCTTATAAATGGTATTGGGACCATCAGTTGTGTTGTACAGAAGTCTGGTGGATACACAGCTGACAGTCCTACTGAATAGACTGTTAGAATTTGTATTATGGCAAGAAAAAAGCAGCTAAGTAAAGAAAAACGAGTGGCCATCATTACTTTAAGAAATGAAGGTCAGTCAGTCCAAAAAATTGGGAAAACTTTGAAAGTGTCCCCAAGAGCAGTTGCAAAAACCATCAAGCGCTACAAAGAAACTGGCTCACATGAGGACCGCCCCAGGAAAGGAAGACCAAGAGTCACCTCTGCTTCTGAGGATAAGTTTATCCGAGTCACCAGCCTCAGAAATCGCTGGATTACAGCAGCTCAGATTAGAGACCAGGTCAATGCCACACAGAGTTCTAGCAGCAGACTCATCTCTACAACAACTGTTAAGAGGAGACTTTGTGCAGCAGGCCTTCATGGTAAAATAGCCGCCTTCTCTGGTGTTCTTCTCTTCTCAGCAACGTCAAAGCTCTGCAGGCTCTCCGGATCACACTGCGCTCTGTGTGACCTGGAATAGACTTTTACAGTGTAAGCCTATGGAGCCTCAGAACAAGGCTAGAAAGGCCTTCCTTACTTAAGAGGCTGCTGTCTCACAAATAGAATATAGATTGATGCGGAGAGCCTGATTCGCTGTCACGTGACTCAGAAGAGGACATACTTATACATGCATAACATCTGCACAGGGGCGGACACAGACTGTAGTGGGCCCCTGTGCAAGAAATTTTTCGCCCTCCCCCCCCCCCGCACTTTATAGGGCAACAAAGTTATGTAATCATATAGATTGTAATATTTATTTAGAACGCAACTATCAAATCTAAATAGTAAAGTTGTTTAATATGATCATAAAAACTAATAGGGAGATAGATGATACCTACCTGCCCGTTCTACCTACCACTTGCATAGGTCAGTCACAAACCTCTCCAGCCAGTGATTCTGCTGCTTCATGTCAATAGACAGCTCTTTATCGTCTAGGCTGCTCTGTTGAAGGGGAGTGACTGCCAACATCATGCTGTTTAAAAGCTGTCTCCACACAGTTATGTAGTGGGCACCTGTCTGTTAATCAGCATGACATCAGCAGTCACGCAACATCAACAAAGCAGAGCGGAAAAGAAGCTGCTGTAATGTTGATGTGATGTCAGAGAAAGCCACAGTACATTACTGATCCTGAGTTACATCCTGTATTACACTCCAGAACTGCACTCACTATTCTGCTGGTGCAGTCACTGTGTACATACATTACATTACTGATCCTGAGTTACATCCTGTATTATACGCCAGAGCTGCACTCACTATTCTGCTGGTGCAGTCACTGTGTACATACATTACATTACTGATCCTGAGTTACATCCTGTATTATACGCCAGAGCTGCACTCACTATTCTGCTTGTGCAATCACTGTGTACATACATTACTGATCCTGAGTTACATAATGTATTATACTCCAGAGCTGCACTCACTATTCTGCTGGTGCAATCACTGTGTACATACATTACATTACTGATCTTGCGTTACATCCTGTATTATATGCCAGAGCTGCACTCACTATTCTGCTGGTGCAGTCACTGTGTACATACATTACATTACTGATCCTGAGTTACATCCTGTATTATACTCCAGAGCTGCACTCACTATTCTGCTTGTGCAATCACTGTGTACATACATTACTGATCCTGAATTACATCCTGTATTATACTCCAGTGCTGCACTCACTGTTCTGCTGGTACAGTCACTGTGTACATACATTACTGATCCTGAGTTACATCCTGTATTATACGCCAGAGCTGCACTCTCTATTCTGCTGGTGCAGTCACTGTGTATGTACATTACATTACTGATCCTGTACTGATCCTGTATTATACTCCAGAGCTGCACTCACTATTCTGCTGGTGCAGTCACTGTGTACATACATTACTGATCCTGTACTGAAGCTCGAGCACCACAACAATCCATTCATTCTGTATTGGACTGCCAGAGAAATCAAGTGCATGCCTGGCAACCACTCTATTTCTATAGGGCATTTCAGAGACTCGTTTTCTGGATAGTGGGGGTCTCAGTAGCTGGACCTTCGCCAATTCACAAAGTATCACTGATCCACCCGTCTTTTCGATGGGCAATTACTTTGAATGTTGGGATTAACAATTTAAAGGAGGATTAAAGGAGGATGAACCAGGTCTATATTAAAGAAAAGTCTTTACACAATGGAACGCTGCTAGCACCAAACCACTGCTATGGATTCCATGAATTGGGGAAAGGAGCGATGGCGCAGCAGTTTTCTTTTCCAGTATTAAATACTGAACTATCTCCAATACTTCTCCACATAAGTAATTCACAGGGAATACTTCAAAATCAGTGACTAAAGCTGCACTGATCCATATAAAGGTTTTAATGGCTGCTTTCACCTGTACATTAAATGAGTGATGCTGATTCACTGTCACAATGATCCCAGCATTGCTTACTTCTCACACTTCTTGTGCTGCAGGACTTCACCGTCCACGGTCAACGACTCCGTCTTCTGCTCCCAGTCCGTTCCCACCACCAGGGCCGGTTTTAGGCAAAGTGGGGCCCTAGGCAAAGTTTAAAATGGTGCCCCAAATGCTAACACATTGCACATCATGCAGAAGCATTTCGGTTGTATTTACATACGCTGAGTTCAGGCCGCTAAGTGAGTGTGATCGACAATATTGAAATCGTTGCAACACTTGTTTCTCGGTCTCTTTCCACCATCTGAGAAAGAATGATGAGGACAGAACAATCACTAATAGATCCCCATACAGTATCATGTTATAGTTTACATCGGCGATGTGCTGCTGTGAACAATGATTTTGGTTCCGGCATAAACAATCCAATCACTCGATGAATATGCAGCATTTTGCTTGTTTAGTATAATACACCCCATAGTCCTCCATATAATATAATATGCCCCATAGTCTTCCATATAGAATAATATACTCCCCATAGTCCTCCATATAGTATAATACACTCCCCATAGTCCTCCATATAATATAATATGCCCCACAGTCCTCCATATTGTAAAATGCACACCCCATAGTCCTCCATATAGTATAATACACTCCTCATAGTCCTAAAATAGTATAATCCACTCCCTATAGTCCTTCATATATTAAAATACACTCCTCAGTCCTCCATATAGTATAATACACTCCTCATAGCCCTCCATATATTAAAATACACTCAGTCCTCCATATAGTATAATACACTCTTAATAGTGCTCCATATAGCATAATGCACCACCATAGTCATCCATGTAGTACAATTCACTTCCCATAGTATAATGCACCCCGTAGTTCTTCATATGGTATAATGTATTCCCCATAGTCCTCGATACAGTATAATGCAGCCCACATATAGTATAATGCAGTCACCCCTCAGAGCATAATGCAGCCACCCCACAGAGTATAATGTAAACCCCCATAGAATATAATGCAGCCCCTCTTATATAGTATAATGTAGCCCCTCCATAGAATACAATGTAGCCTTCCTCATACAGTATAATGCAGCCCCATAGAATATAATGTAGCCCCCATAGAATACAATGTAGCCACCTCATATAGTATGTAGCCCCTTCAGAGTATGATGCAATCACTCCTCATAGAATATAATAAATATAATGAAGCCCCCTCATAGAATATAATGTAGTTCTGAATAGAATATAATACAGCCCACCTCCCCATAGAATATAATGTAGCCCCCCATAGTATATAACACAGCCATATAGTATATAACATAGCCTCCCCAATAATATAATATACCCCCCAATAGTATATAACACAGACCACACAGTATCTAGCGCGGCCCACACAGTATATTGCACGGCCCACACAGTATATTGCACGGCCCACACAGTATATTGCACGGCCCACATAATATACTGCGTGGCCCACATAGTATAATGCGCGTCCCACACAGTATATATATATAGCGCGGCCCACACAGTATATATATATAGCATGGCCCACATAGCATATTGCGCGGCCCACATAGTATATTGCGCGGAACACATAGTATATTGCGCGGCCCATATAGTATATAGCGTGGAACACATAGTATACTGCACGGCCCACATAGTATATTGCGCGGCCCATATAGTAGATAGCGCGGCCAACACAGTATATAATATATAGCGCGGCCCACATAGTATATATATAGTGCGGCCCACACAGTATGTAGCACAGCCCACATAGTATATTGCGCGGCCCATAGTATATTGCGCGGCCCACACAGTATATAGCGCGGCCCACACAGTATATATATATATATATATATATATATAGCACGGCCCACATAGCATATTGCACGGCCCACACAGTATGTAGCACAACCCACATAGTGTATTGCGCGGCCCACATAGAATATTGCGCGGAACGCCTAGTATATTACACGGCCCACATAGTATATTGCGCGGCCCACATAGTATATAGCGCGGCCCACACAGTATATATATAGCACGGCCCACATAGCATATTGCGCGGCCCACATAGTATATTGCGCAGAACACATAGTATATTGCGCGGCCCATATAGTATACAGCACGCCTATATAACACAGCCCTCATCCCCCCCAGTAATGGCCCCACAGCCCTGTACTCAGACATTAAAAAAAAAAAACACACTCCTCACCTTCTCCTCGTGCCCGCCGCTGCTCCCGGCTTCTGTCTCCTGCTCTGCCGGCACACAGTGACCGCGCACTCGTGTCAGAGGCAGAGCGGGGAATGATGGGAGAGGGAGCGTCAGCTGACGCTCTCTCCTCCATCATTGCTTTGAAGTGTACCGGTGGACGCCGGTATAGTTCAAAGCAGCGGCGGGGGCAGTCGGCGCTGGTGGCAGGTGGGCCCCCCCACCTCACAGGGGCCCCCATAGCGGCTGCGTGATGTGCCGCTAGCTGGGGGCCCCTTGGGGAGCAGGGGCCCTTTGGGGAGCGGGGGCCCTTTGGGGAGCGGGGGCCCTTTGGGGAGCAGGGGCCCCTTGGGGATCTGCCGGCCCTGCCCACTACCCACGTAGCATGCACACATACATACCGCACGCTGCTCTGCTCTTGCGGAATGAGGAAGTGGAGCAGAGCAGTGTGTGACATCACATGAGGGCGGCGCTGGCTGGACTATGATGCATCAGGGGGGAGGGCCCGGCAGGCTGGGTAACATCATTGAACAAAATGTAGGGGGCCCGAGCGTGGACCGGGCTGCTAGCGTGCTCGGGCCCCCCCAATCACCGGGCCCCATACAGCTGTAATGGCTGTAATGCCCTGATGGCGGCCCTGAGTGCACCACATGGCTAATTTGAATAGGTAAATAATTAGCCATGCGGTGCTGGAGGCTGGAGGGGCCCCCTCTCCCCTGGGGCCCCCTGCATCTGCATGAGCACACACATAATACACACATTACAACACATGATCTGCACACATGCACACTATACACAGGGCTCTTTGGTTGCCATTCCTATTATTATTTGTACCTTCAATTTGTCATCAATTTTCCTCTTGAGGCCACGTCCATAGAGGTTGGCCACAATCCCATAGACCTGTGAATAATACGTGCAACTGTAGTAACAGTAACATAAAGTTGTTTGGAAATAGTCTCATAGCCTTTACCTTTAACATGTTTGTCTCTATTCTTTCTAATCTCTTGACAAATGGGCGTACCCACCATAGGGCAGGGGGGGCAGCTGCCCCAACCTAGAAGCAGGGGCGCCCGCGCGCACCTATCATAATGAGGCCACCCAGCCCCTTTTTCTTCTGCCGGCCCTTTAAAAGGTGCTTGCGACGCACATAGGGGTTAAGAACGTCCTGACGTTATATGTCAGGACATTCTTTGTGGGCGTAGAGAGCGCGCTCTGCTCTCCCGCCCCTGGCTGCAGGCCTGCAGCAGTTGGTTGTGGGAGCTGCAGCCTCAACGTATCAGGCATCAGGGAGTACAGGCAGGACACACTCCCTACCCACGCGTGCCTGATGCCTGCGGCCTGCATGCTGCAATCGCGTGGCGTTAGGTCGGGTGGCGGGTATCATCACATCAGTGATGCCGGTCTCTCTGGGAGTGGGTAAGTGAGTCACTCAGACTGCCAGACTGAGTGTATAATAATAATAATTGATCCAGAAAGATGTTTAAGGTAAAATACATCAGCCCAGCGGGCAGCACCTGTAATACAGTGGGGCTGATGTATATACAGGTGCTGGGCTGGGGCTGGTGACGTATATACAGGTGCTGGGCTGGAGGCTGGGGCTGGTGACGTATACAGGTGCTGGGCTGGAGGCTGGTGATGTATATACAGGTGCTGGGCTGGAGGCTGGGGCTGGTGACATATACAGGTGCTGGGCTGGTGACATATACAGGTGCTGGGCTGGTGACGTGTACAGGTGCTGGGCTGGTGACGTATACAGGTGCTGGGCTGGTGACGAATACAGGTGTTTGGGCTGGTGATGGATACAGGTGCTGGGCTGGTGATGGATACAGGAGCTGGACTGGTGATGTATACAGGTGCTGGGCTGGTGATGTATATACAGAAATACAGGTGCTGGGTGGTGATGTATATACAGGTGCTGGGCTGGTGATGTATATACAGGTGCTGGGCTAGTGATGTATATACAGGTGCTGGGTGGAGATGTATATACAGGTGCTGGGCCGGTGATGTATAAGTAGGTGCAGGGCTGGTGATGTATATACAGGTGCTGGGCTGGTGATGTATATACAGATGCTGGGCTGGTGATGCATATACAGGTGCTGGGTAGTGATGTATATACAGGTGCTGGGCTGGGGCTGGTGATGTATATACAGGTGCTGGGCTGGTGATGTATATACAGATATACAGGTGCTGGGCTGGTGATGTATATACAGGTGCTGGGCTGGTGATGTATATACGGGTGCTGGGTGGTGATGTATATACAGATATACAGGTACTGGGCTGGTGATGTATATACAGATAAACAGGTGCTGGTGATGAATATACAGATATACAGGTGCTGGGGCTGGTTGTCACGTCACCGTTGGATTCAGTGGCTGGTGTTCCTGCCTCGGCCGCTGGGAGGCGCCGGACTCCTTCGGCTGGTGGTGCCGGTGATAGGAGAGCGGTATCCTCATATGGTTCCGCTCCTTTGACGCCGGCCTCTGTCGCTGCGCATCGCCATGTTTCACCTGTGGGTAATGTTGGCGACAGAGAAGGGGTCCCTGCGCAGGCGTCTGGCAGGCGTAGGCTTCGCTCTTCTGTCAGAGGTGAAGTGGTTGGTGTCAGTCATGCATCACCATCTGGCCTGGTTCTGGGGGCGGTCCAGATGAGGTCATCAGACTGTGAGCCTGTGAGAGGTAGCCATGCCCTTCAAATGCCTTGGAGCCTGGCTTGTAGGCCGCCAGATATACTCTTGGTTTCCCCAGTGTGCTAGTTTGTTTTGCTATTGTATTTCTGACCTTTGCCTGGATTTCTGACTGTTCTACTGCCTGCCAATTTTGTACCTCTGCTGCCCGCCTGGTTTTGACTTTAACTTTAGCCTGAATTTCTGACCCTTCTACTGCCTGCCGATTTTGTACCTTTGCTCCCTCCTGGTTTTGACCCTTGGACTTCTGACTACGCATTTGATATTGCTTTTTATTCCCTTCCTAGCGTCCTTCCTACTCCGGTCCACTGCTCTCATAGGCAGCTACTCCCTGGGCTTCGCTATAATTCCAGATCCCTGTATAGGGGTAAAGAGTCTCTGGGTTTCTCGGGGTGCTGTCTTACCTGCAGTTCAGACCTGCAGTGGACGGACGTCACATTATATATGGCCTTAAAAAAACATTTTTATATATATTCTGGATATATATAAAAGTATTTCCTAACCCTTTCTCTGAATTTTCTTTTCCTTCCTCTCCTTTTCTGAGCTGATTTTGTTGCTAAAGCACCTGTGTCCTGCTTCATTGCTCAGTCCTGTGGAGGATCACTCCCATCATCTCCTACTAACATGCTGCACAAGCCACAGTCTGGAGACCTCTGGGAGAACACTGGACGTCAGAAGCCTTCACTGCCTGGACGTCAGCACCTGGGTAGCTCTGGCCATGCCTGCCCAGGTGCCCAGGTATTGCCCGCTGATGTGGCCAAAGTCCTTTTACCTACTTCTTTGTCTTACCTGAAGAAATCTGTGTGTGTGGAGGCTTATGTGGATAGTGGCTCAGAAGGCAATTTCATAGATTTCCTGGTAGCAAGAAATCTTGGTGTACCACTGCTAAGGCTTAATGCGCCCATTAAAACCACTGCTATTAATGGCACTCCTATCATCCAGAATGGAGTGGAGTTTGTCACTGAGGAAATATCAATGTCAGTGGGATCGTTACATGCTGAACATGTGTCATTTTTTGTTATCCATAATATATCATCCGCTGTTATTCTGGGTATGCCATGGTTACGCAAACATAATCCAGTCATTGACTGGCACTTGGGTGATATCGTGCCTGGAGCCCAGAGTGTCAGGATAATTGTATATCGCTATCAGTGAACCAAGTTAAAATCACACCTCCCCCCTTTGTACCCTATGCATTCAGTGATTATGAGGATGTATTTTCTGTATTGGAATCAGAGAAATTACCCCCTCGTAGAAAGTACGATTGCCCCATAGACTTAGTACCGGATTCTCACCTCCCTAAGGGGAGAATATTTTACCTCTCTGGTCCAGAACGTCAGGCCATGAAAGACTACATAACAGACAGTTTGCAAAAAGGGTTTATTAGACCATCCACCTCACCAGTGGGGGCCGGGTTCTTTTTTGTGGAAAAGAAAGATGGTGGTCTCAGACCTTGCATTGATTACCGTGAGTTAAACGCAATCACTGTGAAAAAACAGTATTCGCTTCCACTCATTCCTGATCTTTATAATCAGCTGTTGGGAGCCCGTTGGTTTACTAAACTTGACCTCCGAGGAGCATATAATCTTGTCCGTATAAGAAAGGGAGATGAGTGGAAGACCGCGCTTAACACACCCCTCGGCCACTTTGAGTATCTCATAATGCCGTTCGGGCTCAGTACTGCACCTGCAGTGTTTCAGAATTTTGTGAACGAGATTTTCAGAGATATTAGAGGTGTTTATGTGGTCATTTATTTGGACGACATCCTGATTTACTCTTCTGACATTGTGACTCACGTCCAACACGTCTGCTCTGTCCTCCAGAGACTCAGAGAGCATTCTTTATTCGCCAAACTAGAGAAATGTGTCTTCATGACACAGGAGATACAGTTTCTGGGGTATATTTTGTCGGCTAAAGGGTTCGCATGGATCCTTCTAAAATTCAACCCATTAAGGAATGGGTACAACCCGAGTCTCTAAAGGCACTGCAGCGATTTTTGGGTTTCGCTAACTACTATCGTAAATTTATTAAAGGTTTTTCCGAGATAGCCAAACCACTCACTGATTTGACTCGGAAAGGGGCGGATGTGGTTAACTGGAAGCCTGAAGCACTTCATGCATTTTCTGCCTTAAAGAAATGTTTTTCCTCTAACCCGATATTGGTTCAGCCTGCTCTGGACCGCCCCTTTATTGTAGAGGTAGATGCCTCTGAAGTTGGAGTCGGAGCAGTGCTATCGCAAGGCACTGCATCCCTCACTCAACTTCGTCCGTGTGCCTTCTTTTCCCGAAAATTCTCTTCCACGGAGGGGAATTATGATATAGGTAATCGGGAATTGTTGGCAATCAAATGGGCCTTTGAGGAATGGCGCCACTTCCTCGAAGGTGCCAAACATAAGATCACTGTAATTACTGACCACAAGAACCTGACCTACTTGGAGTCAGCAAAAAGACTGAATCCTAGACAGGCAAGGTGGGCCTTGTTCTTTTCTAGGTTTTATTTTGTGATTACTTTTCGACCGGGTACTAAAAATGTAAGGGCTGATGCCCTTTCTCGAAGTTTTTGCCCCTCACAGGTCGAGGACTCTGAACCGACTCCAATACTAGCCAAGGGAATTGTTATTTCAGCTGTATCCTTGGATCTTCTGGAAGAAATCCGTAGATCCCCAGAACAGGCACCTGACACTACTCCTTCCCAAAAACTATTTGTTCCGGCCACATTCCGCCTTCAAGTTCTGAAGGAATCACATGATTCCGTCCTTGCAGGGCAACCAGGCATCAAAAACACCATCAGACTTGTAACTAGGAATTTTTGGTGGCCAACTGTAGTAAAGGACTGTAAGGACTATGTACTGGCCTGTGAAACCTGTGCTCGCGCTAAGTCTCCCCATAATCTCCCTGCCGGGTGGCTCCGGTCCCTGCCTGCCCCTGAGAGTCATTGGACCCATATCTCCTTGGACTTTATTACTGATCTGCCACTCTCAGAAGGGAAGACGTGTACCTGGGTGGTGGTGGATAGATTAAGCAAGCAGTGTCATTTTGTTCCTCTGTCCGGATTACCTAATTCCGAGACCCTGAGCAAATTATTCATTACTCATGTTGTGCGATTGCATGGTATTCCTGTGAATATTGTGTCCGATAGGGGCACCCAGTATGTTTCGAAATTTTGGAGGGCATTTGTAAACGAATTGGAATGGAATTGTCCTTTTCCTCTGCCTATCACCCTGAAACCAATGGTCAAACCGAATGCACCAACCAAGCGCTTGAGCAGAATCTACGTTGTTATGTCTCTGAGCATCAGTCCGATTGGGTGGAACACCTACCGCTAGCAGAGTTTGCCATGAATAATCAGTACCAGGAGTCCATCAAGACTACCCCTTTCTACTGTAATCATGGGCTGCACCCACGTTTTGGTTCGTTCTCTTCTAGGATGTCAGATGTCCCTGGGGTAGAAAGGACCGTAGACCAGTTAAAAACTATCTGGTCAGAAGTCAACATAAACTTGAAAGGGGCTCAGACTAGACAGGCTTCGTCTGCTAATAGACGGCGCTCCAAGGGCCCAGACCTGGGAGTTGGGGACAAAGTTTGGCTTTCTACCAGGAATATTAAGCTCATAGTGCCATCTGCCAAACTAGGTCCCAGGTTTATTGGTCCGTATGAAATTATTGAGGTGATTAATCCAGTAGCCTTTCGTCTGAAGCTCCCTCAATCATTTAAACTGCCCAATGTATTCCATAAGTCCCTTCTAAAATTGTACCGCTCTCCGATTCATCCTGTCCAGTCCCCTCCTCCTCCGGTTTTGGTAGGGGGTGCTTTGGAATACAAAGTCCAAAGGATCCTTGATTCCCGTTTAGTGAGAGGATCCGTGCAGCATCTGGTGCATTGGAAGGGCTATGGTCCGGAGGAAAGGTCCTGGGTGCCTGCCAGTAACGTCCATGCCAAGGGTTTGATCAGGAAGTTTCATCTCCTTCATCCCAACAAACCGGGTTTTGAGGGTTCAGAGGCCCCTCTTAGAGGAACGGGTACTGTCACTGGATTCAGTGGCTGGTGTTCCTGCCTCGGCCGCTGGGAGGCGCCGGACTCCTTCGGCTGGTGGTAGCGGTGATAGGAGAGCGGTATCCTCATATGGTTTCGCTCCTTTGACGCCGGCCTGTCGCTGCGCATCGCCATGTTTCGCCTGTGGGTAATGTTGGCGACAGAGAAGGGGTACCTGCGCAGGCGTCTGGTGGGCGTAGGCTTCGCTCTTCTGTCAGAGGTGAAATGGTTGGTGTCAGTCATGCATCACCATCTGGCCTGGTTCTGGGGGCGGTCCAGATGAGGTCATCAGACTGTGAGCCTGTGAGAGGTAGCCATGCCCTTCAAATGCCTTGGAGCCTGGCTTGTAGGCCGCCAGATATAGTCTTGGTTTCCCCAGTGTGCTAGTTTGTTTTGCTATTGTATTTCTGACCTTTGCCTGGATTTCTGACTGTTTTACTGCCTGCCGATTTTGTACCTTTGCTGCCCGCCTGGTTTTGACTTTAACTTTAGCCTGAATTTCTGACCCTTCTACTGCCTGCCGATTTTGTATCTTTGCTCCCTCCTGGTTTTGACCCTTGGACTTCTGACTACGCATTTGGTCTCGCTTTTTATTCCCTTCCTAGCGTCCTTCCTACTCCGGTCCACTGCTCTCATAGGCAGCTACCCCCTGGGCTTCGCTATAATTCCAGATCCTTGTATAGGGGTAAAGGGTCTCTGGGTTTCTTGGGGTGCTGTCTTACCTGCAGTTCAGACCTGCAGTGGGCGGACGTCACATTGGTAATGTATATGCAGGAGCTGGGCTGGAGGCCGGGCCTTAAGTATATACAGATGCTGGGCTGGGGCTGGTGATGTATACAGGTACTTGGCTGGGGCTGGTGATGTATATACAGGTGCTGGGCTGGTGATGTATATACAGGTGCTGGGCTGGTGATGTATATACAGGTGCTGGGTGGTGATGTATATACAGGTGCTGGGCTAGGGCTGGTGATGTATATACAGGTGCTGGGCTGGTGGTATATATACAGATATACAGGTGCTGGGCTGGTGATGTATATACAGATATACAGCTGCTGGGGCTGGTGATGTATATACAGATATACAGGTGCAGGGGCCGATGATGCATATAAAGGTTCTGGGCCGGGCCTTACGTATATACAGGTGTTGGACTAGGGCTGGTGATGTATACAGGTGCTGGGCTGGTGATGTATATACAGACCGTCCGACCGTCCTGGGTTGGGGCTTGTGACGTATACAGGGGCTGGCTGGCCTGGTGGTGATGTATATACAGGTGCTGGGCTGGGGCTGATGTATATACAGGGACTGGGCTGGGGCTGATGTATACTCAGGGGCTGGGCTGGTGATGTGTATACAGATATACAGGTGCTGGGCTGGTGATGTATATACAGGTGCTGGGCTGGTGATATATATACAGGTGCTTGGCTGGTGATGTATATACAGGTGCTGGGGCTGGTGATATATATACAAATATACAGGTGCTGGGGCTGGAGATGTATATAAAGGTGCTGGGCCGGGCCTTAATTATATACAGGTACTGGGCTGGGGCTGGTGACGTATACAGGGGCTGGTCAATTTTCGTTTCATTCACCTTTTTTGTTCTAAAATTTTACAACCTGAACAACCATGGCTTGCCCCCCCCCTAGTTTTGATCCTGGGTATGCCCATGTCTTGACATAACCCTCTCCTTGGCTTTATTTGGTCCATGTTCGGTGTGGTGTACACCATGATACCAAACAGCACAGTGACTACTTTTCACTGTTTAAATAGGCAGACAAACTGATTACACATTTGTAGACACCTGTGTTGCTAATTATAGGACACAGCTCAGTTTTAAATGACCCTATGGTTAAATTATTTTCAATCCCTTCTAAGGGTGCCATCATTTTTGTCCAGGTCACGTTGATATATATATTTTTTTTAAACCACAATTCAAAGGAAGTTGACATTCAGTGAATAAAAAATTAATCTGAGTTCTAAGATATTTCAGTGACCAATGTTATTTTTTCATACTTTAATATAAGTGTACCAATGATTTTGTCCATATATATATATATACAGTACAGAACAAAAGTTTGGACACACCTTCTCATTCAACGATTTTTCTGTATTTTCATGAGTGTGAAAATCGTAGAATCACACTGAAGGCATCAAAACTATGAATTAACACATGTGGAATTTTACATTACACTTTACAAAAAAGTGTGAAACAACAGAAAATATGTCTTATATTCTAGGTTCTTCAAAGTAGCCACCTTTTGCTTTGATTACTGCTTTGCACGCAGAAAAGGTGAACGGATGGACTCTACATGCCTGGTTCCCACAGTGAAGCATGGAGGAGGTGGTGTGAAGATGTGGGGGTGCTTTGCTGGTGACACTGTTGGGGATTTATTCAAAATTGAAGGCATACTGAACCAGCATGGCTACCACAGCATCTTTCAGCAGCATGCTATTCCATCCAGTTTGCGTTTAGTTGGACCATCATTTATTTTTCAACAGGGCAATGACCCCAAACACACCTCCAGGATGTGTAAGGGCTATTTGACCAAGAAGGAGAGTGTTGGGGTGCTATGCCAGATGACTTGGCCTCCACAGTCACCAGACCTGAACCCAATCGAGATGGTATGGGGTGAGCTGAACCGCTCACGGCTTCAATTTTGAATAATCCCCAACAGTGTCACCAGCAAAGCACCTCCACACCATCACACCACCTCCTCCATGCTTCACGGTGGGAACTAGGCATGTAGAGTCCATCCGTTCACCTTTTCTGCGTGCAAAGCAGTAATCAAAGCAAAAGGTGGCTACTTTGAAGAACCTAGAATATAAGACATATTTTCTGTTGTTTCACACTTTTTTGTAAAGTGTAATGTATAATTCCACATGTGTTAATTCATAGTTTTGATGCCTTCAGTGTGATTCTGCAATTTTCAGTCATGAAAATACAGAAAAATCTTTGAATGAGAAGGTGTGTCCAAACTTTTGGTCTGTACTGTATATATACAGTATATATGCATCGTATATATGCATGAATTACACCTGCAATAGATGCATGTTCAGTTTTGACACTGATTTATCACAAGAAATTTTTATTGTTTTAACCAAATGATAATGAAGATGTTGAATGTGTATTGCTTACATTGATTACATTGCTTAGCCATTGCTTACTGTCTATTGTCATGGCTGTGGGAAGATAAATGCAATTTATAGGCAAATCTTTTTAAAGGTTTGTATGATAATTTTATTTATAAAGAATATACAATTTTTAATAATTGATGGATTCTTTCCTTCATATTTTGCGTGCTAGTAAACAGCTGTTTTTTTTCTTTTTTATGTTTTGCTGTTTTTCCTTAGTTTTTTAGGATGAGAATTTAATATTTATTGTTTTGATTAAAAATTGATATCACAATACAGCCATTAAGCCTTATTTTTTTCATTTATTATATTGATGAATCTTGTCTTCCTTTTTTTGCTGAAATGTGACTTGTTACTTTAGAAAGATCTAAAGAGGCTCTCAGAAAGAAGACTTATTAGTGTAGAAAAGGATTTTAAAAGATTACCAACCTAGTGGACATCAATTGTTCTAGTGTGCACTTGTGGCACCCCAGAAGATCGGTTGCCACAGTAACCTTGCCTCCCTCTAGGGAGAGTGATGTCATGCCTGAAAGCAAGGAAGGATCCCTTTAACAGGTAACACAGCATACAACAGCTTTCTTACTCCAGACCAGAAGGGGGAGCTCTTACACCTGATTTCAGGAGAGCCCCTCTAGAACATTCTGGCTGGGGGAGGAGTTAGGGAGTCTGGCTGTAGGGTTGAGAGAGGTAAGATGAGTGGAGACTAGCTGGGGAAAGAGGAGCTATAGAGAGCTCACTCCCAGGTCTGAGCGCCAGAAACCGGACCCCGGAGTCCGAGGCTGAGTGGGTAACTAAACTCCCAGCAGCAGAATCCGGAGGGCAGAAGACAGCAGGTCCTCTGTCCCTACTAAGACTCGACTACACAGCAGCAGCACATGTGAGCCGGAGACTCCATAGCTGAGAGATTCCTGAAGCAGGTTACAGCTGTCTGATATGAGAGTGAAGTTCTACTTAGACAAGAGACAGAGAAAGGAACTTGAACAGAGCTTATAGCAACAAGTGCCTCAGAGAATAGCGCTAGAAAGGAGACCTCACATCTCACCTGAAATAAGGAGATTCCAAATTGCTTTCAGGCCGACCGACTCCAGCACAATCTGTAACCTGATCCCTGGACACTTTGCCTGCAAAAACTATGAGTAAAGCTTTGGAAACTGCATCTGACTATGTCCTCTCAAGTTCTTCCTGCGGCACCCACTCCACACTGCTACATCTCCCAGCACCATTACTTTCTACAACATCTTCCTGCCCTGAGACAACCAGCTTCACCTGTGGGAAGCTATTCCAACACTGCTGCATCACCACCAGTCTCAGAGGATCTGTACTGCAGTGCTGGTCACCTCTGACCAGAAACCACAGGTGGCGTCACGAACATTATACTACAAACTCTATCATCCCCTGTAAATATCCCCCTTTTATTGGACACCCAGGGCCACGGACCGGGTCACTGCTGCCGTGACACATCCCTTTAAGACACCGGCCCGGTACCGAGTATCCCACTGCCCTGGTGGGCGATCCACACTGTTCCACAGATAGAAAGGTTTTCAAACTATCATCTTTCCCAGGCCACACTGTACCAGCAAGTTCAGCTTTGGAGATTGTGACGCGCACCACATCGGTGGTACCAGGGCTATGGGGTACTCGGCACCGAGCCCATTGATTTCTATGGGAGTTGTCACTGGCAGCAGAGCTCGGTCCGTGGCCCTGGCGGTCATGCAATGGGGGAATATTTACAGGGGATTGTAAAGATAGTTTGTGACGCCACCTGTGGTTTCTGATCTGATTGACCAGCGCTGCAGGGTAGATCTCTGAGGGGATGTTATGGCAGCTAGATGTTAAGTCCCCCACAGGTGGGACTGGTCCCTCAAAGTCTATGGTGGTGATGCAGGGTGCAGATAAGAATTCAGTCTCACACAATGCAGTCTCTTTCCATACCTTTACTTGTAGATGTTGCAGGTATGTCCCGGGAAGCTGGTTAGGTTGGAGAATGCACATTCAGGAAAACTGTTGAGCAGGTTAGAGGCCTCCTTTATCCTTTTAATGTGTGTGAGTACAACTTGCATAAAGTCAAGTGCAACTCTTTTAATAGCAACTACGCCCGGCCAACATTGTAGTGGAGCCTTCTATGTCTCTGATTATCAGATGTTGAGAGAACTAAGTCCTTACTTTTGTCGTGCACTGACTCAAAGTCCCCGTTCTCCCTGACTCCGGTTACGTATCAGCGCTTAGGGCTACCTTCTGCGACTTGAAGTCCAGAAAGGCCTCCGGTTTTCTTATTACTAGACGTGAAGTACTAGCAATGCTTCGGACCCCGGTGTCCGGTTTAATTGAGTGAGGGTGATTTGTCCCTTTGTCACTCTTACTTCTCCACTCGCCCTTCGCCCTGCTCTCGCCCTTAACATAAGCACGTGTAGCAATGGTATAAAGGTCAGCTTTCCTTCAGTGCTCACTGACCTGTTCTCAGTTGACTCGTTGGTATAACTGCTGTAATTCCTTTCCTTCTTTCCTTCACAGAACTCTGTCCAGAGCAGCTCACAGGACGCTTCGTCAGACTGTATTTACGCTGTAGCTCTGAGAGTCACTTTCCACTTTCTTAGGAACACAGGCAGCTTGTTCTGAGTAGCAGGTTAAGGGGTAGCTCTGACTAGGCTAAGATGATTCACTTCACCCGTACTAGCCTCCACTTTCTTATCAGATGAGCTACACAAGCTCTATGTGGGTTCAGTCTTCTCTCCTCTCCCTCCAAGACTAATCTGATCTTCTCTGTCCAAAGACAGGAACTTGAATGGGATGACTCACTCCTGAGCCACCCTAGGCTTGACTGACTAACTTTGCTACATCACACTACTTAAATAGTCTAATATGCCTCTAGTGGCAATGCTGAGAAGTGTGCGTGAATGAATATCAGGCTTTACAGTTACCTTCCTGTGCATTTTCCAGGAGACATGTGTGCCTTGCGAAGCTGGGCCACACATCCCCCCTAGTTAAACTCAGCACTCCCGGGCTGAAATAGAAAAGAAAAACATTTTTGTTTTGCATATAACATCAACATAATAACTCATCCCTTGCGGGAGGTAAGGACTCTTGAACGTTACAATTTGTACATAGATCAGTAGAAAATTATCAAAATACTTTTCAATAAATATACACAGTATAAGACAAGATTCTTGTGGAGGACCCGCACCAAAAACCTCCCACGTGGGTCCTGGGTGGGCTGCAGGACTTCATTGCTGCAGACCTCACTCTAGGCCACACCATACGGGTTTTTCTTCAGAGGTAGTTTAGGTTTTATGTAAAACCAAAATGGGGCACCGAAGTGCGAACTATTTACAATAAAGTTTTTGGGCTGGCAAAGTCCACAGCCACGCAGTCCTTTGCATGATAAAACATTTTTCACATGTCAAGAGAAATCACATTTCACTTTAACTCTTTACATTTCTATACTTCACTTTACCCAACTGGGGTATTCTATTTAAAATTATGCAACTATGCGAACATCATCAAATATTATCAACATTTCAATAACAGCAGGCACCTGTCCAGGTGCAGCAATACTTCATCAACTATTTACAGTACTGAAACCTTGTCCAGGTTAGACATTTACTTAGCTTGGGGTGACACCTGGTGGCGGTGCCAGCACAGGACCGTTCCTATCCACGGGCCCAGTGCCTAGCACCAGGATCATCGACTCCACCATCGGATCATGTCTAGCCCCCAGCCGCCGCTGCCCCTGCACAGTACCTCTCATCTGCTGCATCCGCTGCTGGGACAGGCGGCGCTCAGCACATCCAGGTGCGGGAGTCGGCTCGTCCCGGTTCTCCAGGCCGCAGGGCCTGTCCTTCTCCGGCGATGCTTGTGGCAGGCACGGATCTTGTGCGGCGGTGTGAGAAGACGTTCCTCTGTGGGCTCCTCCATGGAGCCGGGTGCCTCCGCTGTGGTGCCAGTTTTGATGTCGGGATCCTCCTCTGCTCCAGGTACGGTATCTGGTTCCGGGCCTAGCTGGCGTTCCGGTCCGGGCAAGGCCTCGGCCAGATTTCAGACTCTGCTTCAGGTGGCGCCGGTGGCAGACCCGCGGGCGGTGTAGGGAGCGGTCGGCTCTGCTGCAGCCGCAGCTTCAGAGCCCTCCAGCTTCGCTCCATTTCCTCCACTTCAGCGCGGTGCCGGGCCAGATACAGCAGGACAGCATCCACTTCTTCTTCAATGGAGAGGGTCAGCTTCTCCAGGTCACAACGGATCTCTCTTGCAGTGGGGCAGGCTCGGACATTGCAACGGCACTTAGACAGGGCGCCCATCGCTTTCGCGCCACAGGGGGGGTACGCCCACGAAGGCACGCCCACCTTCTTCACCAGCGCCTCAGGGCGCGAATATGGCGGCAAAATGGCGGAAAATGGCGCCAAAAATCACAAAACGCTACACAGTCTTTTTGCACAAAACAGTTCAATAGGCACACAGGACTCACAAATTTGCAAGCTTCGAATCCTGTTCGTGACGCCAAAAGATGACGCGCACCACATCGGTGGTACCAGGGCTATGGGGTACTCGGCACCGAGCCCATTGATTTCTATGGAGTTGTCACTGGCAGCAGAGCTCGGTCCGTGGCCCTGGCGGTCATGCAATGGGGGAATATTTACAGGGGATTGTAAAGATAGTTTGTGACGCCACCTGTGGTTTCTGATCTGATTGACCAGCGCTGCAGGGTAGATCTCTGAGGGGATGTTATGGCAGCTAGATGTTAAGTCCCCCACAGGTGGGACTGGTCCCTCAAAGTCTATGGTGGTGATGCAGGGTGCAGATAAGAATTCAGTCTCACACAATGCAGTCTCTTTCCATACCTTTACTTGTAGATGTTGCAGGTATGTCCCGGAAGCTGGTTAGGTTGGAGAATGCACATTCAGGAAAACTGTTGAGCAGGTTAGAGGCCTCCTTTATCCTTTTAATGTGTGTGAGTACAACTTGCATAAAGTCAAGTGCAACTCTTTTAATAGCAACTACGCCCGGCCAACATTGTGGTGGAGCCTTCTATGTCTCTGATTATCAGATGTTGAGAGAACTAAGTCCTTACTTTTGTTGTGCATTGATCAAAGTCCCCGTTCTCCCTGACTCCGGTTACGTATCAGCGCTTAGGGCTACCTTCTGCGACTTGAAGTCCAGAAAGGCCTCCGGTTTTCTTATTACTAGACGTGAAGTACTAGCAATGCTTCGGACCCCGGTGTCCGGTTTAATTGAGTGAGGGTGATTTGTCCCTTTGTCACTCTTACTTCTCCACTCGCCCTTCGCCCTGCTCTCGCCCTTAACATAAGCACGTGTAGCAATGGTATAAAGGTCAGCTTTCCTTCAGTGCTCACTGACCTGTTCTCAGTTGACTTGTTGGTATAACTGCTGTAATTCCTTTCCTTCTTTCCTTCACAGAACTCTGTCCAGAGCAGCTCACAGGACGCTTCGTCAGACTGTATTTACGCTGTAGCTCTGAGAGTCACCTTCCACTTTCTTAGGAACACAGGCAGCTTGTTCTGAGTAGCAGGTTAAGGGGTAGCTCTGACTAGGCTAAGATGATTCATTTCACCCGTACTAGCCTCCACTTTCTTATCAGATGAGCTACACAAGCTCTATGTGGGTTCAGTCTTCTCTCCTCTCCCTCCAAGACTAATCTGATCTTCTCTGTCCAAAGACAGGAACTTGAATGGGATGACTCACTCCTGAGCCACCCTAGGCTTGACTGACTAACTTTGCTACGTCACACTACTTAAATAGTCTAATATGCCTCTAGTGGCAATGCTGAGAAGTGTGCGTGAATGAATATCAGGCTTTACAGTTACCTTCCTGTGCATTTTCCAGGAGACATGTGTGCCTTGCGAAGCTGGGCCACACATCTGCAATTGACAGAAAGCCAACTAGGCTAAAGACAGAGGCTAACATGCATAATGCTTAGTGACATACAAGGATTGTAGTGTAATAACTGAGCAATCTGGAGATTGGATGTTTAAGTCCCTTCGCAGAATGAAACAAAAAAGTAAAAAAAACATAGGTCAAAAAGAGGTTTTGAAATAAAAAATGTTATTGGCCTGAATGCAATAACACAAAAGTGTTTTTATTCTGAAAAAGAAAAACATAAAAAAATCTACATACATTTGCCACTAACGTACTAAAGTAGCTATCATAGGAAATATATATTATCATTTAATTTATACTGTGCTGTAAACAAACCCTTCAAAACTGACAAAATATTTGTTGTCTTTAACCTCCTACCTCCTAAATTAAAAACATTGAAAGGATTCTATCATCCCCAAAATGATAACTAAACCACTTATACCGATATATAGAGGTCTTAGCCCCTATAAAAGTCCTATTTGTAGAATATGTTTTATAGGCTTAGTTGGCATATACTACAATTCATTTTGTATGTAAATGAGGGGGCTTTGGTGTACCCTGGGTCAAGTGCTCAATGTCCATTACGCCCCCACAATTTGATACTGATCACTGTGAACTCTGTATTCTATAACTTCACTCAAATAGTGCTGTATCTCACGGCTAGCTCCTGTCTGTAGTACTGTACTGAGCAGGGGCCACAGACAGAACCCAGGGATGAAAAGCGTCACTGATACTATATGAGCACAGCTGCAGTGTCCATGCAGAGGTTCAGATTCGCTAATTGCGACTAGCACTGTCAATCAAGATATGTCAATCAGTGATTGCACATCCGGATAGACACTGCAGCTGCACTCACATAGTGTCATTGCCACACTCTTATCTCTAGCTCTTGTTTGTGGCTGATGGAAGCTAGCAATGGGACCTAGCTATAACATTATGTGGCTGCATATATCAGTGCTTGAGCGCTGTCAGCCAAGGTATGCTCAATATGCAAATTTGTGAAGCATTTTGGCACACTGAATCCTTTGCAAAACTAAGGGTGCACCAAAACCTCCTCATTTTCATACAAAATAAATAGTTTTTTATGCCAACCAAACCACTATATGTATGAACTACAGATATGATTTACAGTACAAAGGGGCCAATTTCCCTACATATCTGTATAAGTGGTTTAGTTAGCCTTTCGGGGTCGACAGACTCACTTTAAACAATATATTATACTAGATGGAGGCCTGATGCTATCGCATCGGGAGGGCGGTAATGTCACGATGGGGGCAGGCTTTGCAGCTGTTGCTCTTCAAGAGTCTCATTTGCCTGTTGTTGTCTTCGACTTTGTGCCTTTGCTGTTTCCTTTCATTGTCATTGGCATACTTTTTAGGAGGAGCCATGTTGGCGTTGATATTTGCTTTTTAAAGGGGTTTTCCCACGAACGAAAGTTCATTTTAAAAAATGCCTGCGTCTGACCATGTACAGAACATACCACAGCTCCTGGGCAGGGGAAGAAGCAAAAGACAATACTGACATTACAGCAGGAGATCGCAGAAGATACATTTTGTGAGGTAAAATATTGTTTAAAAACAGTCAGTGAAATATTTTACCTTACAAAATGAATCCTTTGTGATCCGCTGCTGTAATGTCAGTATTGTCTTTTGCTTCCTCCACTGCCCAGGAGATGTGGTATGCTCCGTACACTGCCAGACACAGACAATTTTTAAAATGAACTTTCGTTCGTGGGGAAACCCCTTTAATGTGACCGACTTCCTCTGCCTGTAGACACATTGCGCATCTGCAGCCGGGATCAGCCGAAGGATTCATTGCGCCTGCGCAGAAATCGCACAGGCACAGTAAATAAGACCGTCACCATCTTTGTGCAGACAGATAGTGGCGGTCACATTAAAACTGCACATGTTCTCCTCCTGTACAAAGATGACGGTGGTCAGTGAATCATTCCACTGATCCCGGCGGCAGCGTGTTCGCGATGGTGTTCTGCTCGTGGTACCGCGCAAGAGTCTGCGTACGGTGTATACAGTGTGTATGTGTGTGTGTGGTGCTTACGGCATACACAAATAATAATAATAATCTTTATTTATATAGCGCCAACATATTCCGCAGCGCTTTACAGTTTAACAGTTTCAAAACACAAGTCATAAGTTACAACGTTAACAATACAATAATTAAAGCAAAATAAGACGACCCTGCTCGTGAGAGCTTACAATCTACAATGAGGGTGGGGGGGATACAAAGTACAGATGTGTATATACAATGGTGCATTTACAATGATGGTCCAGCCATCTTGAGGGAGTGAGGGATGGATGGATGGAGATAGTGAATGGGCTACACACACACACTTACACATAGAATGACTTTGATAAGTGAATGTGATAGGCCGCTCTGAACAAATGTGTTTTGAGGGAGCGCCTGAAACCATGCAAATTGTGGATAGTCCTAATTTCTTGGGGTGGAGCATTCCAGAGGATTGGCGCAGCGCGAGAGAAGTCTTGGAGTCGGGAGTGCGAGGTACGGAATAGTGCAGAGGTTAGTCGAAAGTCGTTTGCAGAGCGCAGCAGTCGGTTAGGCCGATAGATAGAAATGAGGGAGGAGATGTAGGGGGGTGCTGCACTGTAGAGAGCTTTGTGGGTGAGAACAAGTGCTTTGAATTGGATCCTATAATGAATGGGCAGCCAGTGTAAGGACTGGCGAAGAGCGGACACATCCGAGAACCGATTAGCCAGATAGATGACCCTGGCTGCAGCATTAAGGATGGACTGGAGAGGGGATAATCGAGTAATGGGGAGGCCAAGTAATAGAGCGTTGCAGTAGTCCAGGCGGGAGTGGATCAGGGCGACAGTGAGGGTTTTTGTTGTTTCCATGGTGAGAAAAGGGCGGATTCTAGAGATGTTCTTTAGGTGTAGGCGGCAAGAGCGGGCAAGAGATTGTATATGGGAGGCGAAGGAGAGATTGGTGTCAAACATAACACCCAGACAGCGAGCCTGCTGCCGGGGTGTTATTATGGTGCCGCCCACGGAGAGGGAAATGTCAAATTTAGGGAGATTAGTAGACGGCGGGAGTGTGTGTGTGGTGCGTACGGCGTATATAGTGTGCGTGTGGGGCTTACGGCGTATACAGTGTGTGTGTGTGGTGCGTACGGCATATACAGTGTGTGTGTACGGAGTATACAGTGTGTGAGTGGTGTGTACAGTGTATACAGTGTGTGTGTGGTGCATACGGCACATACAGTGTGTGTGTATGTGTGTGTGGCGTGTACGGCATATACAGTGTGTGTGTGTGGTGCATACGGCGTATACAGTGTGTGTGTGTGTGTGCGTGTGGAAACCTGTGGCTAATGGGTTATTTGTGGTCTGCATAATTTGTTTATTGGGTGGTTAGTGCTATATATATGAGTCATTGAGATTTGTACAATTTTATTTTTGATGTTTGACACTTACATACATCACTTTTTGTGATATGGAATGTATTCAATTGATTTGCGCAGGCTCATTGTTTGCTGGATGCTTTGTGCTTTCAGTAATGTTGTTGGATACGCAAATACATAATTTTTTGTGATGTGGAATGTATTAGATTGTTTTGGGCATGCGCGTTGCCTGCCGGAAGTCTTGTTTTTTCATTTTTTTGCTGTTTGACACGCAAGCACAACACTTCCTGTGTTGTGGAACTCATTGGATCAATCCACGCATGCGCATTGATTGACGGATGTTTTGTTCCGGTATTTGACACGCAAATACATCTTTTCCTGTATTGTGGAACGCATAGGATGATTTTGCGCATGCGCATTGATTACCGGACATTTCTTCGCTCCACCTGACTGCAAACACTCAGCTGGCGCCGCTCACATGTGTCGGCGTTTGCTGAGTGATCAGCGACAGGACCAAAACATCACTGCTCTAGAGGAGATATGCATGGAGGAATGGGCCAACATACCACCGACAGTGTGTGCCAACCTTGTGAAGACTTACCGAAAACGTTTGACCTCTGTCATTGCTAACAAAGGATATATCACAAAATATTGATTTGAACTTTTGTTAATGACCAAATACTTATTTTCCTCAATAATTTGCAAAATAAATCTTGCCAAATCAGACAAGGTGATTTTCTGGATTTGTTTTCTCATTTTGACTTTCATAGTTGTGGTCTACCTATGATGTCAATTACAGGCCTCTCTCATCTTTTTAAGTGGGAGAACTTGCACAATTGTTGGCTGACTAAATACTTTTTTTCCCCACTGTATGTGTGTAGCCCTGGTGTGAAGGCACACGCAGTACCCTGGAGGATGTGCGGAGAGGTAACAGTTTAATGCTCAATAAACATTCACTCCATCACACACTTAGACACACCCATAGGTTATATAGGCTAGTGACAGTCAGCTCAGGCAGTCTGTTTCCTGTCCTCAGACAGAGAGAAGTCAGTCTGTTTCCTGTCCTCGGACAGAGAGAGAAGTCAGTCTGTTTCCTGTCCTCGGACAGAGAGAGAAGTCAGTCTGTTTCCTGTCTTCGGACAGAACAGTGAGTGTGCAGTCTGTGCAGGAAGAAAGAGGAGTCAGCAGCAGAACCTTCAGTCGCCTGTCCCAAGGACAGTGGAGTTCAGTCGACGTGCTCCTGAACTAGAAGATTACTGAGCCTCTGTTAGCGAGCTCTGGGAAGAAGTAAGAAGGGATTAACCTGCATGGCCTTTGGAAGTGTGGAGTGCTTATGCTACAAGCGCGGACAGGGCGAAAGGCACAGTGGAAAGGATTCTAAAAGTGCCTTAAGGATTGAACTATCCGGCATTGATCACCGGTCACTGGGGACCGAAGTATCACTACAGCTTCAGGCGTAGGGATAGAAAAACCAGAGGCTTACTGGACCTTAGGTTACAGAAAGCAGCCCTTGGAGTGTCGGTACGTAACTGGGGTCAGGGAGAGTGGGAACCTGGAGTCACTGCAGGACATCATTAGGAACTCAGCTCTCTCAAAGGAAGGCTCCGACCACAAAACTGACCGGGCAGTACAGCTTTGAAGAAGCTGGAGTTCTTGGAGTGAACTAAGCTTTATGCTAGTTGGACTCATCATATGGAAAGTGAAGGAGGCCCATAACCTGTTCAGCTGTTATCTCAAAGCACATCCTCCACCCGACCAGCCTCCCTGGGACCTGCCTTATCATCTGACAAGTAAAAGGTATGGAAAGACGCTGGATGGTGTGAGACTGCTTCATTTATTTGCACCCTACATCATTATTTCCATAGACTTTGAGGGACCAGTCCCACCTGTAGGGGACCCGACATCTAGCTGCCACACCATCCCCTCAGAGATCTACAGCAGCGCTGGTCTTAGTGATCAGAGAACTACAGGTGGCGTCACGAACTGTATATATACCTATCCCCTGTAAATATACCCCCCAACATACGCCTGACCGCCAGGGCCACAGACCGAGCCACCGCTACCTGTGACAACCCCATAGACTTCCATGGGCTCGGCTCTGAGTACCCCATTGCTCTGGTAAACCACAATTGTGGTGCGGGTCAAACAACTTGGCGTCACGAACAGGATGCGAAACTCGCAAAATTGCGAGCCCTGTGTGCCTGTGGAGGTGTTTTTGTGAAAAAGGACTGTTTGCTATTTTTGGCGCTAAAATCCGCCATTTTGCCGCCAAATTCGCGCCCTCAGGCGCTGGAGAAGAAGGTGGGCGTGGATTCGTGGGCGTGTGCCCCCCTGTGGCGCGAAGAGAATGCCTGCCCTCTCGAAGTGCTATTACAAATGCGATCCTGCCCTACAGCAAAGGAGGTCCGCCTCCTCTTCACCTTCCCTGCGAAGAGGAGGAGACGCAAACCCCGCCTCCACGGAAGAGACCGGACGGCTCTGAAAGAAGAAGAGAGTGTGTTCTGGAACATGATGGAGGCAGGATGTGTGCAGCCGAGCAGGGAAGCGAGGAAGGCAGGCCCCGTTCCCAGTCAAGCTGCCACTAGAACCGGAACCATCTGTGGTCCTGCACCTGCAGCAAGCATTTGCTGGAGATTGGAGAGGAAAATGCCAGATTGAAGAAGATGGTTTTGCAACAACCTGGCAAGGAGGAGATCGAGAGACGCCGGCGTAACCAGATGCAGCGGCGGCTGTGGGACGCGGTGTTCTCTCCCCTCGACGACCCCCACGATTTGAACTACCAAAACTTCTGCTGCCCAAGGCTAAGGAGCAACCGGAGGCTACCCCCAAAAGGACCGACCCTGAACCTACCGATGGAGCGGTGGAAGCGAAGGAGGTTGAGGAGGTACCGCCAGTTCCGGAACGCCCGCCCGGCCAGGAGGCCGCAGTAGATGATCGATCCCCGGTAGGGACACCGGAGGGGTCCTGTCCATCATTACCAGACGTCGACTGGGATGAGATGGCGCGCCTGGATGACGTCGCCTACACCGCCCAGTGGGAATGTGAGTGGCAGCGTCGCGAAGAGGAACAGCGACGCCGGCAGGAGGAAGAGCGGGAAGTGCAGCGGAACCGGCAGCGGCAGCACGAGCAGCTGATTGCGGATAAGGAAAGTGTCCGCAGGGAAAAAGGTACTCTAAGGGAACCGCGGCGGCAGGGGTGTGTGACAGAGTTCCAGCTCCGGAAGGGCTGGGGCTTCATTAGAGAACCGGGCCTCTACCCAGGGGTCTTTGTCAGTCGCAGGGACGTAGAATCCCACCTGCCCATCGGCCATCCCGGGAGGGACCTAATCAATGGGGACATAGTAACCTATACACGGCACTGGGGTATGAAGGGATGGTATGCCCCTTAATGTCACAATCGTCCGTGACCCCGTCCCCGACGCAGGTAACGTCACCATTGCCAGCGCGTCACAGTCTCAATCTACCGCTGCATCAGGCCGTGCCCCGGCATCGCCCCAGGAGAGAATATCACAGTTGGAAGCGCCCCCTGCATACTCTATTCTGCCAGTATCTCGCGCCAAATCGCAAACCGCGACCCCGTTTAAGTCGCAAGTTATACCGCCGGACGTGACGGCACCAGCAGAGATGCCATCAGAATCTTGCAAGGATGACATACCCGTTGCGCCCCTAGTGGTTCGCACGAGGACTGTAGCGACCCAAACCCTGATAGCAGGTCACGACTTGTTGGTCATGGGATCTAAGGATCACGTATTGTTCCAGCCCCGGGTGGAAAGTATAATGGAAGCCTGCAAGAAAATGTGAAGAACGGTAGGACCCAGACAGGGTTTACCGCAACAAAGAAAATGTAGAAAGTTTTGATACAAGAAATAATTGCTGTTTTGCACTTTATTGCTATATATAGGGTTTACGTAGTTTTATATATAACGAGTAGAATACCCGGCTGGGTACAAAGATGAAAATTTTGAAAAGTTAAAGAATTTTGAGAAATAAAGAGTAAGAGTTTTACATATAGAATACTCTGGTTGAGTAAATATCGTTGGATATATCATGTAAATATTGAAGTGAAAAGTATATATATGTGTCCTTTTATTATGTCATGGACTTTGAGGTTGAGGACTGAGCCAGCCCAAAAACTGTATCCTGTAAATAGTTGCACTAAGGTGCATTATATTGGTTTTACATGAAACCACAACTACCTCTGAATATAAAACCCGTGTGGTGTGGCACTGAGCGAGGTCTGCAGCCAGATGTCCTGCAGCCCACCCAGGACCCACGTTGAAGGTTTGGTGCGGGTCCTTCACAAGAATACTGTGTATATATTGAATGCTTGATGCTTTAATACTTTTTGTATTTTCCTACTGTACATAATGCAACGTTTAAGAAATCCTTACCTCCCGGATGGGAAGAGTTTAATGTTATTGTTAATATAAAACAAAATGTCTTCTTGTATTTCACAGCCCGGGAGTGCTGTATTTTACCATGGGGGAATGTGTAGCCCTGGTGTGAAGGCACACGCAGTACCCTGGAGGATGTGCGGAGAGGTAACAGTTTAATGCTCAATAAACATTCACTCCATCACACACTTAGACACACCCATAGGTTTATAGGTAGTGCTCAGTCGGGAGTCTACAGTGAGAGTCAGTCTGTTTCTGTCCTCGGACAGAGAAGTCAGTGCTGTCCTCGAGGGGGTCAGTCTGTTTCCTGTCTTCGGACAGAACAGTGATTGTGCAGTCTGTGCAGGAAGAAAGAGGAGTCAGCAGCAGAACCTTCAGTCGCCTGTCCCAAGGACAGTGGAGTTCAGTCGACGTGCTCCTGAACTAGAAGATTACTGAGCCTCTGTTAGCGAGCTCTGGGAAGAAGAAGAAGGGATTAACCTGCATAGCCTTTGGAAGTGTGGAGTGCTTATGCTACAAGCGCGAACAGGGCGAAAGGCACAGTGGAAAGGATTCTAAAAGTGCCTTAAGGATTGAACTATCCGGCATTGATCACCGGTCACTGGGGACCGAAGTTCACTATAGCTTAGGCTAGGTGATAGAAAAACCAGAGGCTTACTGGACCTTAGGTTACAGAAAGCAGCCCTTGGAGTGTCGGTACGTAACTGGGGTCAGGGAGAGTGGGAACTTGAGTCACTGCAGGACATCATTAGGAACTCAGCTCTCTCAAAGGAAGGCTCCGACCACAAAACTGACCGGGCAGTACAGCTTTGAAGAAGCTGGAGTTCTTGGAGTGAACTAAGCTTTATGCTAGTTGGACTCATCATATGGAAAGTGAAGGAGGCCCATAACCTGTTCAGCTGTTATCTCAAAGCACATCCTCCACCCGACCAGCCTCCCTGGGACCTGCCTTATCATCTGACAAGTAAAAGGTATGGAAAGACGCTGGATGGTGTGAGACTGTTCATTTATTTGCACCCTACATCATTATTTCCATAGACTTTGAGGGACCAGTCCCACCTGTAGGGGACCCGACATCTAGCTGCCACACCATCCCCTCAGAGATCTACAGCAGCGCTGGTCTTAGTGATCAGAGAACTACAGGTGGCGTCACGAACTGTATATATACCTATCCCCTGTAAATATACCCCCCAACATACGCCTGACCGCCAGGGCCACAGACCGAGCCACCGCTACCTGTGACAACCCATAGACTTCCATGGGCTCGGCTCTGAGTACCCCATTGCTCTGGTAAACCACAATTGTGGTGCGGGTCAAACAACTTGGCGTCACGAACAGGATGCGAAACTCGCAAAATTGCGAGCCCTGTGTGCCTGTGGAGGTGTTTTTGTGAAAAAGGACTGTTTGCTATTTTTGGCGCTAAAATCCGCCATTTTGCCGCCAAATTCGCGCCCTCAGGCGCTGGAGAAGAAGGTGGGCGTGGATTCGTGGGCGTGTGCCCCCTGTGGCGCGAAGAGAATGCCTGCCCTCTCGAAAGTGCTATTACAATATGCGATCCTGCCCTACAGCAAAGGAGGTCCGCCTCCTCTTCACCTTCCCTGCGAAGAGGAGGAGACGCAAACCCCGCCTCCACGGAAGAGACCGGACGGCTCTGAAAGAAGAAGAGAGTGTGTTCTGGAACATGATGGAGGCAGGATGTGTGCAGCCGAGCAGGGAAGCGGTGGAAGGCAGGCCCCGTTCCCCAGCCAAGCTGCCACTAGAACCGAACCATCTGTGGTCCTGCACCTGCAGCAAGCCTTGCTGGAGATTGGAGAGGAAAATGCAGATTGAAGAAGATGATTTTGCAACAACCTGGCAATGGAGGAGATCGAGAGACGCCGGCGTAACCAGATGCAGCGGCGGCTGTGGGACGCGGTGTTCTCTCCCCTCGACGACCCCCACGATTTGAACTACCAAAACTTCTGCTGCCCAAGGCTAAGGAGCAACCGGAGGCTACCCCCAAAAGGACCGACCCTGATCCTACCGATGGAGCGGTGGAAGCGAAGGAGGTTGAGGAGGTACCGCCAGTTCCGGAACGCCCGCCCGGCCAGGAGGCCGCAGAGATGATCGATCCCCGGTAGGGACACCGGAGGGGTCCTGTCCATCATTACCAGACGTCGACTGGGATGAGATGGCGCGCCTGGATGACGTCGCCTACACCGCCCAGTGGGAAGTGAGTGGCAGCGTCGCGAAGAGGAACAGCGACGCCGGCAGGAGGAAGAGCGGGAAGTGCAGCGGAACCGGCAGCGGCAGCACGAGCAGCTGATTGCGGATAAGGAAAGTGTCCGCGGGAAAAAGGTACTCTAAGGGAACCGCGGCGGCAGGGTGTGTGACAGAGTTCCAGCTCCGGAAGGGCTGGGGCTTCATTAGAGAACCGGGCCTCTACCCAGGGGTCTTTGTCAGTCGCAGGGACGTAGAATCCACCTGCCCATCGGCCATCCCGGGAGGGACCTAATCAATGGGGACATAGTAACCTATACACGGCACTGGGGTATGAAGGGATGGTATGCCTTAATGTCCAATCGTCCGTGACCCCGTCCCCGACGCAGGTAACGTCACCATTGCCAGCGCATCACAGTCTCAATCTACCGCTGCATCAGGCCGTGCCCCGGCATCGCCCCAGGAGAGAATATCACAGTTGGAAGCGCCCCCTGCATACTCTATTCTGCCAGTATCTCGCGCCAAATCGCAAACCGCGACCCCGTTTAAGTCGCAAGTTATACCGCCGGACGTGACGGCACCAGCAGAGATGCCATCAGAATCTTGCAAGGATGACATACCCGTTGCGCCCCTAGTGGTTCGCACGAGGACTGTAGCGACCCAAACCCTGATAGCAGGTCACGACTTGTTGGTCATGGGATCTAAGGATCACCGTATTGTTCCAGCCCCCGGGGTGGAAAGTATAATGGAAGCCTGCAAGAAAATGTGAAGAACGGTAGGACCCAGACAGGGTTTACCGCAACAAAGAAAATGTAGAAAGTTTTGATACAAGAAATAATTGCTGTTTTGCACTTTATTGCTATATATAGGGTTTACGTAGTTTTATATATAACGAGTAGAATACCCGGCTGGGTACAAAGATGAAAATTTTGAAAAGTTAAAGAATTTTGAGAAATAAAGAGTAAGAGTTTTACATATAGAATACTCTGGTTGAGTAAATATCGTTGGATATATCATGTAAATATTGAAGTGAAAAGTATATATATGTGTCCTTTTATTATGTCATGGACTTTGAGGTTGAGGACTGAGCCAGCCCAAAAACTGTATCCTGTAAATAGTTGCACTAAGGTGCATTATATTGGTTTTACATGAAACCACAACTACCTCTGAATATAAAACCCGTGTGGTGTGGCACTGAGCGAGGTCTGCAGCCAGATGTCCTGCAGCCCACCCAGGACCCACGTTGAAGGTTTGGTGCGGGTCCTTCACAAGAATACTGTGTATATATTGAATGCTTTGATGCTTTAATACTTTTTGTATTTTCCTACTGTACATAATGCAACGTTTAAGAAATTCTTACCTCCCGGATGGGAAGAGTTTAATGTTATTGTTAATATAAAAACAAAATGTCTTCTTGTATTTCACAGCCCGGGAGTGCTGTATTTTACCATGGGGGAATGTGTAGCCCTGGTGTGAAGGCACACGCAGTACCCTGGAGGATGTGCGGAGAGGTAACAGTTTAATGCTCAATAAACATTCACTCCATCACACACTTAGACACACCCATAGGTTATATAGGCTAGTGACAGTCAGCTCAGGCAGTCTGTTTCCTGTCCTCGGACAGAGAGAAGTCAGTCTGTTTCCTGTCCTCGGACAGAGAGAGAAGTCAGTCTGTTTCCTGTCCTCGGACAGAGAGAGAAGTCAGTCTGTTTCCTGTCTTCGGACAGAACAGTGAGTGTGCAGTCTGTGCAGGAAGAAAGAGGAGTCAGCAGCAGAACCTTCAGTCGCCTGTCCCAAGGACAGTGGAGTTCAGTCGACGTGCTCCTGAACTAGAAGATTACTGAGCCTCTGTTAGCGAGCTCTGGGAAGAAGTAAGAAGGGATTAACCTGCATGGCCTTTGGAAGTGTGGAGTGCTTATGCTACAAGCGCGGACAGGGCGAAAGGCACAGTGGAAAGGATTCTAAAAGTGCCTTAAGGATTGAACTATCCGGCATTGATCACCGGTCACTGGGGACCGAAGTATCACTACAGCTTCAGGCGTAGGGATAGAAAAACCAGAGGCTTACTGGACCTTAGGTTACAGAAAGCAGCCCTTGGAGTGTCGGTACGTAACTGGGGTCAGGGAGAGTGGGAACCTGGAGTCACTGCAGGACATCATTAGGAACTCAGCTCTCTCAAAGGAAGGCTCCGACCACAAAACTGACCGGGCAGTACAGCTTTGAAGAAGCTGGAGTTCTTGGAGTGAACTAAGCTTTATGCTAGTTGGACTCATCATATGGAAAGTGAAGGAGGCCCATAACCTGTTCAGCTGTTATCTCAAAGCACATCCTCCACCCGACCAGCCTCCCTGGGACCTGCCTTATCATCTGACAAGTAAAAGGTATGGAAAGACGCTGGATGGTGTGAGACTGCTTCATTTATTTGCACCCTACATCATTATTTCCATAGACTTTGAGGGACCAGTCCCACCTGTAGGGGACCCGACATCTAGCTGCCACACCATCCCCTCAGAGATCTACAGCAGCGCTGGTCTTAGTGATCAGAGAACTACAGGTGGCGTCACGAACTGTATATATACCTATCCCTGTAAATATACCCCCCCAACATACGCCTGACCGCCAGGGCCACAGACCGAGCCACCGCTACCTGTGACAACCCATAGACTTCCATGGGCTCGGCTCTGAGTACCCCATTGCTCTGGTAAACCACAATTGTGGTGCGGGTCAAACATATGTCTACCCTCCTAGGCCCCTTCTTGGTATATATGTCCCCCCATCCATGGCCCCTTTCTGTTATATATGTCCCCCGTTCAGCCTCTGCATAAAAAAGGCAATAAATCATTCTGCCCAGGATGGGGAAAATATATACCTGGAAGGGGCCCAGGATGGGGACATTACTACATAGTGAAGGATGAAACACATATGTGTTTATAGGATTTAGAACACCCATACATCTGACCAACTTATGGAGGGGAGGGGTGAAGCCCAGGTCCAAATTTTGCAGCGGGGTCCATCGGACTCTGGTGCATTGAAAATATCAGACTGCATTCAGATATAATGGAGATGATGGAGAAATGTTGTTCTGCATCTACTCCTGATAGTGTGCTATGGTTCGCTCATCTGAGAAAATTGGATCGCACTATGCTGACATTCTTAGCAGACTTGAATCAGAGTTTTATTGGAGCGTCATTAGCATGATCGATCTGAATCTCTCGTATGAGAGAATCTACGGTCGTGTAACCCTGGCCTATCTGCTTCCTTGATAATATGAAATAGTTAAAAGACTCTTAAAATACTGAATAGATTAACAGCAAGAATTTTTTACCTAAAGCCCCCGTCACACACAGCGATCTCGCTAGCGAGATCGCTGCTGAGTCACTAGTTTTGTGACGCAACAGCGATCTCCCCAGCGATATCGCTGTGTGTGACATTCAGCGACGATCAGCCTCCCTGCTGGGTATCGCTGATCGTCGCTGAATGTCCTGGACATTTTTTTGATCTTTGGTCTCCTGCTGGCCAGCACGCATCACTGCGTGTGGCAGGCAGGAGACCAGCGATCAGCTAGTAACCAAGGTACACATCGGGTTTCCAGGCGCCAGGCGGTGCCTGGAAACCCGATGTGTACCTTGGTTACCAGCTCCCTGCACCAGCGGGCTGGTATCCAACGTACACTGCGGGTAACTAAGCGACGTTACCAGCAGTGTCGCTGTCCTGATTGCTGCCTGAGCTGCCTGTTTGCAGCTCACCAGCGATCATGTAGCGACACACCAGCGATCCTAACAAGTACATATCGTTGTCTGGATCATTGGTGTGTCGCTATGTGTGACGGGGCCCTTAAGCAGTTTCAGAGCGGAAACTACTTGAAAAAGATGTCTAAATCAACATTGCAGGGTAATACAATAGGATCTTGGAGATGGGAAAACCCCTTTAACTTTACAAATAATGCGGCATCTTGATTACCTTTCCCAGAAAGATACTCTAAGTGACTGCAGACTTGTGATTCCTCATGTGGTGTGCAGCATGTGCTGTGAGGATACACAGAATTTGTAGTTATTTTCTGAGTAGCTTTTCATTTTTTGTGGATTTTTGTAGCGGTACAGGATATCTACTTAAGCTCTATATGTATGACTTAGCGTTTGTAGGTGCTTTTGATACAACCATAATTGCACAATGAATGCTTGCCATTTTTATTTAGATGCTTGCATGGTAGACTGAATTTATGAACTGTATATCATACACATTCTTTAATAGCATGCCCTCATAATTCATGTGTATATGAATTGGGCATCTATTTATATAATCGTCTTATCCTGTCTGTCTGTCTGTCCAGGAAATCCCGCGTCGCTGATTGGTCCAGCCGTGGCCAATCAGCAACGCAGGGCTAACTCTGCCCATGTGGTCATGTGACTCACCAACTGCCCATGATGTACTGTACATGTTTTGTCAGTTACAGTGTCTGATGTACTTCTGTCACATTTACTGAACACGGGTAATACACAAAGACATGAGGAAATACACAGGTGACATGAGGTAATACATAAGTAACATAAGGTAATACACAGTAAAATTAGGTAATATACAGTAACATGAGGTAATACACAGTAATATGAGGTAATACACAGGTAACATGAGGTAATATGAGGTAATATACGGTAACATGAGGTAATACACAGTGATATGAGGTAATACACAGTAATATGAGGTAATACACAGTAACATGAGGTAATACACAGTTATATGAGGTAATACACAGTAATATGAGGTAATACACAGTGACATGAGGTAATACACAGTAACATCAGCGACGCAGGGCTAACTCTGCCCATGTGGTCATGTGACTCACCAACTGCCCATGATGTACTGAACATATTTTGTCAGTCACAGTGTCTGATGTACTTCTGTCACATTTACTGAACATGGGTAATACACAGTGACATGAGGTAATACACAGGTGACATGAGGTAATACATAAGTAACATAAGGTAATACACAGTAATATGAGGTAATACACAGTAAAATGAGGTAATACACAGTAATATGAGGTAATACACAGTAATATGAGGTAATACACAGGTAGCATGAGGTAATATGACGTAATATATGGTAACATGAGGTAATACACAGTGATATGAGGTAATACACAGTAATATGAGGTAATACACAGTAACATGAGGTAATACACAGTGACATGAGGTAATATACAGTAACATGTGGTAATATACAGTAACATGAGGTAATACATAGTAAAATGAGGTAATATACAGTAACATGAGGTAACACACAGCAATATGAGGTAATACACAGGTAACATGAGGTAATATGAAGTAATATACGGTAACATGAGGTAATATGAGTTAATTCACAGTGACATGAAGTAATGCACAGTAATATCTATCTATCTAACATATATAATCGTCTTATCCCGTCTGTCTCTCTTTCTGTCCAGGAAATCCCGTGTCGCTGATTGGTCTGGCCACGGCCAATCAGCAATGCGGGATTTCAGAAAAAAGATGGCGGCCGTTAGCGGCTTATCTGCCGCACGGAGGTCAGCAGCGATGCAGCCGGGAGATGACCGACGCTACAAAAATATTTTGGGTTGATATTGTTAACAAATATATTATGGTGTCGATGTACTTCTTTTGTCCGATGATTTATTTAAATACAGTTAGATATTCATGTAATAGTTTATATATTTTGATGATCTGTTTAATAATTTTGTTCAGTTGTATTAAGTTCTATGAGCAATAACATTTAATGATAATGTATATATTTTACCCGAAAAATCCTGTGTATTCATTGCATTATTCTTAAATCTTCATAAATAAACTACATACATATTCTAGAATACCTGATGCGTTAGAATCGGGCCACCATCTAGTATACAGATATATACAAAAGTAATTGTTTAAAGCGAATGTCTGATGCTTTGTATGTAAATGATGCACCAGAGTTATGATTTACAAATCATTCTGGGATAAAAATGCTTGCAATGTATGTAAAGTTCACAGCAGATGATTTACTTCTCCTCCAGATATTTTATTTTTTCCATAGTTATATAAATATAACTATTATGTTTGCAATAATGAAATACAATGTCGCACTCATACTGATAATAATCAGTGCAGTGCAATGTACACTGCACAACACTTATAACCTGGGACACTATTTGTTTCTAAAGAGCCAGGGCGTTATGGAGAAGCAGCTCGCCCACAGCTACCGTCCTGGGCACCTTGCATATAGCAGGGTATGTATTCATTTCTATTGTAGGTTTAGTCTGTTTAATGGCCAGTGTGAACATGCTCCTACACACTGCATATATGCCAACTTATACTCCAGTTCATTTCTTTCGGATTTGCCTATTTATAATCTGTAAAAGTTGACAGGAATGCATATATAATATATTTTAATATTAAGTCTAAGTAACATTCCCTATACTTGTCTAAGCACAGGAGCATTGAAGCATCCACAGTCTAAATCTAATAGATGTCCGGCCTTTGCATTAATTACATGTGAGGCTTAGTTAACTGTAATCTGTGTGTGAGATCATGAGGAGCTGAGCATCTCCTCTATGTATTAGAACGGTGGACAGCACTGTTTTCAGCCTGGTGAAGTGTCAGGGCGCTCGATGATTAAGACAGAAGCCGATGCGCTCACAGAATCTGACAGCGAGGTGCTCGACATCTCCCATAAATACGTGTATGCTACATACTATTAAAGCACTCCCATCAAAATGTTTATCCTCTTAATATATTGCAATCATCATATTATATAGTGCTATGTACTTACAATTGCTCATTTTGCTTTTTAACCCAGTTAATTATTCTGTTCTCTCTGCTCTGTGTAGAAGCAGGAAGTCTTGTGTCCCTGCGATTATCATTCCTCTCTTCAACTGCTGATTTAAAGCTGGCCTCCTGCTTCAGAAGTCAATCACCTATATATCCATTCATTGGTTGGCGTCTAACCTACCAGTCGGTCTGATGCCAGGTCACATGCCTCCTTCTCCTGTGTCTGACAGCAACTAACAATTTCTGCAGCCAAGTGAGTTTTTAATTTGTTGCATATTCTCCACTCCTCAATCAGCTAGAAGTGTACTTGGTACAGTATATACAGGTACTTCTCACAAAATTAGAATATCATCAAAAAGTTAATTTATTTCAGTTCTTCAATACAAAAAGTGAAACTCAAATATTATGTAAAGTCATTACAAACAGAGTGATCTATTTCAAGTGTTTATTTCTGTTAATGTTTATGATTATGGCTTACAGCCAATGAAAACCCAAAAGTCGTCATCTCAGTAAATTAGAATAATTAACAAAAATCACCTGCAAAGGCTTTCTAAGCATTTAAAAAGATTTCTGAGCCTGTTTCAGTAGGCTCCACAATCACTGGGAAGACTGCTGACTTGACAGATGTCCAGAAGACAGTCATTGACACACTCCACAAGGAGGGTAAGCCACAAAAGGTCATTGCTAAAGAAGCTGGCTGTTCACAGAGTGCTGTATATTAATGGAAAGCTGAGTGGAAGGAAAATGTGGTAGAAAAAGGTGCACAAGCGACCGGGATAACCATAGCCTGGAAAGGATTGTTAAGAAAAGGCCATTCAAAAATTGTTGCAGATTCACAAGGAGTGGACTGCTGCTGAAGTCAGTGCTTCAAGAGCCACCACACACAGATGTATCCAGGACATGGGCTATAAGCGTAGCATTGCTTGTGTCAAGCCACTCATGACCAATAGACAACGCCAGAAGCTTCTTACCTGGGCAAAGGAAAGAAAGAACTGGACTGTTGCTCAGTGGTCCAAGGTGTTGTTTTCAGATTAAAGTAAATTTTGCATTTCATTTGGATATCAAGGTCCCAGAGTCTGGAGGAAGAGTGGAGAGGCCACAATCCAAGCTGCTTGATGTCTAATGTGAAGTTTTCACAATCAGTGATGGTTTGGGGAGCCATGTCATCTGCTGGTGTAGGTCCACTGTGTTTTATCAAAACCAAAGTCAGCGCAGCCGTCTACCAGGAAATTTTAGAGCACTTCATTCTTCCCTCTGCTGATAAGATAAGATTTTTGGAGATGGAAATTTCATTCTCCAGCAGGATTTGGCACCTGTCCACACTGCCAAAAGTACCAATACCTGGTTTACAAACAACAGTATCATTGTGATTGATTGACCAGCAAACTCGCCTGACCTTAACCCCACAGAGAATCTATGGGGTATTGTCAAGAAAAAGATGAGAGACACCAGACCCAACAATGCAGACGAGCTGAAGGCTACTATCAAAGCAACCTGGGCTTCCATAACACCTCAGCACAGGCTGATCACCTCCATGCCACGCCGCATTGATGCAGTAATTTATGCAAAACGAGACCCGACCAAGTATTGAGTGCATTTACTGAACATACATTTCAGTAGGCCAACATTTCAGATTTTAAAATCATTTTTCAAGCTGGTGATATAAAGTATTCTAATTTACTGAGATAATGACTTTTGGGTTTTCACTGGCTGTAAGCCATAATCATCAACATTAACAGAAATAAACACTTGAAATAGATCACTCTGTTTGTAATGACTCTATATAATATATGAGTTTCACTTTTTGTATTGAAGAACTGAAATAAATGAACTTTTTGATGATATTCTAATTTTGTGAGAAGCACCTATAATTAGTGTCTTTGTGTTGGTAAGGCTGTTTCTTTTTTTATGAGATTTTTTTAAATTCATGTTCTTTCTTCTGTAAGGTGAGTATTTACAGTATTGGTGAAAGATTTAGACACATCTGTTCCTGCAATGGTTTTCTACAAAGTAGCATAGACATTCTTTCAAGCAGTTTCATGTAGGCACTTGAAATGGCTTTCTAGCAGTCACAAAGGAGTTGCTGAGGACTTGTTGGCTGCTTAGCCTTCACACGGCGGTCAACTCATCCTCTCAATAAGGTTGAGATTGAGTGATTGTGGAGGCCATGTCATTTCATTTGATATAGTTCATTTGATCTGCCTCCATCCCTCTCCATCCTGGTCACATAGCCCTTACATAGCCTGGAGGTGTGTTTTTCGCTCATTGGCCTGTTGCAACATAAATGCAAACCAGATGAAATGGCATGCCATTGCATAATGTTGATGTGGTCAAGTTGGATAAGTGTGCCCACTGCCCTGAATTTGGAAAAATTCATTAACAGTGTCACCAAGAAAGCACTCCCACACCATCAAATCTCCATCTGCATGCTTCATATTTGGCACTACACATATAGAAACCATCCACCTTTTCTGCATCTCTTAAAGACATTGTGGTAGGTACTAAAAATCTCAAATTTTAACTCATCAGAGCTGAGTACTGATTTCCATTGCTCTAATGTCCAGTCTTTGTCCTGCTTGACCCGAACAAGTCTCCTCTATGTCCATAACCTTATGACCTAATAATATAAGTCATAGATCAGCCTAAATGAGGAATACGGCAATCTAATAAATGAATATATGTATTTATTTAAATAATTTATAAGTAATAATAAATGTGAGTGAAATCAGACATAAAATAAGGGGACGAACCGGATAATATAATAGTCCACATAAAAGATCCACTAAATCAGAGACAAAAGACACTCCCTCAATACCAGTACCAGTCATAGTAAATACTGCATCCACCATATATCATGAATTAAATGGTGACCTGCTGTCGCCATTTCTGTCCAAGATATCCTGAGGAACACTAGAGAGGCACAACACATTAAATGGTGTGATATAGAGAACACATAATTTGCAAAATTGAAAGGAGTTAGATAGACATCCATCTAAAAGCCAATAGTACCTTGTGGCATATTAATGCTGGTAAAGATGGACAGAAAGGTATGGTCGAGCATAGAACCTCAATACACATTTCAGGAACGCTGGTCTTGGAGGTCTTTAAAAAAGACCTTTCACCAGTTTGAGCATATTAAATTAGCCCAATCATGGAATAGTGGCTGCATACCTGAATAAAACAATTTGTTTATTTTTTTGTGTATTTTTTAACTTCTCCTATCTGTTGCAGAGATATTATCTTGTAAAGTTTAGGTTAGAATTTATGTTAAATCTAAGGGGGTATTTCCAGTGATTTTTTGACTGGTGGATGTACGTTTTACACTGCATGAGGTTGAACAATGATCAGCAGGTGGCAACGTACTGTAGAAAAAAGACTAAGCTTTCTACTGTGTGAGACGTGTAACAACAGACAATCTGCTCTCCTCACTGATCTCACTGTAGAACTATGTGTGATTACAAGTTATCCAGATTTGAGCAGAAATGAGTATAATTATATACACCTTTCAGCTTTCATCTCACAGCAGTCCCTGTGGGGAGTGGGGGTGATACAGCTGAGCTGACAGCACTGGGAAATGAGAGCTGCAGCTGTGTTTATAATGAGGCAAAGATCAGATCTGACGTTGTACTCTTTCCCTACACTGACTGCCGTGAGATGAAAGCTGAAGAGTGAAGAAGTATTAGTAATCACAATAATCTCTACTCTTCTCTGAGCACTTTGTCATCTTATACAGCTATGCAGAGAGACCGGTGAGGAGAGCAGGCTGTCTGCCATTACATGCCTCACACTGAGAAACCTGCTCTAATCTATTGTAGGTGGCATGTGCTTTTTTCACGGGTATGTTGGTATCTGCTTATGATTGCCCAATGTTATGAAGGAAAAGAAGTACACACCTCCAGCAAGAAATCTCTGGTAATGCCCCCTTGGATTCAACATATATTATAAGCTAATATCTCAACAATTAAGAGAAGAAATGTAATAATAAAAACTAGGTTTTATTCAGCTATGCAGCCACTAGTCTACAAATTTGGCCAGTTAAAAGTGCTCAAATTGGTGAAAGGTCCTCTTTTAAAGAAACCTGTCACCAGGTTTTTACAAAAAAACTAATATCATCTATGTAAAGTTGCGATAATGTTGATTAACTCTATACCTTTGCTTTTGTAATACTTGTATACTTTTTGAGAAATCCATTAGCAAATTTTTAGGCAAATCAACAGCAAGTGCAGTTGTGTTGGCACCGTATTTGGCAATGCATTTGTAGCTTTTCTGGCCCCTTTCCATTTTTCCTCCTGCTGCCTGCCTCCTGTCAGTGACTGACAGTTCACTTTTGTCTCTCCTTCCCAAGATCTCATGCAGGTTCAGTTATTCCCTGAAATGGCACATGTGCGGATTAACTATAGTGACACCAGTGCCGCCCAACAGTTTCTATCACCGCCCTTAAATGAATCATCATTGGGAGAAAGGGTGCTGGTATCACATACCCTGCTTCCATCACCGCTCCCTGATGATGATTCGAGGGCAGCAATAGAAACTGTGCGGCATTGATGGTGTCACACACACTGCTTCTATTTCCGCCACTTGATGATGTCTTGTTTTACTGTTACAAGCTGCAGTGTTAGGGACAGAAGCACAATGTCAGCTCTTTACTCATCTTTTACACAACTTCTATCAGTGCGATGGAACCAGGACATATTCATGAGGCGAGGTTGAAAGAAACTGTAATAAGTAACTGCAGCACTGACTCTCGATGATGTCCTGTTCCAGTAGTAGTGATAAATGCTGCGGGGAAGTGAGTGCAGCCCCACCCTCCTGTAGCAACCTGTTTGAGACTTCTCTAAAATGAAATGTCATGTCATAGTAAGTCAAGTTAAAAAATAGGTATTTAGAAAGGACATTTTAGGTACTGGGTCACCCCTTTAAGTACAACATTCTGACTCCTAACAGTTTAAATATTGGAGAGCTTATCTTAAATTTCAAGTTCTAGCAAGCCATAGCTGTCTGCAGTTTTTCTGCAGTGCTGGAGAACCAAACTTTTCTGAATTTCCAGCAATAAATGAAAGCTAGAATACAATAATCTGAGCTGACAGCTGACAATAGTTATTTTGCAATGAGTAACATGCAACAGAACCGTCTGACTTTGCAATGAAGTTTCATGCGGCACTGCTAGCGATCTAATGAACATAAGACTTCAAATACCTCCCACCCTTATACATCTGTGTCAGAGCTGCAGGCATTGTGGGTAAGCTTCAAAGCATTTATTATGTTTACACAATGAAGCCATGCTTGTATTAACCCCTTAGAGCACATAAACCCACCACCCCCAGAAAAAAACAGGTTCTACCTCTACTGTGTAGAATGAAATACATTGTAATAAATTGACTGGTCTATCAGCCTCATTTGAAGTCCATCAGAAAATGAAGGTATGCTCAATATCACGACAATGGCTTGGAATTCTGCACGTCAAATCCTAAAATGTGTTTAGATAAGGTGATGCATATAATCAGGATTGGCATATACAGAATTGGATAGACAGTGTTTTTCAAAGCAAAATGAATAGGAATATATCAATTTTTCAAGATCGTTATTTTAAAGGATGTATCTTGGATGAACAACCTATGAGTCACAATACAGTAGCACAGTAAGAAGAAAGTGGTACTCACCTGCCTCGCTTATATACCTCAGGTATGACTCTCGTCTGTAAATGAAATCTGCATTCAGCAAACACACTCAATGCCCAAATGACAAATAGAGTGCAGATTCCAAGATAGCTGGTAGCCAGCATGATACCTCCAAGACTACAGCCCAAAAATCGTCCCCAGAGTAAGCACTAAGATGAAATTTTGTTTTTTCTCGAAGACATTGGTGGGTCATCTCATTATTAGAAGGATGTTTACCCATACAGAAAGGAAACGCCACTCAGTATTTAATCTGGATGCAGGGGAAAGCAATTTCCACTAAACCTATAAATCCGTCTACGTCAGATGGCTGGGATTTTCAGGCTGCGGAGAATTCACGTCTCTTCCAGAATCGCTTTTATGCTTGTTGCTCAGGGCAATGTAGAAAATTGTTACAATGGAAGTTGTGGAGAAGAGCTCATTTGTAGAATGCTGTAACTGAGCTGTATTCTGATAGTAACCTCCAGAAATCAGATATAGAATGATGTCCGCAGAGATTCTTGTCCAAATGTTCCTACGTGCTGCATGTCAATGGAACTGACTCCCGATTAAAGTGGTAGTTATATATTATGAGACAAGTCCCAGGCATATGGTACAACATCGTATTTCAGTCATTCATTTGTCAAATAGATATGAGTAAAATCTCTTCATGATATCATAGTATGGTAGAATTAAATTTTCTGGTAATTTAGAATTTTTTTTTTTTAATTAAAATTATACAATTAAAATGTAACATATTCAGTATAGTCACACATTTTATTGAAGTAGGTAGAAGTTATAAAAACAAGAAAAAGGTTAGCTTTATATACATACAGTACTTCATATATAAGAATATTAAGCTTTGTTTCAATTTTCGTAGATCACGTTTTTACGCACATTTTGAATGTTGTTCTTAGCTACACTAACATCATTGGGGAAAAAAGTTCACACAAAAAATTTGTCCGAGTTTCATTGTGAAAATTTGATTATTAAAAATGTACAAAGCTAAATACAGTTTGCTACATTGAAGAACTGCAATGTATCTGTAAAAATCGGATGCTATACTGTGGCTCCATATGCAATCCGATTTTTTTGTGCAGCCATAGACTTGAATAGGCAAGTTTCATCCAACACTAGTGCATGCTGTGATTTGTGTCACCTGCATATTTGGTATGTCCGTGAAAACCTATTTTTTAACCTCATAGACTCACACTGGGTGAAAATACCATTCAGAGCCTAATTTATCCTTCCCTGCTTCACATTTTTACCTCCAGTCTTTTTTGATAAGTTCCACTTCTGGCATTGAAATGACACCGCTCAACAAAGACTGGAGGCAATGGGGAAAAACAGTTTTGAAGCAGTGAGAGGGTAACTATAGCTTTCTTTGCTATTTTCATCCAGAGCGAGTATATGAGGTAAAGTAAATAATTTCTGTAAACTCATTTTAGGCTAGAGTCACACTTGCATATAAAAAAATCGGTCCGATATTGATCTAGAAAAGTAGAACGAGTGTCATGCAAGAGTCATGCAAATACAATGTGATTTTTCTTTACTAGCATCCGTATGCAGGACTGCCACAAGGAATTTCAGGGCCCCATACTGGCAAAATTTTTGTGCCCCCTTGTGACTCCACCCAGGCTCCATCCCAGCTCTGCCTTCACCCCAGCTCTGCCTTCACCCCTCAAACCTTCCGCAGTCCCATCCCCCACTTGTGGAAAAACATCACTTCTGCACCATGTCCTCACCAATCACACATTAACAGTTCTTATCGAACACCATATCACATACATAGCCATCATTTTGGACAAAAAGATTTTTTAAGCCACCATCATGATAAGGTAGACTCTTTTTGCTGGGTCCTACTGTACTCTAACCTATTAAACATTTCTTAAATATTCAATACTCTGTTGTAATTGTAATTAATAATTGTATTTCCAGGAGTGCATCATGACAACACACAATAAGTTAAGAGACAGGAAACAAACAGGAGGGTAAAAGACCCCCAACCTAACCCTAAGTGTCTTTACCAAGTACCACACCATGATGGATGCAACTCAATTTTATTGAATCCTCTTACACAGATGTTAACTTTACATAAGTACAAGGATTTACATAAGCATAAGGATTTCAAGGGAGGGAATGTAAGGGTGGTGTCATGATGGATCCCTGGAAATAACAATTATTGGTAGGACTATGAGTCGCACATGGTACCAGGGTTATGGGATACTCGGCACCGAGCCCATGGAAGTCTATGGGGGATGTCACTGGCAGCAGAGCTCGGTCCGTGGCCCTGGGCGCTCATACAATGGGGGGAATATTTACAGGGGATTGTAGTAATAGTTCGTGACGCCACCTGTGGTTTCTGATCAATAAGACCAGCGCTGCAGGGTTAATCTTCTGAGGGGATGTTATTAGGCAGCTAGATGTTAAGTCCCCCACAGGTGGGACTGGTCCCTCAAAGTCTATGGTGATGCAAGGTTCAGGTAATAAGTCAAACACACACAAGCTGGTCTCTTTCCATACCTTTACTGTTGAAGGTTGGCAGGTATATCCCAGGAAGCTGGTCAGGGTGGAGAATGCACATTCAGGTAATCGCTGAGTGAGTTTAAGGCCTCCTTTCCCTTTAATGTGTGAGTTTCCAACCTGCGTGAAGCGAAGTTCAACTCTATGTATAACAGCTACGCCCGGTCGACATTGTGGTGGAGCCTTTTCTATCTCTGGTGACCAGATGTTGGAAAGAACTAAGCCGTTGTGGCTGATCAGGCCGACTCCGTCCTGTTCCCCTGACTCCTGTTACGTATCGACACTTAGGGCTACCTTCTGTGACTTGAAGTCCAGCAAGGATTCCGGTGTTTCTATCACTAGCCGTGAAGTACTAGCAATGCTTCGGACCCGGCGTCCGGTTAAGTCGAGTGAAGGTGATCTGTCACCTAGGTCACTCCTTCCTTTGTCACCACTCGCCCGTCGCCTCACTCTTACCCTTAACATAAGCACGGGTAGCAGTAGGTGTAGTTGTCAGCTTTCTTTCTCTCCAGCTCACTGACTGTTCTCAGTTAACTCGATGTTCCGCAAACTGTAGTCCCCTTCCTTCTTTCCTTCCAAGACTCTGTCCAGAGCAGCTTTCAGGACGTTCCGTCAGACTGAATACACGCTTGCTCCGAGAGTCACTTTCCACATACATAGGGTACTAGCAATCTGTCTGTTCTGAGATATCAGCTTGCAATCTCTCTCCTTCTGTCTCTGACAGGAAATCTCCACACGTCTCTCCTCTCTCTAGCTCAGACTGAGCTCTGACAGGAATCCTCTCACTCTGGTGTCCTGAGGAGAACTCATCTGTCCCTCACAGCTTGTCTGAGGTAACTGCCGTTCTGATCTCTTCTCTGAGGTAAAACCAACAACTAACATGACTGTCTGGCTAGAATGCCTACTGCTGCATTTCTCCACGCCCCTAAATACCTGAATCTAAGGGGCTCCCTCTGGTGGCTCATGGGAAGTGTGAGATGTGAATGAATATCAGGTTTTGTAATTACCTTTTTGTGCACTCTCCAGGGAACATGTGTACCAAGCGCAGCTGGGCCACACATCCCCCCTAGTTATCATCAGCACTCCCGGGCTGGAACAGAAAAGAAAAACATTTTTATATATAACATCAACAATTTAACTCATCCCTTGCGGGAGGTAAGGACTCTTGAACGTTACAATGTATACAATGGCGAAAATAGAAAAATATCAAAGTACTTTTCTCAATAAATACAATATAAGATTCTTGTGGAGGACTGTTATGATTTGGTAGCTGAGGAGTGCAGGTAAAAAAAGGCAATACATCAGAGCAGTTGGAAACTATGAGATTGCAGTACCCTGACTAACCACCACAACTAGAGGCAGCCGTGGAGCGTTCCTACGTTGGTCCTAGATGCCTCGTCACAGCCTGAGAAACTAACTACACCTAAAGATAGATATAGGAAAGCTATCTGCCCCGGAGCAGAACCCAAAGACAATAGAAAGCCCCCAAACATGTAATGGCGGTTAGACAAGATGAAATACTGACACAGAAAGAAAATAGTATGCGCAAACGCTGGGGCCCAAACTAACTAAATAGAAAAGGACAGGAAGGGTACTTACTGCAATCCCAGAAAACCCTGAAAAGCACCAACACCACTAATTTCAAAAACACCTGAGATCACACGACCTCTACCACTTAAATTAGTTCTCTGGTGTAACAAAATCAAAACAGCAGCCACTGAAAAAACTGGAAAAAGCAAAAGTACATACATAAGTGGCTGAACTAAACTGAGAGGGCAAAAGCCCCCGGAGGGGACCCTGAAGGCCCCCACAGAAGTGCAGGACAAAAATGCAAAAATATAGCACAAAAACAAAAAGAAGAAAATGTCTTATCTGTTAGCAGGAGATGCAGACACGACACAGCAGGCTACAAGGGAAACAGGAATGAAGGATTCAGACCAGAACAATTGATCACCGGCAACCCTGATGGGAAGGTGACTCCCTTATATAAGACCAGTCAGTAACACCTGATTCCCAGTCCTCACAATCTTCACTGGACAGACCAGCACCGCTTGTAACCACCAGAGGAAGCCTCTGCCCAGAACTCATCTCAAACCCATTCACAACAGAGGACCCGCACCAAAAACCTCCCACGTGGGTCCTGGGTGGGCTGCAGGACTTCATTGCTGCAGACCTCACTCAAGGCCACACCATACGGGTTTTTCTTCAGAGGTAGATATGGCTTTGTGTAAAACCAAGATGGGGCACCGAAGTGCGAACTATTTACATCTAAAGTTCTGTGCTGCAAGAGTCCTCAGCACGCAGTCCTTGCATAAAACATTTCAAAGAAATCACATTTCAATAATACTTCTGCATTACTCATTACCCAACTGGGGTATTCTATTTTAAATTATGCAAACTATGCAAACATCATTACAATATTAATAAAGTGCAAATCTTCAACTTTATACAGCTGCAGTAAACCCTGTCTGGGTCCTACTGTTCTTCTTCTTTGCAGATAGTAGTGACGTCTTCCACTCCTGGGGCTGGAAGCACGCGGTGCGATCTGGAACGCATCACTAACATGTCATGGCCTGCAATCTGTGTTTGAGTGGCCACAGTCCTTGTCGCATTTGAGCGATCTTCTTGGGACCCCAAGGGTGCCTCGTTCAGGTATTGGTCTTCCATTGAGGACGCAGGCTTGTGCTGTGATCTAACTGAGGACGCACCATCCGGTTGCGTTGCGAATAGGTCGCAGTGTACGATGCAGGTGCACGGTCTGGCGCTGATGCGACTGGAGCCTGGGATGTTGAGCTATGGGGTGTGTTGCCGAATGCAGGGACGGGGTCGCTGACACGGGTGACGTTTAAGGCATACCACCCTTTAAGACCCCAGTGACGCGTATAGGTGACTATATCCCCATTCATGAGATCCCTTTCCGGGTGTCCCACAGGCAGATGAGATTCTACATCCCTGCGGCTGACAAATACCCCTTGGTACAGGCCTGGCTCATGGATGAACCCCCAGCCTTTGCGGAGTTTAAAGTCACTAACGCACCCCTGGCGCCGCGGTTCCCGGAGCGTACCTTTGTCTCTCCTGACGCTTTCTTTATCAGCGAGAAACTCCTCCTGGTACCGCTGACGGAACTGTTGCACCTCTTTCTCCTCCTGCTGTCGTCGCTGCTCCTGATCACGGCGTCGCCATTCATTCTCTATCTGGGCAGGCGTATTCCACGTCGTCCAGGTACTCCGTTTCCTCCCAGTCGACCTCCAACACGGACGGCTGGGTCTCCTCCGGTGTCCCTACCGGGGATCGGCACTCCACTGCGGCCTCCAGGCCTGGCTGGCACTCCGGAACGGGCAGGGCCCCCTCAGCCTCCTTCTCTCCCGCCGCTTCATCGGTGGAGTCGGGATCAGCACTTTTGGAGGCGGCCTCCGGTTTCTCATCAGCCGCTGGCTCTGGTGACACAGGTAATGGTTGCGCTCCTGGAGGGGAGAGCGCTGCGTCCCACAGCAGCCGCTGTTTCCGGGCACGCCATCTTTGCTCTATCTCCTCCATTTCTTCACGGTGTCGGGCCAGGTCCTTTAACACCGCATCCACCTCCTCCAGTTCCTTCATGGTTTGGTCGGTCTCCCGACCTGGGGACGGCTCCGCACAGGCAGTAGCTCTTCTGGGGAACGGGGTCTGCGCCCCGCCGCTCCTCCACACAGCGTCTCCTGTCCTTCCGCCATCTCTCTCCAGGTCAGACTGTGTTTTCCATCTGGAACAATCTGGTCTCTTCCGTGGAGGTGGGACTTTTGCTTTCTCTTCTTGGCATAGAGGATGAAGAGGAGGCGGATCTCCCTTGCAGTGGGGCAGGCTTTCGTATTATAGTAGCATTTTGACAAGGCGCCCATCACTTTCGTGCCAAAGGGGGGGTACGCCCACGAAGGCACGCCCACCTTCTTCACCAGCGCCTCAGGGCGCGAATATGGCGGCAAAATGGCAGAAAATGGAGCCAAAAATTACAAAAACTGCACACAGTCTTTTTCACAAAAACAGTCCAATCTAGGCACACAGGACTCACATCCAGTAAGCTTCGTATCCTGTTCGTGACGCCAAAGATGAGTCGCACACGGTACCAGGGCTATGGGGTACTCGGCACCGAGCCTATGGAAGTCTATGGGGAATGTCACTGGCAGCAGAGCTCGGTCCGTGGCCCTGGGCGCTCATACAATGGGGGGAATATTTACAGGGGACTGTAGTAATAGTTCGTGACGCCACCTGTGGTTTCTGATCAATAAGACCAGCGCTGCAGGGTTAATCTTCTGAGGGGATGTTATTAGGCAGCTAGATGTTAAGTCCCCCACAGGTGGGACTGGTCCCTCAAAGTCTATGGTGATGCAAGGTTCAGGTAATAAGTCAAACACACACAAGCTGGTCTCTTTCCATACCTTTACTGTTGAAGGTTGGCAGGTATATCCCGGGAAGCTGGTCAGGGTGGAGAATGCACATTCAGGTAATCGCTGAGTGAGTTTAAGGCCTCCTTTCCCTTTAATGTGTGAGTTTCCAACCTGCGTGAAGCGAAGTTCAACTCTATGTATAACAGCTACGCCCGGTCGACATTGTGGTGGAGCCTTTTCTATCTCTGGTGACCAGATGTTGGAAAGAACTAAGCCGTTGTGGCTGATAAGGCCGACTCCGTCCTGTTCCCCCTGACTCCTGTTACGTATCGACACTTAGGGCTACCTTCTGTGACTTGAAGTCCAGCAAGGATTCCGGTGTTTCTATCACTAGCCGTGAAGTACTAGCAATGCTTCGGACCCGGCGTCCGGTTAAGTCGAGTGAAGGCGATCTGTCACCTAGGTCACTCCTTCCTTTGTCACCACTCGCCCGTCGCCTCACTCTTACCCTTAACATAAGCACGGGTAGCAGTAGGTGTAGTTGTCAGCTTTCTTTCTCTCCAGCTCACTGACTGTTCTCAGTTAACACGATGTTCCGCAAACTGTAGTCCCCTTCCTTCTTTCCTTCCAAGACTCTGTCCAGAGCAGCTCTCAGGACGTTCCGTCAGACTGAATACACGCTTGCTCCGAGAGTCACTTTCCACATACATAGGTACTAGCAATCTGTCTGTTCTGAGATATCAGCTTGCAATCTCTCTCCTTCTGTCTCTGACAGGAAATCTCCACACATCTCTCCTCTCTCTAGCTCAGACTGAGCTCTGACAGGAATCCTCTCACTCTGGTGTCCTGAGGAGAACTCATCTGTCCCTCACAGCTTGTCTGAGGTAACTGCCGTTCTGATCTCTTCTCTGAGGTAAAACCAACAACTAACATGACTGTCTGGCTAGAATGCCTACTGCTGCATTTCTCCACGCCCCTAAATACCTGAATCTAAGGGGCTCCCTCTGGTGGCTCATGGGAAGTGTGAGATGTGAATGAATATCAGGTTTTGTAATTACCTTTTTGTGCACTCTCCAGGGAACATGTGTACCAAGCGCAGCTGGGCCACACAACTAATTCCTACTTTTCCGCACATTACTCCCACAGACACGGTTGCAAATGAGAAAAACATTTTTTTAAACCACAGAACTATCAGACACAGGTGCAGTGTAGAAAAATTAGTTTTTATGCACATTACTCCCATAGGTACGGTTGTAATTAGACATTTTTGTACGCACAGAACCATCACAGACACAGGTTCATAGTAGAAAACTTTGTTTATGCACATTACTCCTACAAACAGGTGCAGATTGGAAACTTTTTTTATGCACACCACTCCCACAGACACGAATGCAGAGTAGAAAAATTGGCTACTCCCACAGACATGGATGCAGAGTAGAAAAAAATGGTTGTAAGCGCACTACTTCCACAGACACCAGTGCAGAGTACATACAGAGTTTAAAAAAAAAAAAACTGTGAACACACAAAACCTAATGCCATCGCTTACTCCAGCTGCGTCCTGTCCTTATGCTAAGCAGAGCAGAATGGCGGCAGTACCCGTGATCCTGCATTTATACAGGCCAGGTCACGTGGTGCGCCGGCCAATCACAGCCATGCCAATACTTGACATGGCAGTGATGGCTCCGGGCGTGCCCATAGCCTGTAAGATTGTTGATTGGCTGCTCTGCAGCATTTCAAAAAACTTTATTTGGCATCTGAAGCCCGAAGAGTAAACCAGACTTCCGGTAAAAAGTCTGTGTTCGGGATTCGGTACCAGACACTAGTTGTCCGGTACGATCCCCAAACGTTATCATTCAGGTTCGCTCATCCCTACATATGAAGCTATTTCATGCTCAGTTAATATTTGTATATGTTGGACATTTAATAACATTTCAAAAACGTTTCTGCAAATTGTTTATAAAGTCTGTATGCAGAATTTCTATCAGGATGCAGTACAACTCTGTAATGGGAGAATTCCGACTGATTTTGACCCTAATGACCAGGCCAAATTTCAGAAATCTGACCAGTGTCACTTTATGTGGTAAGAACTCTGGAATGCTTCAATCCCAGTGATTGTTTTTTGTGACATATTGTACTTCATGATAGTGGTAAAATTACTTTGATACATCTTGCGTTTATTTGTGTAAATATGGCAATTTTGGCTAAAATGTTTAAAAAAAATATAGCAATTTTCAAACTTTCAAAATTGTCAATCTTTATATCCTTAAACCAGTTAGTCATGCTGTACAAAATAGTTAATAAATAACATTTCCCATATGTCTACTCTATATCTGCATAATTTTTCAAATGTCATATTATTTTGTTATTACTGTATATACTCATGTATAAGCCGACCCGTGTATAAGCCGACCCCCCTAATTTTGCCACAAAAAACTGGGAAAACGTATTGACTCGCGTATAAACCTAGGGTGAAAAATGATTATGCCCCCATATGATGCTCCACAGATTATGCCCCCATATGCTGCACAGATTATGCCCCTATATGCTCCAGATTATGCCCCCATATGCTCCAGATTATGCCCAATATGCTTCAGAGATTATGCCCCCATATGCTCCAGATTATGCCCCCATATGTTCCACAGCTTATGCCCCCATACGCTCCATATTATGCCCCCATATGTTCCACAGCTTATGCCCCCATATGCTCCATATTATGCCCCCATATGCTCCATATTTTGCCCCATATGCTCCAGATTATGCCCCCATATGTTTCACAGCTTATGCCCCCATATGCTCCATATTATGCCCCATATGCTCCATATTTTGCCCCCATATGCTCCAGATTATGCCCCCATATGTTCCACAGTTTATGCCCCCATATTATGCCCCCATATGCTCCATATTTTGCCCCCATATGTTCCACAGCTTATGCCCCATATGCTCCATATTATGCCCCCATATGCTCCATATTATGCCCCCATATGTTCCAGATTATGCCCCCATATGCTCCATATTATGCCCCCATATGTTCCACAGCTTATGCCCCATATGCTCCATATTATGCCCCCATATGCTCCATATTATGCCCCATATGTTCCAGATTATGCCCCATATGCTGCAAAAAAAATTAAAAAATGACATACTCACCTCTCGTCGCTGGGGCCAGGTGCCGGGGTCCTGAGCAGGTGGGACACCGGCGCTATTGGGGGACAGTGCTGGCGTCACCACTCACTCAGAACACCCGGCACCTGTGATATTTACCTTTCCTCTCTGCACCGCAGCGTGCGTCCTCTTCCTGGTCCTCGGCAGTGAATGATCTGGCAGGGGCGCGGCGCTCATTAATGACATCATCGCGCCTCTGCTGATCATTCACCGCCAGAGATCAGACGAGGACGCAGCACAGCGGTTGGAGAGAAGACAGGTAAATATAGCTATACTCACCCCTCCGCCGCGCGTCCCTGCAGCCACTCCTCTTCTCCGGCGCTCTCAGCAGCGCTTCCTTCCTACAGCGGTCACATGGTACCGCTCATTAAGTCATGATATGTGCATATTCATGACTTAATGAGCGGTGCCATGTGACCACTGCAGGAATGAGCCGGAGATCATGGAGAAGCAGGGGGCCTGCAGAGACCGCGGCGGCGGAGAGGTGAGTATAATCCGACACCCCCGCTCCCCCTCCCCCGCCGACCCCGTATATGACCCGCGTATAAGCCGAGAGGGGACTTTCAGCCCTAAAAAATGGCTGAAAATCTCGGCTTATACATGGGTATATACGGTATTTATTTTTAGAGACCTATTCAGATTTAAATGGACTTTGAGTGGCCTATATATTGAAAATTTCCAAAAGTGACACCACTTTAAAAACCACACCCCTCAAATAATTCAAAACTGTTGTCAGGAATTTCTTTAGTCATTCAGGCGATTCACAGGAATTAATAAAAAATGGAATGAAAAAAAAAATAATGTGGACCCCACAGTTGCAGCCCTCTGTCTACGTGTAAAAAGTTCTGTTTGGCAAACAACAGGGCTCAGAGCGGAAGGGGTAATATTTGAATTTGAAGCACAAATTTGGCTGAAAGAGATGGCGAGCACCATGTTGCATTTGCAGAGCCCCTAAGGTGCCTAAACAGCAGAAACCCCCACAAGTGACCCCATTTGGAAACCACACCCTCAAGGATTTATCCAGGGGTATATTAAGGATTTTGAAAACACAGGTAATACACAGAATTTGATACATTAGATCGCATATTGAATATGTCATCATATCGTCATCATATTTTTGTAACTTTTGAAAAAACCCTAAGCCTAATCCTAAGCCTACCTAACCCTAAGGCCAACCCTAAACATAACAGCAAAGAACAAAATAACTAAAAATTATGAAATTATAAAAACATTTTTTTAATCTGACTAGGGGGATGTCATAGAGGTGGGGGATCAATGGTGTACACGGTGAGGAACTGACCAAGTGCTATCCGACCTACTAATTATTGGGCTTTTGATCACTGTGTTGGGGTCTATCATGGTGATCAAAAGACATCAACCAATAGCAAAAATTCCTGGGTTGCTGTGTGCAGGCAGTCAGATCTTTGCGGTGCACAGTGCATGTGCTCGGCCATTTGCTTCATGAAGAGGAGGAGGAGGAACGGGGCATGGCATCACCAGTTCAAGGTACTGTGGGGGGCTTGGTGACATAATTTTTCTCTCCTTTGATATGTTATATCATGTCAGAGGAAAGATAAATTATTTTTACACCGGATCTCCTTATTTTTTACGTGATCGACTTTATTAGTTGAATAACTGATTAAGTGACCGGGACCGAAAAATTTGCCCCTATTGTGTTCTTTGGGGTCTGAGTTACCACTGGTAGCTCTGACCCTGGAGATTTTCATACTCTGGGGAGTGCTAGTTACCTTATTCCCGAATGGAATAATGCCCTTGGTGGCAGGCGTTTTTTATGCGTATAGGGTCGTTAAGGAGTGAAAAATTGTTTTTACATGTTAGTTTTTACCTTTAGTTAGTTCCTGAACAGCTAGATGCTTTTCCCCTCTGAACATTGTGGAGATTCGACTACAACCATCTCCTCCCTGCAACTATCTCTATAGGCCAGGGTCACACTTGCATATGGCATTCGATGTGAGAGCATCGGATGCGATATGCCAATGACCTCGGCTCCTGCTCTGCTGCGTGCGGGAGCCGAGTGTCATGCTACTGTGCTTCGAGCCTCTCGCACAGAGTGGATCGGAGCACAGTTGCGGAGGAGGCAGAGAAACTAATTTCTCGATCTCCTCCATTGTGTCATCGGCGTATATCGCACGCAACAGATGATATCCGAGTGATGTGTGCTGTGTCACTCGCCCCCATAGACTTATAGTGCGAACTTATAGAACTTATAGTTCCCCCGCACATATACTAATGTGCAACAAACAGGAAGTTGATATCACCAACCATTCCCATTTTATTTAGGTGTATCCTTATAAATGGCCCACCCTGTACATTAATTTGATCCCTCAAAATCATTAAAGGGACTATATCACAATTACAACACATGACTAAATGCTATATTCGGGTATGTAGAAGTCATAGAGGAAGAGGATCCTCCTTTATGTACCGGTAGAGAGTTGTTCTTAGAAATATTGAAACATAGAATCATGACAGAAATGTATCATTTTGTCTACAGTCATGGCCAAAAGTTTTGAGAATGACACAAATATTAATTTTTACAAAGTCTACTGCTTCACTTTTTCTAATGGCAATTTGCATATACTCCAGAATGTTATAAAGAGTGATCAGCTTAACAGCAATTACTTGCAAAGTCAATATTTGGCTAGAAAATGATCTTTATCCCCCAAAACACATTTCAACATCATTGCAGCCCTGCCTTAAAAGGACCAGCTAACCTCTTTTCAGTGATTGCTCCATTAACACAGGTGTGGGTGTTGATGAGGACATGGCTGGAGATCAATCTGTCATGATTAAGTAAGAATGACACCACTGGACACTTTAAAAGGAGGCTGGTGCTTGGCATCATTGTTTCTCTTCTGTTAACCATGGTTATCTCTAAAGAAACACGTGCAGTCATCATTGCAATGCACAAAAATGGCCTAACAGGGAAGAGTATCGCAGCTAGAAAGATTGCACCTCAGTCAACAATCTATCGCATCATCAAGAACTTCAAGGAGAGAGGTTCCATTGTTGCCAAAAAGGTTTCAGGGCGCCCAAGAAAGACCAGCAAGTGCCAGGACCGTCTCTTAAAAGTATTTCAGCTGCGGGATCGGGCTACCAGCAGTGCAGAGCTTGCTCAGGAATGGCAGCAGGCAGGTATGAGTGCATCTGCATGCACTGTGAGGCGGAGACTCTTGGAGCAAGGCCTGGTCTGAAGAAGGGCAGCAAAGAAGCCACTTCTCTCCAGAAAAACATCATGGACAGACTGATATTCTGCAAAAGGTACAGGCAGTGGACTGCTGAGGACTGGGGTAAAGTTATTTTCTCTGATGAATCCCCTTTTCGATTGTTTGGGACATCAGGAAAATGCCTCATTCGGAGAAGACAAAGGTGAGTGCTACCACCAGTCTTGTCTCATGCCAACTGTTAAGCATCCTGAAACCATTCATGTGTGGGGTTGCTTCTCAGCCAAGGGAATCGGCTCTCTCACAGTCTTGCCTAAAAACACAGCCATGAATAAAGAATGGTACCAGAATGTCCTCCAAGAGCAACTTCTCCCAACCCTCCAAGAGCAGTTTGGCGATCAACAATGCCTTTTCCAGCATGATGGAGCACCTTGCCACAAAGCAAAGGTGATAACTAAATGGCTCAGGGAACAAAACATAGAGATTTTGAGTCCATGGCCTGGAAACTCCCCAGATCTTAATCCCATTGAGAACTTGTGGTCAATCATCAAGAGACGGGTGAACAAACAAAAACCTAAAAATTCTGACAAAATGAAAGCATTGATTGTGCAAGAATGGACTGCTATCAGTCAGGATTTGGTCCAGAAGTTGATTGAGAGCATGCCAGGGAGAATTGCAGAGGTCCTGAAGAAGAAGGGTCAACACTGCAAATATTGACTTGCTGCATTAACTCATTCTGTCAATATAAGCTTTTGTTACTCATATGTTTGCAATTATTATATTTCTGTCTGTGATAAAAACATCTGTCAAACACACATAAAAACCAGAGGGCAGCAGATCATGTGAAAATATAATATTTGTGTCATTCTCAAAACTTTTGGCCATGACTGTACTTAGTCGCAAAAGAAGGTGTCAAAACAGCCTAACACAACTTTTCTGACATCTATCCTTTTCACAACTACAAATTCACTGAACTTCTCAATCAGTAAGATGAATTTTAATGCGATAACTATCAGCTCTTTATGCGAGATTGTAATAATTAAAGCCTTTGTTGCTTCCAGGCGTAAGCCGTGTACCAGGATGGGCTTCCCCGGATACAGCAAAGTCATGAACAAGGAAAACGACTCCAACACTAATTCACTCACCGAAAGTATTTTACTTGAATGTGTGGATGAATGTAACCAGAAATAGGGGAACATTCAAAGAAATTCACAGATACTCAGCCAGGAGGCTGATACCCGTGTGCTGTACAGCGTGGTGCCCTGTAATATGTGCCAACTATAAGCACTATATCTTTGACTACAGGTGGGCCTGTCTAAACTATTGGATAACTGTTAATACCCTAGAATCTGGAACAATTGAATGAGCTCTCCTGTAGTACAGCACAACAGTTTACAATCTCACAATGAATTATCTCTAATCCCAAACCAAATATTCTCCTGACTCAATATGTTTTCAATGAGCACTGAAGAATGGTTCTTCCCCAACTATACTGAGGATCACTGGATAAATTACCCAATGTAGCAGCTGCTTAACCCTAAATGAAGGTTGGAGAACTTAAGCCAAGATCATGTAACTATAATGTTCCTGTAACGTCCATGTCGGCATCACTGCATGGCTTTCCATTTCCAATCAGGCAGATACACCATCTTACTTACACCTCTGGGCCATGCTGTGAGTTCTGTCCTCTGCCTGCTCCATGTTGTGAACCGCTTGTCTCCTGGATGCTGTCTGCAAACTTCCTGGCTGTATGCTTAGGGCGGCAGCCCCGGCACTTCCTGAGTCTTATAGAGACTGTGTGCACTCTTCTAATAGGTCCCCAGCCTATTGCCAAGAGTTACCAGGTATTTAAGGCATCCACACCCATAGAGGGATGCCTGAGCAAAAAACTCTGCCAGTCTGTATCTTGCTGCTGAGTTGCCAGAAGGTCCTGTTCTGTTTTCCACCTCCCTGAGGGCTGCATACTCAGGCCTGAATCTTGTGTCTTGAGCTACTCCTTTTGCTCTGCTCTTCGCTCCGCAACCGGCGGCTTTGCTCTGTTCTTTGCTGCGCAACTTGCGGCTCTGCTCTTTGATTCGCAACCTGCAGCTTTGCTCTGCTTTTTGCTCCACAACCTGCGGCTTTGCTCTGCTCTTTGTTCTGCAACCTGCGGCTCTGTTCTGCTCTTTATTCCGTAACCTGTGGCTCTGCTCCTCTCCTGTTCCGCACATTGCAGTTCTGCTCTGCTCTCGTTCCGCATCCTGCGGTGTTGTGAACACGTTGAAGGCGACTTCGGAACTGGGGCTCCCTCCGGTGGTTGCTGAGGGTAATGATCCAATTGCTGAATGGCTTTCAGCTGGGTCCGAATGGTCTGATATAAGTGACCTGAACTCCCATCAGCCTTGCCGGTAATCAATTGTTCTTCAGGTCTTGGTTGGATCTCAGCTTGCATTCCTGCTATCATTCAGATAAGTGATTTGCTGTTTTTTTTCCTCTAGTTGGATTTTCCTTGCTGGTTTGCTGCCTTGCAGTGGACTTCAGCCTGGTCCCCTTTTGGGGCCTGGCACTGCTTTTGTGCTCAGTTTGTGTTTGCACTTTTGCTCTGTTCCTGTCTCGCTTTTTATTTACTGAGCAGCTGTGTGTTACACCAGAGATCTGATTTAGGTGGCAGAGATCGTGTGATCTCAGGTTTTTTTGTTAATCAGAAGTGTTGGTATTTTTGTCAGGGTTTTTTGGTTTGCAGTCAGAATTCTTTCCTATACTTTTCTATCTAGACAGAATTGGGCCCCAGCGTTTGCTCATTCTATTTTCTGTCTGTGTTCGTATTTTCTTCTTGTCTAACCGCCATTACTTGTTTGGGGGCTTCCTATTTCTTTGGGGGTTCTGCTACGGGGCAGTTAGCTTTCATCTTTCTGTCTTTAGGTGTAGCTATCTCTCCGGCTGTGACGAGGCGTCTAGGATCACCGTAAGTACGCTCCACAGCTACTTCTAGTGTTGCGGTTAGTTTAGGGTTCTGCAACCCAGTAGTTTCCAGCCTCTCTGGTGTGTTGCTACTTTGGCGATTTTTTGCTATTTCTCCTCAGCTATCGTAACATAACAGTATTACCGGTCAAGCTGAAAATTCTATGGTACTCAACAGAAGGGAAAAATAGTAAAAAGGAAAAAAATAGGGAGTTGTCAGAATTTTTTTTTTTTTTTTTGCATTTTTTCCCTCTTTTTCTCTGGGTGCTGAAGAGGAATTTTTCTTTGTCCTCAATGGAGTTTACACAGTTGTCTGCCCGTGTGGAGCTGCTTGCCGCTGAGGTTCAGAAGATTACTGCCTATCTTGCTGGGTTGCCTGTTGTGGAACCTAGGATCCCCATGCCAGATTTATTTTTGGGGGATCGGTCTAAATTTCTGAATTTTAAAAATAACTGCAAGTTATTTTTTGCCTTGAAGCCTAAGTCCTCAGGGAACGCAGCACAGCAGGTTCAAATTATCATCTCTCTGCTGCGTCGCGACCCTCAGGATTGGGCTTTTTCCCTGACACCTGGGGATCCTGTTTTGAATGATGTTGATGTATTTTTTTAGGCTCTGGGGTTATTGTACGAAGAACCTAATGTCACTGATCAAGCTGAAAAGACCTTATTGGCATTAAATCAGGGTCGTGAAGCCGCTGAGCTGTACTGTCAGAAATTCCAAAAGTGGGCAGTCCTGACCAAATGGAATGATGATGCTTTGGCAGCCCTTTTTCGGAAGAGTCTGTCAGAAAATGTAAAGGACGTTATGGTGGGATTCCCTGTTCCCTCTGGTCTCAATGATTCTATGTCTTTGGCTACTCAAATTGACAGACATTTGTGTGAGCGCAGAGGTATGCGTGAGATAGTGTTGCCTTGTGAGCCAGCTCCTGAGCCCATGCAGTGTGATGGAGTGACTTCTGGAGCTCAGCGTCATGAGTTTCGAAAGCGCAATGGGTTATGTTTCTACTGTGGTGACCCCTCTCATGCTATTTCCGTCTGCCCTAAGCGGGGAAGACGTTTTGCGCGCTCAGTTGTCTTTGGTAGTGTTCAGACTAAATTTCTGTTGACTGTTACCCTGATTTTCTCCCTGTCCACATTTTCGGCTCAGGCTTTTGTTGATTCAGGAGCAGTTATTAACCTGATGGATTTTGACTTTGCCAAATGTTGTGGGTTTCCCATGATACCCCTGCGGAAGTCTATTCCTTTGCTGGGCATTGATTCTACCCCTTTGGCGGAGAATAAACCCCAGTTTTCTACTCAGGTGATAATGAGGGTTGAACCAGATCATCAGGAGAGTTGAAAATTTCTGGTGCTGTATAATCTGCATGACATTATTGTATAGAAGATAGCTGATTGATAAAAATTAACTTTTAATCTCTATATTAAAAACATATATTTCAGAAGTGATTGTGCCAAACAAAACAAAAAACCCCACACGGTGTGTGTGAATAAAAGGAAACAAATTAAAACACAGTTCCACTGATAGAAATGTTATGGACTACTCAATAGTGTATATATCTCTATTAAATATCAGCAACAACAAAAGTAATATAGATATATACAAGAGGGTAACAAATTGGATTTATCATAAGCATGTCTATCCATACGCCTATGTATTTATCTAATGTCCACATAAAGTGACTATATCCATCCATATAACAGTGGATATCTCTAGAGGTTAATGCATAAAGAATAATATATATGCTGATATTTAATAGAGATATATACACTATTGAGTAGTCCATAACATTTCTATCAGTGGAACTGTGTTTAATTGTTTCCTTTTATCACAACACGTGTGGGTTTTTGTTTTGTTTGGCACAATCACTTCTGAAATATATGTTTTTAATATAGAGTTAAAAGTTAATTTTATCAATCAGCTATCTTCTATACATAACTTGATTTGATATAATAGCCTTCGCTCATTCAGCATGACATTATTGTACTAGGTTTCCCTTGGTTACAGTCTCATAATCCTGTTTTGGATTGGAAATCTGTGTCTGTGACCAGTTGGGGCTGCCAATGTGTTAATGCCGACACTCCTGTTTTTTCTGCCTCTCCCCAGTCTCAGGATGTTCCTGACTTTTTGACTGATTTTTCGGATGTACTTTGTGAAAGTAAATCTGCATCCTTGCCCCCTCACAGGAGCTATGATTGCGCTATTGAATTAGTGCCTGGTGGTAAATTTCCTAAAGGTCGCCTTTTTAACTTGTCTGTACCTGAACACGATGCTATGCGATCTTATATCAAGGAGTCTATGGAGAAGGGTCATATCAGACCATCCTCTTCACCCTTGGGCACCGTTTTTTTCTTTGTGGCCAAAAAGGATGGTTCATTGAGGCCATGTATTGACTATTGCCTCCTGAATAAAATCACTGTTAAATATCAATATCCGTTACCCTTGATTTCTGACCTATTTTCCAGAGTGAAAAGTGCTAGTTGGTTTACCAAGCTTGACCTCAGGGGGGCGTATAACCTTATTCACATTAAGCACGGGGATGAATAGAAGACGGCGTTTAAAACCTCAAAGGGGCATTTTGAGTACCTAGTGATGCCTTTTGGGCTTACTAATGCCCCTTCTGTCATCCAATCCTTTATGAATGATATTTTCAGTGATTTTGTGGATAAATTTCTGATTGTTTATTTGGATGATATCTTGATTTTTTCCAACGACTGGGACTCTCATGTGAAACATGTTCAGACTGTGTTCCAGATTTTGGAGAGAATGCACTGTATGTGAAGGGATCAAAGTGTCTTTTTGGCGTACAGAAGGTTTAATTTCTGGGATTCATTTTGTCTCAGTCTGTTATTGAAATGGACCCGGTCAAGGTTCAGGCCATCTGTGATTGGGTTCAACCTACTACATTGAAGGCTCTTCAGAGATTTTTGGGTTTTACCAATTTTTATCGTAAATTTATTGGTAATTTCTCCGGTATTGTTAAACCATTGACTGATTTGACCAAAAAGGGTTCTGATGTGGTGAATTGGCCTCCTGAGGCAGTTTCTGCGTTTCAGAAACTTAAGCAGAGATTCATTTTTGCTCCTGCTCTACGGCAGCCTGATGTTTCTCTACCATTTCAGGTGGAGGTTGATGCTTCTGAGATTGGGGCAGGTGCCGTTTTGTCCCAAAGGGATCCGGAGACCTCCAAGAGTAACCCTTGTGCCTTCTTCTCTCGAAAATTTTCTCCAACTGAACGTAATTATGATGTGGGTAATCGGGAGTTATTGGCCATGAAGTGGGCCTTTTAAGAGTGGAGACATTGGCTGGAAGGAGCCAAACATCAGGTGGTGGTCCTCACGGACCATAAGAACCTGGTTTATCTCGAATCAGCCAAGTGACTTAATCCTAGACAGGCCAGGTGGGCTTGTTTTTCACACATTTTAATTTTGTTGTTTCTTTTCTTCCGGGCACTAAGAATGTTAAGGCGGATGCCCTCTCGAGGAGTTTCTTTGCGGATTCTCCTGAGTTAACTGATCCTGCTGTTATTCTGAACGAGGGTGTAGTTCTTTCCGCCATCTCGCCCAATTTCAGATTGGCTCTGGAGGGGTGTTAGGAGGATAAACCTGAACGCTGCCCTGTTGGGAAATTGTTTGTCCCAGACCAGTGGAAGAAAAGTTTGATGTCTGAGATTCATTGTTCCGCGTTGGCTGGTCATCCGGTATTTTTGGTACCAGAGACTTGGTGAGTCGGTCCTTTTGGTGGCCTACCTTGTCTCGTGACGTCAGGGACTTTGTGCAGTCCTGTGGGACTTGCTCTCGTTCCAAGCTTTGCTCTCGCTCTAGTGGTTTGTTAATGCCATTACCTGTGCCCAAGAGGCCATGGACCCATATCTCTATGGATTTTATTTCCGACGCCCCTGTTTCTCAGAGAATGACCATTATCTGGGTAATCTGTGATAGGTTTTCCAAGATGATACATCTTGTGCCATTACCTAAGTTGCCTTACTCCTCCGAATTGGTGCCTTTGTTCTTCCAGCACGTGGTTCGGTCACATGGCATTCCGGAGAACATTGTGTCTGACAGAGGAGTCCAGTTTCTTTCCAGATTTTGGAGGACATTTTGTTCTAAACTTTGTGTTCAGTTATCTTTCTCCTCTGCATTTCACCCTCAGACCAATTGACAAACCAAGAGAACAAACCAGACCTTGGAGACTTATTTGAGATGTTTTGTGTCTGCTGATCAAGATGACTGGGTCTCTTTTTTGCCTTTGGCAGAGTTTGCTCTTAATAATAGGGCTAGCTCTGCCACCTTGATGTCTCCATTTTTCTGCAATTCTGGGTTTCACCCTCGATTTTCTTCAGGACAGGCGGAGGCTTCCGTCTGTCCGGGAGTTGACTCTATTGTGGAGCGAATGCAGCAGATTTGGGACCAGGTAGTGGAGAGGTTGTCTTTCTCTCAGGAGAAGGCCCAGCGGTTTGCCAACCGGCATAGGACTGATGGTCCTCGTTTTAAAGTGGGGGACTTGGTTTGGTTGTCCTCAAGAAATATCCCTATGAAGGTTGCGTCTCCAAAATTTAAGCCAAGGTTCATTGGACCTTATAGGATCATGGAAATTCTTAATCTGGCTTCCTTCCGTTTGCTTCTTCCAGGGACATTTAAGATCCATGACGTGTTCCACAAGTCCTTATTGAAGAGGTTTGTCGAGCCAGTGGTTCCTATGGCTGCGCCTCCCGACCCTGTTTTGGTTGAGGGCAATTTGGAGTATGTGGTTGAGAAAATATTGGATTCTCGTTTTGCTAGACGGAAACTCCAGTATTTGGTTAAGTGGAGAGGTTATGGTCAGGAGGACAATTCTTTGGTGTTTGCTTCAGACATCCATGCTAGGAGAGTGATCCGTGCCTATCATCGAGCTCATCCTGATCGGCCTGGTTGCGCAGGTGAGGGTTCGGTGACACCCCTCAAGGGGGGGTACTGTTGTAAACACGTTGGAGGCGACTTCGGACCTGGGGCTTCCTCCGGTGGTTGCTGAGGGTAATGAACCAATTGCTGAATGGCTTTCAGCTGGGTCCGAATGGTCTGATACAAGTGACCTGAACTCCCATCAGCCTTGCCGGTAATCAATTGTTCTTCAGGTCTTGGTTGGATCTCAGCTTGCATTCTGGTATCATTCAGATAAGTGATTTGCTGTTTTTTTTCCTCTGGTTGTATTTTCCTTGCTGGTTTGCTGCCTTGCAGTGGACTTCAGCCTGGTCCCCTTTTGGGGCCTGGCGCTGCTTTTGTGCTCAGTTTGTGTTTGCACTTTTGCTCTGTTCCTGTCTCGCTTTTTATTTACTGAGTAGCTGTATGTTACACCAGAGATCTGATTTAGGTGGCAGAGATCGTGTGATCTCAGGTTTTTTGTTAATCAGAAGTGTTGGTATTTTTGTCAGGGTTTTTTGGGTTGCAGTCAGAATTCTTTCCTATACTTTTCTATCTGGACAGAATTGGGCCCCAGCGTTTGCTCATTCTATTTTCTCTCGGGTGTTCGTATTTTCTTCTTGTCTAACCGCCATTACTTGTTTGGGGGCTTCCCATTTCTTTGAGGTTTCTGCTACGGGGCAGTTAGCTTTCAACTTTCTGTCTTTAGGTGTAGCTATCTCTCCGGCTGTGACGAGGCGTCTAGGATCACCGTAGGTACACTCCACGGCTACTTCTAGTGTTGCGGTTAGTTTAGGGTTCTGCAACCCAGTAGTTTCCAGCCTCTCTGGTGTGTTGCTACTTTGGCGATTTTTTGCTATTTCTCCTCAGCTACCGTAACATAACAATGCGGGTCTTTGTCCCCCCAGTTTGAACTGGTTCCTAACAGCTCCTGTTCCCCCAGTCTGAACAGGTCCCCACCTGTTCCCATATACCATTTATACCTGTCCGTGTTCCTGTACTTCCCGAGTTAGTTCCTGCACCTCCAGTCTGAACAGGTCCCTTCTTGTTCCCATATTCCACTTATACCTGTCCGTGTTCCTAGCCCTCCCGATTCAGTTCCTGTTCTTCCAGTCCGAGCCGTGCCTGCCTTCCGGCCAGCCGTGCCCGTCTTCCTGCCAGAGTGCCAGCCGTGCCAGTCTTACCAACACGAGTCTGCTCCGGACAAACAGTCGAAGCATGCAGACTAATGAGGGCATGACTTCCTCATCAATGTCCAACACTGCTTAAGCTAGGCTCTGGCTTTTTCATGTCTTTCAGTGGTTTTCCTTGCAGTAATCTGCTCGCATCTGGTAACGGTCTGGTTACAGGCCGAATCAGCTTCACACCACCGTGGCTCTGGTCTCGGTGGGATGTTTCTATGTGAGGATGTCGCTGGATCCCTATCTGGCATTTCCTCTCTGTGTCATAAGTAACCCCAGACTGCCTTCCAAGATGGCCACACTTCCAATTCCTGTGATTCCCATCACTTCACCTCTGTCCTTCCGTGTGTGTTTTGTAGTTATCATTAGGAAACACTGACATCTTATGACCAAATCTGGCATTAAAGTCCATGTAAAGCAGTACCACATCATTACTGAAGGTAAACAGGTATTAAATTTACATACAACTGATACAATGGAGCTAAAAATAAGTGCCACCCTTCTATGTGTGGGGCTAGACATGCTTTATGCATCCTAAAAGATTGTTGATGATGGGACATTTTCGGCGGAGACGCCGGCACCAGAAGAGGGTCATCCCAAACCGTCCTTAACATGATGCCTAGTTGCCTCTTTTCTCAGAGGTGATGTTCCTTGAGGAAAGGAGGAATCCTCCCCAAATTTTAACAGTTTATAGAGGACATTTAGGGCTACAAGGAACATATTTTAGCGTTTTGATCAGACCCCAGAACTGGGGCAATCTGTGCTGGTAGGATTTTTTTTTCCCAGCGCAAAGTTCAGCTGTCCCTACCCCAGGCCTTAGAACACAAATGCAAACACCCAGCCACCCACAGGCCCAATCACTAAACAGGCACATTTCCAGACTGCTTGCTCTGTGAATGATGCTGCTTAGGATGTGGACACTGAGGCTTTCCGCAACCTCATGGTGGCGGCCTCCCTCAGTACATGGGCCCCAGCCACCACTATTTTTCCCAATGAGCCATCCCCGCCTTACACCTGCATGTGTCCCATAATATCACATGTGCCCTGACCAATGCAATTACTGGGAAGTTCCACTTAACGACCGACATGTGGACAAGTACCAGTGGCTATAACAACCGACATGTGGACAAGTACTTGAGGCTAGGTTACATTTCCCTGATGCTACACTGCGTGAACCTTGTGGAGACTGAGACCGAGTCAAATCCTGGGATGGCACATGTGCTACCGACGCCAAGGATTGTGGGCCCTAGTTCCACCATTTTTTTGCCACTTCCTACAGCACTTCCATCACCCCGAACTCCTACTCCATCTCTGAATTGTCATCTCGGAGCACGTCATCCATATCAGTCGCAAGCTGGAAACACTGCAGCACTACCTCTGGCTCTGCTGAAACTAATTTGTTTAGGTAAAAAACAGTACACTACAGCAGAGTTGTGGAAAGGTATAACAGACCAGGCATTTCTGTAGCTCTCGCCGATGAACCTACAACCAGGCAGTCATGTGTGTTAATGGCTGTAACCTGGTTGCAGCTCTGATGCTTGGCAAGCTCACACACGTACCATGCCTTGCCCAAGTGCTCAACTTAGTGGTTCAACGGCTTCTGAAAACCTACCCAGATTTGCCTGAGTGGCTTGTGAAGGTTTCTCGCATGGGCACCCATTTCTACAAGTCAGCTACATCTACTGTCGTTCTGGCAGTGCTGCAGCAGCGCTTGCAACTGCCTGCTCACTGACTGATGTGCGACATGACTATGCACTTGAACTCCATATTGCACATTACACGTTAGCAAGGCTTTGTGAGCGGTAGAGGACACTAGCTACAACATTCCCTTTGATATTCCAGTCAGCCTCCGCACATAAGAACTGACGAGTTGGCATGGATGTCTGATATCTGTGAGGTTCTACCAAATTTTGAGGAATCAACCAAGATGTTGAGTGGTGATGATGCCATAATCAGCGTAACCATACAGCTTCTGTTTCTTCTGAAATGCTAGATGCTCACATTCAAAGAAGAAACTTTGCATGTAGACCAGGTGAGATGGAGGAAGACTGTACACAGGGTGATACTACCCAGCACAGCCTCATCTCATCTTCTCAACCAAGATTGGGTGATAGTGAGGAGGTGGAGGCTGAGGAGGAGGTAAAAGAGATTGTTTCCAGCTCAACTGAGGGCAAATGGGCTGAAGAGGGAGGAGGAGGAGAAGATAGAGAGTTGTCTTTCTAGCGGGGACAGGGAAGTCTTGCCTGTTGACAGTCTGGCACACATGGTTGACTTTATTCCTTTTGCCTTTCTCGTCACCCTCGCGTTATACACATTTTGGCCAACACTGAATACTGGTTGTTTATCCTTCTTGACCCATTTTACAAGGAGAACTTTCCATCTCTCTCTTTCCTGTGGCAGAATGGCTAGTAAAATGGTACAATACCAGAAGGCCCTTGTTGAACAATTACTGTATTTTTAGGACTATAAGACGCACCGGACCATAAGACGCACCTAGGTTTTAGAGAAGGAAATTAGAAAAAAAATTGGAGCAAAAAATGTGGTCAATTCTGTACTTAACCCCTTCACCCCCAAGGGTGGTTTGCACGTTAATGACCGGGCCAATTTTACAATTCTGACCACTGTCTCTTTATGAGGTTATAACTCTGGAACGCTTCAACGAATCTTGGCGATTCTGAGAATGTTTTCTCATGACATATTGTACTTCATGTTGGTGGTAAAATTTCTTCGATATAACTTGCGTTTATTTTTGAAAAAAAACGCAAATATGGCGAAAATTTTTAAATTTTGCAATTTTCAAACTTTGAATTTTTATTCCCTTAAAACAGAGAAATATATCACACAAAATAGTTAAGAAATAACATTTCCCACATGTCTACTTTACATCAGCACAATTTTGGAACCAAAATTTTTTTTTGTTAGGAAGTTATAAGGGTTAAAAGTTGACCAGCGATTTCTCATTTTTACAGCAAAATTTACAAAGCCATTTTTTTAGGGACCACCTCACATTTAAAGTCACTTTGAGGGGTCTATATGGCAGAAAATACCAAAAAGTGACACCATTCTAAAAACTGCACCCCTCAAGGTACTCAAAACCCCATTCAAGAAGTTTATTAACCCTTCAGGTGCTTCACAGTAACTAAAGCAACGTGGAAGGAAAAAATGAATATTTAACTTTTTAGCCACAAAAATTATCTTTTACAAACTTTTTTTTTATTTTCACAAGGGTAAAAGGAGAAAATGGACAGATAATGTTGTTATGCAATTTCTCCTGAGTACGCCAATACCCCATATGTGGGGGAAAACCACTGTTTGGGCACACGGCAGAGCTCGTAAGGGAAGGAGCGACGTTTGACTTTTTCAAACTAAAATTGGCTGGAATTTAGATTGGATGCCATGTCGCGTTTGGAGAGCCCCTGATGCGCCTAAACAGTGGAAACCCCCCACAAGTGACACCATTTTGGAAACTAGACCCCCTAAGGTACTTATCTAGATCTGTTGTGAGCACTTTGAACCCTCAAGTGTTTCACAAAAGTTTATAAAGCCTGGGTGTGAAAAAAAAAAAAAAATTTTCCACAAAAATGATTTTTTAGTCCCAAATTTTTGAATTTTCCCAAGGAAATTGGACCCCAAAAGTTGTTGTCCAATTTGTCCTGAGTACGCTGATACCCTATATGTGGGGGGGGGGGAACTGTTTGGGCGCACGGCAGGGCTTGGAAAGGAAGTAGTAACGTTTTGGAATGCAGACGTTAATGGGGGTCATGTTCCGTTTGCAGTGCCCCAGATGAGCCTAAACAGTAGAAACCCCCACAAGTGACCCCATTTTGGAAACTAGACCCCCTAAGGAACTTATCTAGATCTTTGGTGAGCACTTTGAACCCCAAGTGCTTCACACAAGTTTATAATGCCCGGGCATGAAAATAAAAAATCCTATTTTTTTCCCACAAAAATTATCTTTTAGTCACTAATTTTTTATTTTCCCAAGGGTAACAGGAGAAATTGGACCACATAAGTTGTTGTACAATTTGTCCTGAGTACGCTGATACCCCATATGTGGGGGGGAACCACTGTTTGGGCGCACGGCAGAGCTCGGAATGGAAGGAGCACCATTTGACTTTTTCCAACCAAAATTGGCTGGAATTGAGTTTGGATGCCATGTTGCATTTGGAGAGCCCTGATGTGCCTAAACAGTGGAAACCCCCACAAATGACCCCATTTGGGAAACTAGACCCCCTAAGGAACTTATCTAGATTTTTGATGAGCAATTTGAACCCCAAGTGCTTCACACAAGTTTATAACGTAGAGCCGTAAAATTTAAAAATCATATTTTTTCCACAAAAATGATCTTTTCACCCCAATTTTTATTTTTCCAAGGGTAACAAGACTCCAAAAGTTATTGTGCAATTTGTCCTGAGTGCGCTGATACCCCATATGTGGGGGTAAACCACTGTTTGGGTGCATGGCAGAGTTTGGAAGGGAAGGAGCGCCGTCTGACTTTTTCAACGCAGAATTGGCTGGACGCCATGTCGTGTTTGGAGAGCTCCTGATCTGCCTAAACAGTGGAAACCCCCCACAAGTGACCCCATTTTGGAAAATAGACCCCACAAGGAACTTATCTAGATGTGTGGTGAGCACTTTGAACCCCGAAGTGCTTCACAGAAGTTTATAACGCACAGCCGTAAAAATAAAAAATCTTTTTTTTGCAAAAATGATTTTTTCGCCCCAATATTTTATTTTTACAAGGGTAACAGGAGAAATTGGACCCCAAAAGTTGTTGCCCAATTTGTCCTGAGTACGCTGATACCCAATATGTGGGAGAAAACTACTGTATGGGTACACGTTGGGGCTCGGAAGGGAAGTAGTGACGTTTTAGATTGCAGACTTTGATGGAATGGTCTGGGGGCGTCATGTCGCATTTGGAGAGCCCCTGATGCGCCTAAACAGTGGAAATCCCCAACAAGTGACCCCATTTTGGAAAATAGACCCCACAAGGAACTTATCTAGGTGTGTGGTGAGCGCTATGAAGCCCCAAGTGCTTCACAGAAGTTTATAATGTACAGCCGTAAAAACAAAAAAATAATTTTTTTTGTACAAAAATGATATTTTCGCCCCCAGTTTTTTATTTTCCCAAGGGTAACAGAAGAAATAGGACAAATTGCACAATAACTCTTGGGGTCCAGAGTACGCTGATACCCCATATGTGGGGATAAACTACTGTTTGGACGCATGGCAGAGCTCAGAAGTGAAGGAGCACCGTTTGACTTTTTCAACGCAGAATTGGCTGGAATTGAGATCAGACACCATGTCACATTTGGAGAGCCCCTGATGTGCCTAAACAGCGGAAACCCCCCAATTCTAACTCCAACCCTAACCCCAACACACCCCTAACCCTAGTCCCAACCCTAACCACAAACCTAACCCTAACACACCCCTAATCCCAACCCTAACCCTAATCCTAACTTTAGCGCCAACCCTAACCCTAACTTTAGCCGCAACCCTAACCCTAACCCTAATGGGAAAATGGAAATAAATACATTTTTTTAATTTTATTATTTTTCCCTAACTAAGGGGGTGATAAAGGGGGGTTTGATTTACTATTTATAGCGGGTTTTTATGATTGGCAGCTGTCACGCTAAAAGATGCTTTTTATTGCAAAAATAGTTTTTTGCATCGCCACATTTTGAGAGCTATAATTTTTGCATATTTTGGCCCACAGAGTCATGTGAGGTCTTATTTTTTGCGGTACGAGTTGACGTTTTTATTTGTACCATTTTTGAGCAGGTGACATTTTTTGATCGCTTTTTATTTCGATTTTTGGGAGGTTAGAATGAACAAAAATCAGCAATTCATGAATTTCTTTTGGGGGAGGCGTTTTTATTGTTCCGCGTGTGGTAAAATTGATAAAGCAGTTTTATTCTTCGGGTCAGTTCGATTATGGCGATACCTCAATTATATCATTTTTTTATGTTTTGGCGCTTTTATAGAATAAAAACAATTTTATATAAAAAATAATTATTTTTGCATCGCTTTATTCTGCGAGCTATAACTTTTTTATTTTTTCGCTGATGATGCTGTATGGTGGCTCGTTTTTTGCGGGACAAGATGCCGTTTTCAGCGGTACCATGTTTATTTATATCGGTCTTTTTGATCGCGCGTTATTCCACTTTTTGTTCGGCGGTATGATGATAAAGCATTGATTTTTTGCTTCGTTTTTTTTTTATTTTTTAAGGGGTTCCCTAAAGGGGTTAACTAGTGGGACAGTTTTATAGGGGGGGTCGTTACGGATGCGGCGATACCAAATATGTGTACTTTTATTGTTTTGGTTTTTTTATTTACAGGAAGAAATGAATTTATTGGGGAATATTTTTTTTTTTTTTTATTTATTTTGGATTTTTTTTTATACCCCCCACAAGTGACACCATTTTGGAAACTAGACCCCCTAAGGTACTTATCTAGATCTGTTGTGAGCACTTTGAACCCTCAAGTGTTTCACAAAAGTTTATAAAGCCTGGGTGTGAAAAAAAAAAAAAAAAATTTTCCACAAAAATGATTTTTTAGTCCCAAATTTTTGAATTTTCCCAAGGAAATTGGACCCCAAAAGTTGTTGTCCAATTTGTCCTGAGTACGCTGATACCCTATATGTGGGGGGGGGGAACTGTTTGGGCGCACGGCAGGGCTTGGAAAGGAAGTAGTAACGTTTTGGAATGCAGACGTTAATGGGGGTCATGTTCCGTTTGCAGTGCCCCAGATGAGCCTAAACAGTGGAAACCCCCCACAAGTGACCCCATTTTGGAAACTAGACCCCCTAAGGAACTTATCTAGATCTTTGGTGAGCACTTTGAACCCCCAAGTGCTTCACACAAGTTTATAATGCCCGGGCATGAAAATAAAAAATCCTATTTTTTTCCCACAAAAATTATCTTTTAGTCACTAATTTTTTATTTTCCCAAGGGTAACAGGAGAAATTGACCACATAAGTTGTTGTACAATTTGTCCTGAGTACGCTGATACCCCATATGTGGGGGAGAACCACTGTTTGGGCGCACGGCAGAGCTCGGAATGGAAGGAGCACCATTTGACTTTTTCCAACCAAAATTGGCTGGAATTGAGTTTGGATGCCATGTTGCATTTGGAGAGCCCCTGATGTGCCTAAACAGTGGAAACCCCCCACAAATGACCCCATTTGGGAAACTAGACCCCCTAAGGAACTTATCTAGATTTTTGATGAGCAATTTGAACCCCCAAGTGCTTCACACAAGTTTATAACGTAGAGCCGTAAAATTTAAAAATCATATTTTTTCCACAAAAATGATCTTTTCACCCCAATTTTTATTTTTCCAAGGGTAACAAGACTCCAAAAGTTATTGTGCAATTTGTCCTGAGTGCGCTGATACCCCATATGTGGGGGTAAACCACTGTTTGGGTGCATGGCAGAGTTTGGAAGGGAAGGAGCGCCGTCTGACTTTTTCAACGCAGAATTGGCTGGACGCCATGTCGTGTTTGGAGAGCTCCTGATCTGCCTAAACAGTGGAAACCCCCATAAATGACACCATTTTGGAAACTAGACCCCTCAAGGAACTTATCTAGATGTGTGGTGAGAACTTTGAACCCCCAGGTGTTTCACTAAAGTTTATAACGCACAGCCGTTAAAATAAAAAATCTTTTTTTTTTTACAAAAATGATTTTTTCACCCCCAATATTTTATTTTCATAAGGTAACAGAAGAAATTGGAACCCAAAAGTTGTTGTCCAATTTGTCCTGAGTACACTGATACCCAATATGTGGGCGAAAACTACTGTATGGGCACACATCGGGGCTCGGAAGGGAAGTAGTGACGTTTTGGATTGCAGACTGATGAATGGTTGGGGCGTCATGTCCATTTGGAGAGCCCTGATGCACCTAAACAGTGGAAACCCCCACAAGTGACCCCATTTTGGCAAATAGACCCCCAAGGAACTTATCTAGATGTGTGGTGGACACTTTGAACCCCGAAGTGCTTTTACAGAAGTTTATAACGCACAGCGTAAAATAAAAAATCTTTTTTTTTTTACAAAAATGATTTTTTCGCCCCCAATATTTTATTTTCAAAGGGTAACAGGAGAAATTGGACCCAAAAGTTGTTGTCCAATTTGTCCTGAGTATCTGATACCCAATATGTGGGAGAAAACTACTGTATGGGCCACGTCGGGCTCGGAAGGGAAGTAGTGACGTTTTGGATTGCAGACTTTGATGGAATGGTCTGGGGGCGTCATGTCGCATTTGGAGAGCCCCTGATGCCCTAAACAGTGGAAACCCCCCACAAGTGACCCCATTTTGGCAAATAGACCCCGCAAGGAACTTATCTAGATGTGTGGTGAGCACTTTGAACCCCGAAGTGCTTCACAGAAGTTTATAACGCACAGCCGTAAAAATAAAAAAATCTTTTTTTTTTTTTTTGCAAAAATGATTTTTTCGCCCCAATATTTTATTTTTACAAGGGTAACAGGAGAAATTGGACCCCAAAAGTTGTTGCCCAATTTGTCCTGAGTACGCTGATACCCAATATGTGGGAGAAAACTACTGTATGGGTACACGTTGGGGCTCGGAAGGGAAGTAGTGACGTTTTGGATTGCAGACTTTGATGGAATGGTCTGGGGGCGTCATGTCGCATTTGGAGAGCCCCTGATGCGCCTAAACAGTGGAAATCCCCAACAAGTGACCCCATTTTGGAAAATAGACCCCACAAGGAACTTATCTAGGTGTGTGGTGAGCGCTATGAAGCCCCAAGTGCTTCACAGAAGTTTATAATGTACAGCCGTAAAAACAAAAAAATAATTTTTTTTGTACTAAAATGATATTTTCGCCCCCAGTTTTTTATTTTCCCAAGGGTAACAGAAGAAATAGGACAATTGCACAATAACTCTTGGGGTCCGAGTACGCTGATACCCCATATGTGGGGATAAACTACTGTTTGGACGCATGGCAGAGCTCAGAAGTGAAGGAGCACCGTTTGACTTTTTCAACGCAGAATTGGCTGGAATTGAGATCAGACACCATGTCACATTTGGAGAGCCCCTGATGTGCCTAAACAGCGGAAACCCCCCAATTCTAACTCCAACCCTAACCCCAACACACACCCTAACCCTAGTCCCAACCCTAACCACAAACCTAACCCTAACACACCCCTAATCCCAACCCTAATCCTAATCCTAACTTTAGCGCCAACCCTAACCCTAACTTTAGCCGCAACCCTAACCCTAACCCTAATGGGAAAATGGAAATAAATACATTTTTTTAATTTTATTATTTTTCCCTAACTAAGGGGGTGATAAAGGGGGGTTTGATTTACTATTTATAGCGGGTTTTTATGATTGGCAGCTGTCACGCTAAAAGATGCTTTTTATTGCAAAAATAGTTTTTTGCATCGCCACATTTTGAGAGCTATAATTTTTGCATATTTTGGCCCACAGAGTCATGTGAGGTCTTATTTTTTGCGGTACGAGTTGACGTTTTTATTTGTACCATTTTTGAGCAGGTGACATTTTTTGATCGCTTTTTATTTCGATTTTTGGGAGGTTAGAATGAACAAAAATCAGCAATTCATGAATTTCTTTTGGGGGAGGCGTTTTTATTGTTCCGCGTGTGGTAAAATTGATAAAACAGTTTTATTCTTTGGGTCAGTTCGATTATGGCGATACCTTATTTATATCATTTTTTTATGTTTTGGCGCTTTTATAGAATAAAAACAATTTTATATAAAAAATAATTATTTTTGCATCGCTTTATTCTGCGAGCTATAACTTTTTTATTTTTTCGCTGATGATGCTGTATGGTGGCTCGTTTTTTGCGGGACAAGATGCCGTTTTCAGCGGTACCATGTTTATTTATATCGGTCTTTTTGATCGCGCGTTATTCCACTTTTTGTTCGGCGGTATGATGATAAAGCATTGATTTTTTGCTTCGTTTTTTTTTTTTTTTTTTAAGGGGTTCACTAAAGGGGTTAACTAGTGGGACAGTTTTATAGGGGGGGTCGTTACGGATGCGGCGATACCAAATATGTGTACTTTTATTGTTTTGGTTTTTTTATTTACAGGAAGAAATGAATTTATTGGGGAATATTTTTTTTTTTTTTTATTTATTTTGGATTTTTTTTATAACATGTTTATTTTTATTTTTTTAACTTTTTTACTTTGTCCCAGGGTGGGACATCACTGTATTTTATCAAATCGCTGGTGTGACAGTGTGCACAGCACTCTGTCACACCAGCGATCGCTCAGGCAGTGCAGCAGGCTTCTCAGTGCCTGCTCTGAGCAGGCACTGAGGAAGCCGCCTCCCTCCAGGACCCCGGCGCCATCTTGGATCCGGGTCCTGGGAGGGAGGAAGCCCTCAGAACAGCGCGATCACATCGCGCTGGTCTGAGGGTCTCAGGGGGGCGCGCAGGCACCCTGCGCGATCCTCCCCTGTGCCCCCAGTACACCGCGATCATGTTTGATCGCGGTGTGCTAGGGGTTAATGTGCCGGGAGCGGTCCGTGACCGCTCCTGACACACAGTCACGGGTGTCAGCTGTGATAATCAGCTGACACCCGGCGGCGATTAGCTGCGCTCCCCTCAGGAGCGCAGCTGATCGCCTATGACGTACTATCCCGTCCATGGGCAGAATGGCACGGGTTTTATGGACGGGATAGTACGTCTAATGTCAGAGAGGGGTTAATATCCACTATCCTGGTATACATTGTCCCCTCATCCCCATCCTGGTATGCATTGCCCCCTCATCCCTATCCTGGTATACATGACCCCCTCATCCCTATCCTGGTATGCATGGCCCCTCATCCCTATTATAGTATACATGGCCCCCTCATCCCTATCCTGGTATGCATGGCCCCCTCCTCTCTATCCTGGTATACATAGCCTCCTCAACCCCATCCTGGTATGCACGGCCCCTCATCTCTATCCTGGTATGCATGGCCACCTCATCCCCATCCTGGTATGCATGGCCTTCTCATCCCTGTCCTGGTATGCATGGCCCACCAAAAACCCTAGCCTGGTAGGCATACCCCCCTTATTCCTAGCCTGGTATACATGGCCCCCTCATCCCTATCCTGGTAGTCATGGTGCCCCTCATCCCTATCCTGGTATGCTGGGCCCCCATCTCTTTTCTGGTATGCATGGCCCCATCCTTATCGTGGTATGATTGGCCCATCCCCATCCTGGTATGCATGGCCCCGTCATCCCTATCCTGATATGCTGAGCCCCCTTCTCTGTTCTGATGTGCATGGCCCCATTCTTATCCTTGCATGATTGGCCCCATCCCCATCCTGGTATGCATGGCCCCCTCATCCCTATCCTGGTATGCAAGGACCCATCTCCATCCTGGTATGCATGGCCCATCCTTATCCTGGTATGATTGGCCCCCATCCCCATCCTGGTATGCATGGCCCCATCAGAAAAACATAAAAAAATAAACCATTATACTTACCTTCCCTGCTCTCCTTCGCAGCATTTTGTTCTGATGCCAGCAGCTGATTTATTCTTGTAAGCAGCGCATGGCAGGGATGTCATGCGCTGCTTATAAGCAGAGGACAGCTGTCGGAATACTCACTGCTCTCCACGCCAGGACTACGTGCGTGGAGAGCAGTGAATATTCATTGCTCTTTAATAGAGAACACAGTGTAAGCCGCAGCGGCTGGCTTCCTGCAGCTGCCGGGCATTAACGTGTGCCACTACTTACTCCTCTTCTCCGGACTTATCCTATGCTAGGATGTCCAGAATACTTCCCTTTATATCAACACAATAAGGGTAGGTGTTCAACAAATATTTGCTTGCATTTTCCTGGGTTCTGATATCTCAATGTAGAATTCTTCTCCTTACCTAGCCCCCTCCTATGTCTTGCCACCTACTGAACCAAATGCTATTTATTTTACTATCCATATACTATGACATGGTTACGTATTATCCTAAAATGTAAATATTTGTAAATATTTCCTGTATATTCTTGTCTTTTATTTTCATATATTATAATGTTCACTCTCTGTTTTTCACAGCGATTTTGTGATCAAGGCCCAGTGGAGGCCGAAACGTCAAAATTACTTATCGCTTTCGTCTATACGTTCAATAAATATTCACTTAAAGCATCAATTTATTCTTATGAGTGCAGTGTTTATAAACTTTACTATTTAGGGGTTTCTGATCCCGTTCACTTGCACCACCATTCACCCGTGTGCCAAACCCTCGCTACCTAACTACTGTCCTATTTTTGGTTTGCGCACCGTCCGTACCCATGTCAACCACCACATATGCATATGACGAAGCTTCTGGTTCTACGATTTTGTCAAGAATAAGAAGCAAAACCGATTTTCTACACATCCCCAGCAAAGACGTGAAGACGCGGGACTGGGAAAAGGAAAAGAAAAAACTTATTTCCTACGACCTACATTGTGCCACTCTGGGGGAATATCACAGGCAAGGAAAAATCCCTCGGGGCCTACGCAGCCATCTACGCCCTACACTGTTCACCGACAACGAGAAATATTGTGAGACTTTTCAGAAAATTCTCAACAAGTGCTCCCTTGATCTAATTCTAGTCACCATAGAACACCTCCAGGAAGCCATCAAGGAGACAGAAGAGAAAATTCTAACTATTGAATCACAACTGACAGCTACTTTGAGCCCCTCTGAGTACACAACCCTCAAAAATAAAGTTGATTCCATTCTAGTGACCCATCAAAAAACATTGGAGGAAAGAAAACGGGCCAAGTTCCAGAGAGACACCGAGGACTATTTATCCAACAAGGTCTACAGATGGGAGGACCCACCAGCTCGGAGACAACGCCCAAGATTCCGCCGCCAACAAGGGGGCTACTATCAATCCGGGGGCTCCTCACCTGCAGGGGTTCCTCCGCAGGCTCTGGCAGCGAAACTGGCGGTGCCCCAAGCACAAGACCGGCTTTTTTAGGACAAACTACACGACAACAAGGAGGTCAAGGAAGAAAAGAAGCGGACCGCCAGATGATCCTCAGATCCCAGGTAGGAGTCCAAACATAGTCGTTAACATTTCCGATTATTCCCTCTCCCCTCTCGAATTTAAGGTTCTTAATATGGGTCTGTCATTTTGTCCCACCCCTAAGTGGGATTCTTTCCAACTAGAGAAAGACCTCCACCGGTTCTACCGAAACATCAGACTCAAAGTACACTTCGCAGGGAACACCACTACCAATCTCAACTCTGCCGGCACTATACCTGACAGTAACAGTGGACCAAATATCTCAATTGACAAGCTTGGGCTACGTAATCCCAGCAGTTTCATGCCGCCTAAAACTAACCATGCAGTTGAGACCTTTGTCGAACTACTAGACAGGGACATTAGACAAACCATACATGATCAACAACTTGGTCTCCTCCCTGTCCGCCACAACCTTAACCCCCTTGAGAAACAGGCCTTAGACTCACTTAAAAACAATAAAAATATTGTTATTAAACCTGCGGACAAAGGTGGGGCCATTGTAGTCATGAACAGAAGCTACTACATTTCTGAAATCACGAGACAACTCAGTGACACCACAACCTATAAGAAAGTCGACAGGGACCCAACCAGCTCCATACGCCATAAAATCAACCTAGTTCTAGACAACTACCTGGAACGGGGTACCATTGATAACAAAAACAAAAACGTTCTTGACTAACCACCATCCTGTCACCCCTATTTTATACATTCTCCCTAAGATACATAAAAACCTCCACAAACCACCAGGACGCCCGATTGTAGCATCCACAGACTCAATCTTGAATCCTCTATCTATTTTCCTTGACAAACTTCTAACACCACATGCCCATGCAACCAAATCATTTATTTTGGATACAAGTGATTTTCTCACTAAAATACGTGCCATCAATAACATCCCTCCCGACAGCATTTTATGCACGATGGACGTAAACAGCTTGTACACGTCCATCACCCATGAAAAAGGCATTCGAGCGGTGTTCCTCAGTCTGCAGGAAGCCAATATAGATAGAGACATCAACCAACTGTGTATAGACCTACTCAACCTGGTCCTTAGGGAGAATTACTTCCTGTTTGGCGACGAATTCTATGTACAGACCTGTGGGACGCCATGGGGTCGAACGTAGCGCCAGCTTACGCAAATATCTACATGGATCGTTTCGAACAAGAACATATCTACCCCAATCCCACATTCACTCAACATGCCACTATGTGGGTCAGATACATAGATGACATCTTCTGTATCTGGACGGGCAGTGAATCAAGTCTTCTTGAATTTTTCAACAACATCAATAGCATCACACCAGAACTTACCTTTACCATAACACATGACATCAGTAATGTCACATTCCTTGATACCCGTGTCATCAAAAATATGGAGGGCTGCTTGAGCACTGATATCTACACCAAACCCACTGACTGTAACAGTTTACTCCTTTACAATAGCTGTCACCCAAAACCAATGAAGAATAGTTTGCCTAGATCACAATTCAAAAGGGTTACCAGAATTGTATCCGATCCGCAACTCAAGGTAACCAGAATTCAGGATATGGCCAATAAATTCAAGGTGCGCAATTACCCTACTGACCTCCTCAATGTAGAATCCAGGAGAGCGATAGATGAAGTATGTACCACTGATACCGCTATCAGTGTCCATAAGAACCCACGCATCCCATTTGTACATAACCATCATCCATCCATGCGCAGAATACACAACCTTATTAGGAAGCACTGGCCACTCCTCACCAGGGCTTATCCTGACATTCAAACTCTCAGTGACCCACCACTCATGTGCACGAGACGAGCTAACAATATCCGGGACAAGGTAGTTAGAGCTGACCTGGGATCCTTTAGACAATCTACCACTAAAACTTTAACTGGACAAAAAAGAACAGGAACATTCCCCTGCCTGAACTGCATGAGTTGTTCGAACATCATTAGAGGCAACGAAGTGGTACACCCCCGTACTGGGAAATCCTTCCCCATCAGGGACTTTTTCACATGTGAATCTCGATTCGTTGTGTACATTATCAAATGTCCCTGCGGCCTGCTATACATTGGTGAGACCACTCAGGCCGTTAGGGACCGAATTTCTAGTCATAAATCGACTATCCGGTGCGAAAAAACTTGGCTACCTTTGCCAGCCCATTTTAAGGAGGCTAAACACAACGTAGCCCAACTTAGGTTCCAAGTCATAGAAAGCGTCCCCAGACCCAGACGAGGTGGTAACCACATTAAATTACTCAAACAACGTGAGACATACTGGATATACACCCTAGATACACTGTACCCCAAAGGTCTAAACAGGGAGATGGACTGGCTAACCTAATTTCCTTCTCTTCCCCTAGAACAATCCATAGGTGCTCATAAGTTTGGCCTTACACTACATTTGAGATGGTAAGACCCATACCCCTGTCACATGCTCCTCATTTATTATTATTATTATTTTCGTTTGGACTCCTACCATTATTCTTATGTTTATGATTTTTCTATTTATCTTTTGTTTGGACTCTTACCATTATTGCTAATTTTATGATTTCTCTCATTACCTATTTATTTGCATCTTGCATTTTATTTTATCTGTTTTACCGATCATTCAATTGTATCATGATTATCCATTGTTTATGTTCCTTGTTTACACCGCCATTATGTTCTCTTTTTCCCCCGCTCTATTTTCCCCCGCTCTATTCATTCCCCATTTTGTCGCTGCATCAATTTTCTTTGTGACCGCCATACTTTCACTGACAGGAACACCTAGAGCTTTCACCACCTTACAGTGCCTTTGCCATAGTGAGTGCCATATCCTCTAGCACTCACCGCGCAAGCGCACATCCTCTAGCACTCACTGCGCAAGCGCAGACTGGCCACTACCCACTCTATGCTCAGTGGGCGTCTCACGTTACTATCAACCCCTTCTGCGCATGCGCCAGCGTGTGACGTCACATCCGGCAATGCGATCAGCAAGCGCTTCTTATAGCGCTGCTATGAGTCCACCACAGTCCCCACATGCTCAGGCACAGATGTGCCAGCGTCTACATTGAGCCACCAACGCTCTGGACCTGACTCCCGACTACCAACACGGATGTGAGTTCCCACAACCTAAGATAAGTTATACCACCGGCATTTCCACACCACTTACCCTGAATTAATGTGCTCTACAGTTACTGCCTATCCCTTATGCTGACAAGCACCATAGCTGGCAAGTGTTTCCTGCACATTATGGTAAATATTCTTAGCCACAAGTGGATACACATATACTTTAATGTGAGCCAATTTACTCTATACATTCTCATTACAGCCTAGCAGTGACTATATCTAACTCCCCAGCTGGCGGTCTACTATTTTACTTCTGGTAATTACCATTCAAATACATACATTTATACCCATGTGAACAAAATATAACTATGTTATCTTTACCTCTCCTAAGCGGTGTTATCTATAAGACCCAGACCATATACAATTGATCCTGATCCCGTCCCCTAGAGGATCACACTACAAGCATGTGTTACATGCGTTTATTGTTCTAAAGGTATCACATTACTACTACTACCATTTATTATAGATCATGTGTATAAGATATTCTATTCTGGGTCTCCATTATTCACTCTATCCTGATCTATTTCAGTAACTCTTGCAAGGATCTTACTCCTCTTCTCCGGACTTATCCTATGCTAGGATGTCCAGAATACTTCCCTTTATATCAACACAATAAGGGTAGGTGTTCAACAAATATTTGCTTGCATTTTCCTGGGTTCTGATATCTCAATGTAGAATTCTTCTCCTTACCTAGCCCCCTCCTATGTCTTGCCACCTACTGAACCAAATGCTATTTATTTTACTATCCATATACTATGACATGGTTACGTATTATCCTAAAATGTAAATATTTGTAAATATTTCCTGTATATTCTTGTCTTTTATTTTCATATATTATAATGTTCACTCTCTGTTTTTCACAGCGATTTTGTGATCAAGGCCCAGTGGAGGCCGAAACGTCAAAATTACTTATCGCTTTCGTCTATACGTTCAATAAATATTCACTTAAAGCATCAATTTATTCTTATGAGTGCAGTGTTTATAAACTTTACTATTTAGGGGTTTCTGATCCCGTTCACTTGCACCACCATTCACCCGTGTGCCAAACCCTCGCTACCTAACCACTACTAAAGGGAATGAATATTCACTACATTCCACGCCTATGGGATTGGAGAGCAGAGAATATTCATTGCCTTAAGTAGCGGGCACACGCGAGTGCCCGGCAGCTTCAGGATGCCGGCTGCATAGGCTTAAAGCATGTCCGCTATTAAAGAGAAATGAATATTCACTGCCCTCCACACCCATGGGAGTGGAATGCAGTGAATATTCATTTTTTCTTTAGCAGCGGGCACAGAAGTTAGCCGCAGCCGCCGGCACCTGCCTCCTGTGACCCGCTGCTCCACTACTGCCACTCCTCCACCTCCCCGCCACAGCCAGTGCAGGTACATCCAGACTATAAGACATACACCCCATTTTCCTCCACATTTTTGGAAAAAAGTGAATCTTATAGTCTGAAAAATCCGAAAATACTGGCGGCAGAGGTCATAGTTCCTTGGGCAACCAAGGAAAAGTTTTGGAAGAAGGTGAAGGAGTACCTAGTCAACCGTACCAGCACCCTCTGTGATTCCTCTGTGCCATACAACTATTGAGTATTCAAGCTGGACACGTGGCATGAGCTGTCCTTCTACACTTTGGAGGAGCTGGCCTGCTCTGCCACTAGGGTTTTGTTAGAGTGTTTTTCTAGTGCACCTGGGGCATAGTAATTGATAGTCGCATCTGCCTGTCAACTGAAAATGCTGACGACAGACTGACTGTTACCAAAATGAACAAGGCATGAATTGGGCCAGACGTCTCAACTACACCGGACAACAGCAGTGAAAAATAAAACCAATTCAAATGTTCCTTTTTTTCTGGTGTATTCCCATGAACCCTGTAGAGCTCTGTACTCACTCGGCTGCGGTTGAGGTGTTGAGGTAAGCCATAAGATCAAATACTTAATTAACCTCAAGACATAAGAGATTGAGGGAAACGACCCATAAAATGTATTATTTCACCTTACATAAGCTTGCGTAGATCAAAGTGTGACACTAAAGATGGCTGCCATTTCCTGTTTCACCACACACCATGCTCTGGTATCCACAATGACGCCCACCCTGATGACCTCATTGACCAACCCAGCCTGATGACCTCATGGATCCGGCCACGATAACTCCCACCCTTATGACCTCATGGACTAAACCAGCCTGATGACTTTATGGATCCGCCCACGGACTATATCATTGCCCAACCCACTAACCAATGGAATAAATCATATCACTCCCATTTTAGAGCTAACCGAGGGGTTATATAAATCTATGTTCAGATTAAATAAAGGTCTTGTGAGCTGAGCCATAGATTGATCAAGGAGAGATTACATATGACTGTGTGTGTCTGGTGTTATTTCTTTAGTGCATGCACTTGATCAATATCCATTAGGCCAGGAGTAGGCAACTAGTGAACATTTCTTATTGTTCAACCTAACAGAGGTAGGAGTGGAGTACCCCACCTTTTTGAACAGGCATATGTTATCTCTACAGTGGTGTATTTGCTCCACTTTTGCACATTGTGACTGATGTTATCTGGGACTTTTGCTAACAGGTTCTTCTGGACTTGCGCTTGCGCATTGCCATCTGTTTGCCTGAGTTCAACTGCGCATGCACTGTAAAATCTAGAATGTGTGAATACTCACAAATGCGCAATATGTGATCTACTAAAAGGTAATTGCGCACGTGCTGTTTGAGAGGTGCAAGTCTTCTGTGACTTCTGATTAGATAATTTGTGAAAATTGCTTGCGGTTTGACCTTTTCCGTTTACTGCTTCCGGGACCTGTGAATATCCTTGCCTGCACATTATGTGATCTATTAAAGGGTAACTGCACATGCGCTGTCTGAAAGGGAAAAGTTCTCTATGACTTCCGATTAATACATTGTGCGCGCAAGCACGCTTGCGGTTTGACCTTTTTCACTTACTGCTTCCAGGACCTTGTGTCCAGTGAGGCGTTATTCAACCGTGTGGCGCCTGATCCTGCTGCCAGCTGTCAGCTGGTAAGGATTTTTTTTAATTGTATTTATATATAAGTTAGACCCTCTGATCCAGATACATTCACCTAGAAAAAGACACTTTGGGTGTCGTAACGCGTGGTTCCTTTCTCCCACTTGGCTTTGCTGCTGCTTTTGGGAATTGGGGTGACTAATGGACTGCTTAGGGTGAAGTATTAGCTTGCGTTTATTTGTCTGCCTTCTCTGAGTCTACATTCATCAGACTCTTTTCTAACCTAGTGGTACTTTACCTTGGCTCCGGGTTATGGTGGTCCTGCCCTAGGATTTAATAAGATACATTTTGTCTGTCTGAACAAACTTTACAGATATTTAAACTAAAATTATAAAGATTTCTGTTTGGTATGTTTATAGGTAACATTCCTTTTTGTGATAATATGATAGCAGCAAGAGTATTTTAATATTTTTGTGACACTATGCTACATTCATTTTGCATCTTATAGTCACTTGTATAGCCAAGTGGTTTGTCTCTGGAATATTGTATTTTGAATATTGGACATAATGTACATGCTTTATCCTTTTGGATTTTTTAGATGTTTTTAAATTTGTGTGTTTTTTCTGGTTTGACAATAAAAATCTTGCATTTTTCTAATATTGTGGTGATCACTGTCTGTTATGCATGTACTCTTTTTCTTTATGTGCTAAGTAGTCCATATAGTACTGCGGGTCCGCCCGCTCAGGTCAGTGTCTTTAGCAACACACACTGGAGGTCTCCACATCTCCAGCCACAGACACTGAATGAGAGACTCAGCCCCCATTTTATCTGCGAAACCACGCACGCCCTGGGGGTTGGGATATGTGAGCCGTTTTCTCGCGATAACTGCAGTGACTGCTGGGTAATCCCGGCCGTAAAGCAGTCAGTCTGATGACGTCACTGCCGGGGAAGCAGGTAATCAGCTGTGCTGCGTTGCAATGACAGGCTCTGCCTGTCATTGCGATGTAGCAGAGCTGGATCGTCGTGGGACTGTCGTTATGGACTGCGTCGGACAGGTGGTATACTGTTGGTTTGTTTTTTTATTTTTTTACAGGAGATCGATGGCGTCGCAGGAATGAGAGAGTAATAAAAAAAATGAAAACTGTGTTGTCTCTTTTATTTCATTAAAAGACTTTTTTCTTGCTGTGTCTTTTTTTTACACATTTAAAAACTTTGGGATTAATAATGGATCGGTGTCTTATTGACACCTCTCCATTATTAACCGGGCTTATTGTCACCGTGCAATCAACGGTGACATTAACCCCTTATTACCCCACTTGCCACCGCTACAGGGCAGTGGGAAGAGCCGGGTAAAGTGCCACAATTGGCACATCTTTTGATGCGCCAAATGTGGGGCTGCTGTAGCCTGGTATTATCAGGCTGTTGAGGGCCAAAATCCATGGGCCTTGACAGTCTTTTAATACCAGGCCGCAGCAGTCTGCATTTTACTTGGCTGGTTAACAAAAATAGGGGGACCCCTACGCCGTTTTTTTTTCGAGGGGATTCCCTATTTTTGTTAACCAGCCAAGCTAAGCAGACTGCTGTGGCCTGGTATTATCAGGCTTGCAAGGTCCATGGATATTGGATCCTTACCAGCCTGAAAAACCAGGCCTCAGCGGTCTGCTTCATCTGGCTGGTTAACAAAAATAGGGGGGACCCCACGCCAATTTTTTTCGAGGGGATCCCCTATTTTTGTTAATCAGCCAAGATATGCAGACTGCTGTGGCCTGGTATTATCAGGCTGGCAAGGTCCATGGATCTTGGCTCCTTAACAGCCTGAAAATCCAGGCCTCAGCGGTCTGCTTCATCTGGCTGGTTAACAAAAATAGGGGGGACCCGACGCCATTTTTTTTTTCGAAGGGAACCCCTATTTTTGTTAATCAGTTCCCTCTGACGTCACTGATGGTGTCCCTGGCTGACCTGAAGTGAAAGTGGAAAGCAATCAATTAAGCTTTCCACTTCCTCTCCTGTCAGCCAGGAGAGGAGCTCATTCATTTGGGGGTTTACTGTGAGGCTGCAGCATTAGCTGCGGTCCCTGCAGTAAACATTAACCCTTTCTGAAGGATTACACCGTGGGACCTGACTGTGCATCGGATTGGTAAGAATAATTTTGCTTTATTATTTTATTTTTATTACAGGAAATGGTTTTAGCAGGTAAATAAAATATGGTCAAAAACTGTGTGATTATTTCATTAAACTTCTTTTTTATTAAAGTGTGTGTGTTTGATTTTTCTTTCATACAATAGGATTAATAATTGATAGTTGTCTAATTGACAGCTCTCAATTATTAACCTGGCTTAAAGTGACCTTTCAATTGCAAGGTCATTTTAACCCCTTATTAACCCATTCGCCACCGCTACAGGGCAAGGGGAATAGACGGGCAAAGTGCCAGAAAGGGCAAATCTAATTAGAGATTTGCCCTTTCTGGGGTGTCTGGGGGCAGATGTTAAGTAGCCGGGGGGGGGGCCAAAAAAAATGGTCCCTCTCTGGGCTATTATTATCTGCCCCCACTCACTGGCTTTGTCTGTCTGGTTGCGAAGATAGGGCTGGAGCCCACGCATTTTTTTTCAGCAATTTTACACCTCATATATATATATACATGTCATTGAATTTGTGACATATATATATATATATTTATATTTATAGTTCATACACTTCTACATAGTATAATAGCCGCTAATTCAATTGCCGGCTTTTGTGAAAATGCAGAACCCGACATGAAATGACACTTGGTGTACATAGGGTTAACCATGTCTTTTCATGTAGTTTGATATCTGATTTGCACAAACAATTACATGAGTGTAAGTGTGCAAAATTTCACACCTGTAGGGGTTAATTAAAGGTGTAAATTCGTAGCAAAAAAGTCCGTTTTTTTTACAACGAATTTACACCTTTAATTAACCCCTACAGGTGTGAAATTTTGCACACATAGACTGATGTAATTGTTTGTGCAAATCAGATAGCAAACGACATGATAAGACATGGTTAACCCTATGTACACCAAGTGTCATTTCATGTCGGGTGCTTCTGTCTTTTCACAGAAGCCGGCTTTACCCGGCAATTGAATCAGAGGATATTTTACTATGTAGAAGTGTATAAACTATACATATATGTATATATATATGTCACAATGACATGTATATATATATATATATATGTATTCTATGTGTGTATATTTAGTGTTTACAAGGAAAGAAAGAGGTTTTTTTAGTTGCGATATTTTGTTCCCATAGACTTACATGGGACTTCCGGTATCGGTATCGGGTATCGCCGATATTTTAATGGTATCGGCGATACCATTCCGATTCCGATACTTTTGTATATCGGAAAGTATCGCTCAACTCTACTCGTCATCAATCTGGCTCCAACTTCCTTTGATTGCTGTTGCCAGATCAGCTTTGCAGGTTGGAGCCTTGTCATGGACCATTTTCTTCAACTTCCACAAAATATTTTCAATTGGATTGAGATCCGGACTATTTGCAGGCCATGACATTGAACTTATGTGTCTTTTTTCAAGGAATGTTTTCACAGTTTTTGCTCTATGGCAGGATGCATTATCATCTTAAAATGATTTCATCATCCTCAAACATCCTTTCAATTTATGGGATAAGAAAAGTGTCCAAAATATCAACATAAACTTGCTAATTATGCAAATTGTCTCTTCAGAGAGGAAGAGAGCTAGAACTCTAGTGCCACCTATTGTAAGGTAGCAATCCTACAAGTCAATGTTGACCCTTTAACGAGCCTTGTCACATGTTTTGGCTATTATCCTAAGTCATGTGACAAGGCTCGTTAAAGGGTCAACATTGACTTGTAGGATTGCTACCTTCCAATAGGTGCCACTAGAGTTCTAGCTCTCTTCATCTCTGAAGAGACAATTTGCATAATTAGCATATTTCCCAGAGGAGCATTGCGGCTTTAAGTCTCCTCATCTTGGCATGCTTAGCATGTCGATCTCCGCAAGGAGAAACGATACTTCTTGGATAACATAAACTTGTGCATTTATTGAAGATGTAATGACAGCCATCTCCCCAGTGCCTTTACCTGACATGCAGCCCCATATCATCAATGACTGTGGAAATTTGCATGTTCTCTTCAGGCAGTCATCTTTATAAATTCATTGGAAAGGCACCAAACAAAAGTTCCAGCATCATCACCTTGCCCAATGCAGATTCGCAATTCATCACTGAATATGACTTTCATCCAGTCATCCACAGTCCACAATTGCTTTTCCTTAGCCCATTGTAACCTTGTTTATTTCTGTTTAGGTGTTAATGATGGCTTTCGTTTAGCTTTTCTGTATGTAAATCCCATTTCCTTTAGGCGGTTTCTAACAGTTCGGTCACAGACGTTGACTCCAGTTTCCACCCATTTGTTCATTTGTTTTGTTGTGCATTTCCTGCTTTGGAGACATATTGTTTTAAGTTTCCGGTCTTGACGCTTTGATGTCTTACTTGGTCTACCAGTTTGTTTGCCTTTAACAACCTTCCCATGTTGTTTGTATTTGGTCCAGATTTTAGACACAGCTGACTGTGAACAGCCAACATCTTTTGCAACATTGAGTGATGATTTACCCTCTTTTAGGAGTTTGTTAATCCTCTCCTTTGTTTCAATTGACATCTCTCATGTTGGAGCCATGATTCATGTCAGTCCACTTGGTGCAACAACTCTCCAAGGTGTGATCACTCGTTTTTAGATGCAGACTAAGCAGCAGATCTAATTTGATACAGGTGTTAGTTTTGGGAATTAAAATTTACTGGGTAATTCCATAATTTTTTCCCTCAGAATTGAGTGATTCCATAATTTTTCCCCTATGCTTGGTTAAAAAAATAACCATTACTGACTACCACATTATTTGTTCTTGATTTCTTTTAGCGTTTCTTAAAGCCAGAAAGTTACCATTTGAAATGACTTCAGTTTTGTGCCATGTCTGTGATCTGTTTTTTTTTCAACAAAATAAAACAACTGAATGAACATCCTCCGGTGATTCCATAATTTTTGCCAGGGGTTGTAGTATAGGACCATAGGGGAATTAGAGCAGAGGGGGCATCATAGAGAACAGAATAGATAAGAGTGTTAGTTTGGGTACAGGCAGCAATGGGTTATTGAGTGGGGAGGAGTTAGAGCAGAGCAGTGCAGAGCATAGGGATATCGTCAGGATGTTTCCTGTATAGGGAGCAGAAGCCCGGGCAGGCTTGCCAGGGCAAGGTGTGAGCAGTACATGAAGCAGATGGCCTGCCATGGGAATAAAGCTGCTTCAGCAGTAAGGGGCTCCAGGCGGAGAATAGTGCAGACGGGCACCAGCTCAAAGGACCATCCCCAAGAGGGATCCAGGGTCTATGACGGGGCAAGAGCAGCTGAGAAGGCTTTCCCGGCACCTTTCCCATTTGGAACCGGACGAGGGGCTGACAGGGAGCTGGTGATGCTGAAGGCACAGATGGGACACGGACTGTCCAAACATATGGCAGGGATTGCCGGGAGAAGGGAGACAGAGTTGCTAGAAAGGATAGAGGCTGCCCGGACATCAGGGAAAGATAAGAAGATGTCTCTGTGTTTAACCTGTGCTGCCAGTGTGATGAATGCCTTGCTGAATAGTAAAGTTAAACTGTTGGAAAAAAACTGTGACTCAGATGTTTTGTGGAACTTAGAAACGTGGAGTCGGAGTGACAGAACGTGAGAGGATCCTGACAGTAACCGTGAGTGCACTGCTGCGTGCTGCATCTGCAGCAGAAGGGACATTGCATTTTGTCTGTGGGGCGCCAGGGTGTGGAAACCGTACAGACCGTTGCCATGAGTACCACACTGGCTGCCTTACACATGCTTTTGAGCTCACATCACCACAGCTAATAGCCGAGATGACACATATCTCCCCTCAAGGACTTGTCGCGGCCATCTTACAACCACTTCACACCCAAAAAGGGTATATGGTTCATAGTTTCTTCTTCTCCCTCTCCTCCTTCTCCTCTTCCATCAAATGATCAGGATTATCATGCAGCCCTCCTGCCTTTTGGGAGAGTTATCATGCAATGCTTACCCATAATTTTGAGACGGTCATCATGCGGCCCTTGCTCATAATTTTTAGAGAGTAAACGTACGGCCCTCACTCATAATTTTAGGGGGTCATCATGCGACCCTCACTCTTAATGTTTCCAGGGTGTGTATGATGCATTCCTTTGTAATTTTTACAGGATGTGTATGAGGCCTACCTCTACAATTCGCTTACATAAATATAAGTATACCCACAAGGAGTATGAGTGTCAGGGACACCGCACTGCACTTGCTCACTGAGCCAGTGCGTGTGTCCTGAGTGAACAAACTGTGCCCAAAGATACCTGTATAGTAGAGCCACAGCAGAGAAGACGTGTGTTTCTGAGGACACAGGACCTTCCGCAGCATGTGACTGCCTAGGGCGGAGCCAGCCACACGTCTCTCAGAGGTAGCAGTATCAGGTAGAGAATGTTTCAGGCCGAAGGACCTGCAGGCACGTGACTGCCTAGGGGCGTGGCCTAAGCTCCAGAGATCTAGGAGGTAAAGGAAAACTCCTAGAAGGGTAACTACGAAATAAAGTTACCAAGTGGCATAGACAGAATGGATGGTCAGGATAGCCAGGTCATACACATAGAGGGCGACGAAGTACAAAAGGAGCAGGCAGAGAATAACCAGAACACAGCCAAGGGGTCATACACAGACGGAGCAACGCAGTACAAAAGGGACAGGCAAAACTCGTAACAGGGACACAGCCAAATCAGAACCAGACAGACAAAACGAAGCACAGGCACAACGCACTGGCACAAGCACAGGGTCAGACACACTCAGCCAAAGGTCAGAGTATAAACGACAAAGGCTGGCTTCACAGTGAGGCTATAAAAAGCCTCCCAGGACCCAGAAAGAGGCCAACCAAGTTAACCCCGCGACTACCTGATCCAAGAACCCAGTAAACCATGACAGTACCCCCTTCTTATGGGGGCCTCTGGACCCCAAGTTTCCCAGGATTCCGAGCATGGAATTCCCGAACAAGATGGTCAGCGTGTACCAATCTGGCCGGCACCCAAGACCGGTCCTCTGGACCGAACCCCCTCCAATGCACCATGAAACTGTAAGGACCCCCGAGACCGCCGGGAGTCTACAATATGTTGTACCTCAAATTCCATGTGCCCATCAACCAAGACTGGGAGGGAACAGCAGCTGGTTCCTCTACTACCGACCCCAAGGGTTTTAGCAAGGATCTATGGAATACGTATGGAGTTTCTAAGCGGGGGGGAGGCAAGGCGATACCCCACAGGGTTAATTACTAAATGATCTCATAGGGACCTATGAACTTGGGCCCCAGTTTGGCGGAGGCTAGACGAAGACTTATGTTTCACGTGGAGGCCACACCTTGTCCCCACACTGAAACCCACCTGAGCAGGGTTCCTTTTTTTATCTGCAAAACGCTTATAAGTCTCCTGAGCCCTGAACATATTCAAACCGAACTTTTGACCACAGATCCCTGATTCGGTTAACACAGTCCTCAGCTCCGGGACAGCCCGAATCTAAACGTGAGAATTCACCAAAATGAGGGTTCAAACCATAATTAATAAAAAAACGGTGACCTACCGGTAGATTGATTGGTACGGTTGTTGAAGGCGAACTCCGCTAACGTAGAGCATTCACACCAGTCGTTTTTGCAGAGTAGAAACCAAAACATCGAAGAATTTGTTCAAGCGACTGGTTGGTGCGCTCCGTCTGCCCGTTACTCTCTGGGTGGTAGCCTGAGGAAAAGGACAAAGATATCCCCAACCTTTTGCAAAAAGCCCGCCAAAACTTGGCCACAAATTGTGCCCCTCTGTCAGATACAATATTCATAGGTACCCCATGTAACCGCACAATCTGTGCGAGGAAATGCTTAGCGAGAGTCTCTGCAGTAGGTAGACTTGCCATAGGTACAAAATGCGCTAACTTAGAAAACCGTCCACAAACCCCGATAACCTGTTTCCCGGAAGAAGGAAGGTTGGAATGAAGTCCCTGGACAAGTGGGTCCATGGCCTTCCTGGGAAATTTGGAAAGGCCCCAATTCCCCCGGCCGGCGGCAATGGAGCCTTAGAAAGGGGCATACCCCACCGCACGACATCTTCTTAATATCTGAAGCCATCAAAGGCCCCCCAAAAAACTCTACCAAGCCTCTCGTGTGGGAGAAATCCTGGGACATCAGTTTGAATCATGGAAAAACCCGCAGGAGCCCGGTCTAACTGCTGAGGAACAAACAAATTTTTTTTCGGGTTTGGACCTTGGGGCTAAAGATTGAGCCCCCACAATCCCGCTCCAATTCCCACACACTTCAGCTAACGACATTGGGGGTTTAAGATTGGGGGAGGGGGTCAGGGCAAAAGCGGCAAAACTCGTGATAAAGCACACCTTTCACTTTTTAGACCCTGGGGGGAAAATTATAGAAAATTGAAAACTGAAAAAAAAAAGTGACCAACGAGCTTGCCCAGGAGTCAGTCTTTTGCAGATTTTATATATTTTGGGTTTTTTTGGTCGGTGAGATGTGATGGGGGAGCCGCCCCCCCCAAAAAAGCCCCATTCCCCGAACCCAAATTTTATTTTCTAAGAGTTTCATTTCCAACGTCATAATTTCTCCGCCTGAGAAATTTTTTTGAGAA
>JARQOD010000005.1:274544321-274596905 GCA_033576555.1 Oophaga sylvatica
GGGTGTGGTGGTCCTCACGTACCTGGACGACCTACTCATCAAAGGACCGACTTTTCGGGCCTGCGCAGAGAGTGTTGAGATCACTATCGACACCCTCTCTTGCCTGGGTTGGCTAGTCAATTTGGACAAGTCTTCTCCCATTCCCTCTCAGAAGATTCCTTTTCTGGGAATGATTCTGGACACCTCCCAAGGGTTGGTATCTCTCCCTCCAGAGAAGATTGCTTCTCTGAGGCGGGGAGTGCTCCTGTTGTCTCTAGGCCGCTCCCACTCTCTGCGGGGCGCCATGCAGGTCCTCGGGAAGATGGTAGCTTCCATCGAGGCAGTACCGTTCGCCCAGTTCCATCTTCGGCCTCTTCAACAGGAGCTAATAATATCAGTCTGGGACAGGAACCCAGTGTCCCTAAGTCGTCGCTTCCGTTTTTCTCCCAGAGTCAGAAGCTCCCTGAAATGGTGGACAAATGCTTCATCGCTGAATCAAGGAAATCTTTTCTGCCTGTCCAATGGCTAGTGGTGACCACTGATGCCAGTCTCCTTGGATGAGGAGCGGTGTTCCTTCACCACACGGCTCAAGGCCGCTGGTCTCTCCCAGAGACCCGTCTCCCGATCAACATCCTGGAGATCAGAGCTATCAAACTAGCTCTCTTGCAGTTCTATCATCTTCTGGCCGGTCGTCCCATCCGGATCCAGTCAGACAACGCCACGGCCGTGGCGTACATCAACCGTCAGGGAGACACTCGGAGCAGAACAGCGATGCTCGAGGTATCACACATCCTGCGCTGGGCCGAGGCAAACCGCTCGCCCATCTCCGAGGTTCACATCCCAGGAGTGGACAATTGGGAGGCCGACTTCCTCAGTCCCCAAGGCTTAGACTCAGGGGAATGGTCCCTGCACCCGGAAATGTTTCAACTCATTTGCCAGCGTTGGGGCATGCCGGATGTGGATCTCATGGCATCCAGACTGAATGCCAAAGTTCAGACTTTCATAAGTCGATCTCGCGATCCACTAGCCATCGGCTCGGATGCGCTAGTCCTCCCTTGGAGTCAATTTCGCCTTCCTTACATCTTTCCACCTCTTCCGTTAATCGCCAGGGTGATTCGGAAGATCAAGGCGGAAGGCGTTCCTCTCATTCTGGTCGCCGTCCGTGGTATGCAGAACTAGTGCGTCTGGTCGCAGACGTCCCTTGGAAATTACCAGATCGTCCGGACCTTCTTTCACAGGGTCCAATTTACCATCACAATTCGAAAGCGCTGAATATGACGGTATGGCCATTGAAGCCTGGATCTTATGTCAAGCTGGTTTTTCTCACAAAGTTGTCTCAACAATGGTCAATGCCAGGAAGCCGGCTTCCGCCCGCATTTATCATCGTGTCTGGAAAACATTCTTTTCCTGGTGTAAGGACAAAGGTCGTTCCCCTTTGGTCTTTTCTATCCCTTCCATTCTGGAATTTCTCCAAGCAGGAATGGACTCAGGGTTAGCTCTCTCCTCTCTCAAGGGGCAGATTTCCGCTTTGTCCGTCCTTTTCCAACGACGGATCGCATCTAAGTCTCAGGTCAGGACTTTTATCCAGGGAGTGTCACATCTTGCTCCCTACAAGAGGCTCTTGGAGCCTTGGGATCTTAATCTGGTCCTCAATGTGTTACATGAATCCCCCTTCGAGCCTTTGCCGGAAGTGTCCTTATCGCTTCTTTCCTGGAAGGTTGTCTTCCTAGTGGCAATTACCTCTATCAGGCGGGTATCGGAGTTGGCAGCTTTATCTTGTAAACCTCCTTTTCTCATTTTTCACCAGGACAAGGTAGTCCTTAGGACTTCTCTTTCTTTCATATCAAAAGTCGTTTCGGCTTTTCATATCAATGAGGAGATAGTCTTGCCCTTGTTTTGTCCGGCGCCGATTCACCGTACTGAAAAGGCCCTTCACAACTTGGATTTGGTGAGGGCTCTCCGAAGGTACATTTCTAGAACTGCATCTTTCCGTAAATCGGACGCCCTGTTTGTGCTTCCGGAAGGACGCACACAGGGTCTTCCTGCTTCCAAGGCCACGTTAGCCGATGGATCCGTTCGGCGATCCAAGAGGCGTATCGTGTAAAAGGTCAGCCTATCCCGGCTGGGATTAAGGCACACTCCACTTGATCTGTGGGGGCCTCCTGGGCCATTCGGCGCCAGCTTCGGCACAGCAAGTGTGCAAGGCTGCGACTTGGTCCAGTCTTCATACTTTCGTCAAGCATTACCAAATCCATGCTCAAGTTTCTTCAGATGCGGCACTTGGCAGAAAAATTCTGCAATCAGCTGTTGCGCATCTGTAAGTTTTTCAACAGAAATGTTAAAGTCAAAATGGCAACATATTAGTAATTAGTGATTCCTAATAGGATACTAATGTTGCTAGCAAAAAAGGACCCATAACTAGGTTCAATATATTAAATACAACCGATAAAGAAAAATGAACCTACACCTATGTATAAAATGGAATATATTTTATTGAAAATTAATTAATACATGAAAAAACAGATTAAAAAGTGGGAGATCCAACAAGGACACCGCGATCCATAGTAATATCTAACAGAGGTTGCACAATTTATAAATAACCCCAAAGAGATTGGTTACCAGTGCTCCCCTATCTCAGAAAAAAACAGTGATATTTAGGGAAGTGAAACTATCAAAAATATATCAAAAATTCCAAAAAAGAGCACTAGAACCAACAATAAGAGTGCATACATAATTACCTCCAATGGATCGTGGTGCCAGCCCCTACGTACGTTTCGGCTCTGCAGCCTTCTTCCGGGGGTGGCATCACACCAAAAATGGCAGGTTTAATATATATACAATGCACCAATGAGGAGAAAAACCACATAACGATTTTTTATAACAATGATATCAATTGGTCAGAGATTTCATGAGAGACAGAATCTGTATGGTCAGGTATATAGTCCATTCAAAGCCCTAAACTCTGATAGACATGGGAGGTTCTTTGTAAAATATAAAAGTAGTGTCTATTGGTCCAAAGATATCATGAAACACAATCTAAATGGTCAGGTATCTGATCCAATACAAGACCCGAGTTAAAGAAGGTGTGGATATCTAGGCCAATCAGGCACTGTCAACAATACATCACATGTCACCGCACTAGTGGATCCGACCGATCGCCACAATCAGGGCTGAACCTTACCAACCCGTCGCTATAATGGCGCACACCGCACTGTCAGGCGCTGCCCCAGGACATCGGGCGGCGCGTCAGGACGCGGCGCCCCGAGAAGGAACCAGACTCCGCCCACGTCTGACGTGGTTGGAGCCAGGTCACATGATCGGGACACTGAGCCGGAAAGACACGCCCACCAATGCCCCGAGATAGGCCCGACATGCGCGTGCGCACAGCAGGCAGGTGAAATAATGTGTAAATAGAATACCTATTCGGCATCTCCATTTTAACCCAAAATCGGGCCATAAAACTCCTCCACAAGCTAAATAAGGAACCGAGTTCAATCTAACACAAGGACCTCTAATATAGCTGACAAATTGTAGTGTACATCTCATAATACAGAATACAGCCGACAAGTGGCAAATACATTCAAAATGCATATTATTCATTAAACATATGTCATAGATAGAGAAAAATACACTATTATGAATCCTAATATGACAATACATACACGATGCATATTATTCACTAAACATATGTCATAGATAGAGAAAATACACTATTAATGAATCCCAATGTAAATCTTAATATATATCGAGACTTGATTGTAGTATGTGCTGGTTCCACTTGATGCATACACAACCTTCAATACGGAGAGGTTAAATCCACACCTGACATCCAAAACGTATCATAACGCATGTGCTAGTTCCACTTGATGTTTACACAAACTTCGATACGGGGAGTTTAAATCCACACCTGACATCTGTAAGTTGTCCGTTGACTGTCTTAGGCCTCTTTCACACATCCGTTGTGCGCCCTCCGGCATTTTTTTGTCCAACCGCATCCGGCGAAATGTGATGCCGGATGCGTTTTTTTTTTTGCATTGACTTTCATTAGCGCCGGATGGCGCCGCATGTCAGTGCGTTGTATGCGTTTTTGTCCGGATCCGGCGGAAATGTACATTCCGGCGGCCGGACACAACGCAGCATGTAACGTTTTTATTTTTTGCCGGAGCTGCCTGATGTGCCTGAAGCGGTGCATCAGGCAGCCGTGGCAAAATGCCGGGGGCGCCGTCAGGCGCACAACGGATGTGTGAAAGAGGCCTAAGCGTTTTATGCATGTGGTTCACGAGGCTTCATCTACTGTTATGGCTTCCCACCCAGGGACTGCTTTGGGACGTCCCATGGTCTTGTGTCCCCCAATGAGGCGATGGAGAAAAGGAGATTTTTGTGTACTCACCGTAAAATCCTTTTCTCCGAGACGCTCATTGGGGAACACAGCTCCCACCCTTGTTTAGCCTGTAGCCTCGTTGTTTCCTTGAATTGTTGACATATTGCACTCTGTTATGAGCTCCTACTGCTTTGGCACCGAACTGGTTCAGGATTGAGCCAACAGAGGGTGTATAATGCAGGAGGAGGAGTTAATCTTTTGTGCTTATGTATTGCTTAGTGTCCTCCTAGTGGCAGCAGCATAACACCCATGGTCTTGTGTCCCCCAATGAGCGTTTCGGAGAAAAGGATTTTACGGTGAGTACACAAAAATCTCCTTTTTTGAGATTTTTTTCTTGTTTTCTTTCTGGTTGCTTTTTTGATTTATCCCTTAAACATTTTTTCTGAGGTGAACTATATAGTGCTAGCCAGAGCACCATGCGCATACCAATGTGCACCAAAAACAGACAATGGCAGATGTCTCAATTTTCATCTTTATTAGCCCCCTTACAAAGTGCATAATGCATTAAACAAGATTTCCTAAGGGAACACTGTACCTGCTGGTGGGTGGGAGTCCCCGGATGTCCCTCTGCCCCGACGCGCGTTTCGCTCTGCTTCTTCGGGAGGCGTGTGAGGACCTCTGGCTCTGATCATGTGACTATGAATACGGTTTCTGATTGGATTAGTGGCAATATTGTATAGGTGCCGTTTTGTTTAAGGAAAATAGTTGTTACTGACAAATATTAGAGTGAAGACACTCAAACATGTTGAGTACATTATTGTATGCATACTACTGTAATTTTCCTTGGGAACATATACGGGCGCCTCTATTCACTTGCCTGGTATAGGACCTTCAGTGTGCGCATGCGCTGTCGACCTTTACTGGCTATTTTGTGTGCAGTGCCTGTGGTGGAGATTGTTTCGTCGGCGCATGCGCTACTGAAGTTTTGGGCATTTCCGCTACACAAGCAGGTGGATAGTGATTTTCTCAGGTAACCAATGGCGCAATTGGGCTCTCTACTTAAACCTTACTGCCCCCTGCCCTGACACGCCTCCCGAAGAAGCTGAGCGAAACGCGCGTCGGGGCAGAGGGACATCCGGGGACTCCCACCCACCAGCATCCAGCAGGTATAGTGTTCCCTTAGGAATTCTTGTTTATTGCGTTATGCACTTTGTGAGGGTGAGTTTCCACGGTCAGGAAACGCTGCGTGTTTGGCGCTGTGCGCTGGCGCAGCGCCAAACACGCAGCGTCCAGATGTTACAGCATAGTGGAGGGGATTTCAAGAAATCCCGTCTCCACTATGCGTAACAATACGCAGGTGGCAAACCTGCGTAAACGGACATGCGGCGCGTCTTTTCAGACCGCAGCATGTCCTCGCGTATTGCGGCGACGGTGCGTCGCCGCAACATAATTAACACAGGGCTATGTAGCCCTGCGCTCTTTCCGGAGGTGTTCCGGAGGTGTCCTGAACACCTCCGGAAAGATCGCGCGTCAGAAAGGGGGCAGGGCTTAGACGGAGCGGAATTTCCGCTCCGTCCAAAGCGCTATGGTTCCGGACCGTGGAACCATAGCCTAAGGGGCTAATAAAGATGAAAATTGAGACATCTGCCATTGTGGTTTTTTGGTGCACATTGGTATGCGCATGGCGCTCTGGCTAGCACTATACAGTTCCCACTTTGGCAGTGGTTTCACTTGGTTTTTGTTAGCGTTATTATTGCTACTATACACTGTGTGGGCATTGTTGCTAGTTTTCAGTGTATGGGTGGGTCTCCTATGGCTTGTTTGTCCCTCGTTTTAATCTATCCTGCACCTTATATTGTTATTCATGTGTTGTATGTGTTATCAATAAAGTATTTTTTGTATTGCATATACCTTTCTGTGGTGCATTTTTTGCAATTGTTTACACCATCATAGTGATATGATTATTGTTGTGGTATATGATTCCCTCCAAGTAGGGGTAAATTTATAATTGTGGGCACTTTGTGTGATTTAATTGCCATCTGAGGGCTGCATGATGTAGGGGCATAGACCCTTAAAACAGTGGTGTCAAATAATTTAACCCCTTCACGGCCTTTGACGTACCCATACGTCATAGATGTGAAGGAGTTCCCGACCTTTTGATGTACAGGTACATCATGGTGATCTTGTGGGGGCACCGCCCCTAGCGTTTTAACCCCTAAATGCTTTGATTGATATCAAAGCATTTAGAAGACTTGGGGAAGGTAGGGGGCACCCTCTACTGTACGATCGGTGCCCCCGTGACATCATTGAGATTGCTCAATTGTTGCCATGGCAACACGAGGTCGTCATGACGATATCCAGGTCACCCAGCTACTGCAAGCCTGTAACACTATGCTCAAGAGCATGGTCTAAAGAGGCTTCTGTCAGTGCAGCACTGACAGGTATGATACATCGCAGTTCTGATGCGTTGCAAAGCATTATACCAGCGGTCAGAGTGATAAAAGTTAGTCCCATAGACTAAGTAACAAAAAAAAAATATTTACATTTTTTTTTATGTTAAAAATCACAAGATGATGAGCAATAAAAAGAAAGTACATATTATACCAATAAATACACTCTTTTATGTAAAAAAAAAAAAAAAAAAAAGTGCAGATTTGGTTTTGCCATGTCAGGATTGACCCAACTTACAAAACTGTCCCACTAGTTAACTCCGTCAGTTAACACCATAAAAAAATTAAAAAATGCAGTAAAAAACGTGGCAAAAAATATGCATTTCTTCACTACCCAATGGTATACAATTCTGACACACCCGTTATGTCAATATGGTCACTGCATGCCTGGATGAATTCGTTGAGAGGTGTAGTTTGTAAAATTAGGTCATTTATTTAGGGGGTAGTCTGCTATTCTACCACCTCAGGGGCTCTCCCAGTGGGTCTTGGCACCCGCAAACCTTGAAGGGAATCTGTCACCCCATTTTGGCTATATCAGATAAAGATATGCCTCAATAGTGCGTCCCATAAGTAACCTGTCGTTATCTATCATAGATCCTGACACCCCCGTTTTCATGCCCAAATACCTTTGTAAAGTTCGGTTTTCTGTATGCTAATCTGGCGGTCCGGTTCGGAGAGCGGTGTTTTTTTGCTTCCTCCCCCTCCCCGCTCCTCGGCTTCTCTTGCGTAGGTCCATCTGTGCATAGCACAGACGGCGTAGTGTTCCCGCGATTGCGCATTTTAAAATGCCCCTGCGTAGTGTGCTTTGCCCAACAGTGGGCAAAGCATAAAATCATTACAGCGCATGCGCAACTACTTTCGGTCACTTTCCTTGCCCCGGAAATGACTGCATAGCCAAAATGGGGTGACAGATTCACTTTAACAGCCAAATCTGCATTACAATATAGCACTCCTTCCCTTCTGAGCCTTGCACTGTGCCTGAAAAGTATTTCCCAATTACATGTAGGCAGGGTATTAGCCTTCTCAGGAGAAATTGCACAACAATCTGTGAGGTCCATTTTTTTCCGATTAGGCTTTATTAAAATTAAAATCTGTATGTAAAATAACATTTTAGTGGTAAAAATGTAATTATTTTTTCTTCACCACTCAGTGGTATAAAATTCTGAGGCACATGAGGTTTTAACATGTTCACTGCAGCCGTAGACTAATTCATTGAGAGGTGTAGTTTGTAAAATAAGGTCACTTATGGGGGTGTTGCTGTTCTGGCACCTCAGGGGCTCTGCCATTGTTAGCTGGCACTCTCAAACCATTCCAGCAAAATATGAACTTCGATATAGCGCTCCTTTTCTTCTGAGCTTTGCACTGTGCCTCTAAAGCAACATGAAGTCTATGTACCATTCTTAAATTTAAAGTAGTAATTTTTAAAGTAATTGGTATGATCCTCAATGCGAAAGCTAAGTACCCAAGCAGTGACTGCCATTCTTTTAGGAACACTTTTTGCATCTGAGAGCCAAAATTGTATCCAAATTTGTATAATTTTTTTTGTAAGGGGAATTTAAATTCTATATGTACAGAATCAATTTCAGTGCCGAGAAATTCTATGGAACATGTAGGAAAGAACTTTTTTTCTTCCGCTAATGGAAAACTAAAAAATTCTTCAACTGTAATAAATTTCAACAACAAATGCAAGAGGGCCGATAAACAAAAAATCATCCAGATAATGGACTATACCCCCAAATGGTTCACTTCTAGCAACCACCCAATGCAAAAAAGTTGCTAGTGCCTCAAAATAATAACAACAGTGGAAAACCCATTGGAAGACACTTATCGAAGAAAAAATAACTGTCAAAGCAAAAACCTACTGATGAAAAACCATCAGGATTCACTGATAGCGACCTGAAAGCAGATTTTATATCCACTTTTGTCATTAAAGCACCTTGCTGATGTAATAGTACAATTTGCCTTCAAATGATGCAAGCTTAATGACACCCAAGAACTATCTACCTCATCGTTTAAAGACAATCCTTTCAGAAAGGATAAATGTTGACTAATCCTGAAACTGTTAGGTTCTTTCTTTGGGACAACTCCTAATGGCAAAATTCTAAAATCCTCAAATGGAGGATTAACAAAAGCATTCGCAATTCTACCTTCTTCTGAGTCATTCAGTAACTTTTCTCTAACCACTGGAAAATGATTGTCCGTTCTAGATTATTAACTACCGTACAACCTTTTCCAGTAAACAGGGCTGTCACGAAAACTTGTAAACACCATTTTCACCATCTCCCTCTCACGGAATGCTTCTCGTGAACCTAATCATTTTTTGCCACTTCACTGACTTCCATGCCTTTTTGAACAAACTCCTTAGCACGTGGCTGTGACTTTCCGGTACTGCTAATCCTTTTGAAGCAATGAAATACCGGGTGATTACCATAACAGAAAGAACACTCATGCTTGTACCTACTGTTACAATTTGAATCATTAAATGCTTAGCATATTCCTTTGCGCATACCATTCGTGTTTAATGTCGTAGTGTTCTCTTGTCTAAATCAAGGTGAAGGCCTCTGTGGAAGCATAAGGTTCAAGGAAAGGCCAACATCTTTCATACCTTTGATTCTTGTGCTCAGATAATTTTTGGCGGAATTGCTTATCATAGTTGAACCAAGCCATGCCGCCAAAATTTTTATATGCTGTTCATACAATATCCAAATATTGGAATAAACCGCTGCACTTTTCAGGAATTTTTTCTCCGATGGATGAAAAAAATACAAAAGGCTTGCAGTCAATTATGAAAAGATCTGGGAATCCTTCTCCGTTGGTCATCTTCTTTATGATCAACTTTATCTTGTTTTAAAAAATCTTTCACAGATAGAAGTAGTGATAATAAATCTATAAATTCACTCCTCCAAATTTTTCTTTTATGTTTGATAGGTTCTTCTTTCAAGCATGTCTCATTAATGCCAAGAGACTTGGCGAAAGAAACCTACCTATGTAACACAGGACTCGCAGTATACACTTTATCCCTTACTGATGCATCATCCATAGACCTAGCAAATGCAGCAGTCATACAATTAAAAACATCCTGTAAAAAAGGATAAACGTAAACTTCCATAGGACATAATGGCCCCACATAAATCTCACCAATTCCAGTGTTGATCAACTGTGTTCCCGTGTTGTCATCTCTTGTTACCTGGCTGGACCTTCCCGGCAATGAAACCTGAGCATGCCTTTCTTGCAGTGCTGTATTGACGAGTGGCTCCAGCAAAGGCCAGTCTGTCATTTCTTCAGCACTGACTGTGTCAGGGCGGTGACCCCCTCAGCTGTGGGCAGTGATAGAACCAGCAGCTGATGATCCCCGGACCACTAATGCTGGAGGGGTTTCTTGGCAGAATGCCTAACGATCTCCTGGCAGAAGGGGAGGCTGCCCAGACTGCGTTCCTCTCCGTACTGTGGGCAATAGATAAGGTGCATGCTCAGCTGTCATTGTGGTGCCGGTTGAACTGGAGAATTCAACAAATCATGAAGAAAGTAATCAGCCGCATTCGTATATTTAAGTGTGAAAAGGATTTTTGGGTTTTATTATACAAATTTTTACACCAGAGTGAATAGTTGGATATTACAGTAGCTTATGTATAAATAACGTTTTGACCTGGACTGTTTCTTTTTCAAACCTTACTGGAAAAACATATAAAGTGTTACTGAGCTGTACAAATATACTATTGATCACATGCAAAAATAGACAGATATACTATCCTGTAAAATCAGACAAACTATATGCACAAAGTTCATAGTGAAGTAGGCACACATTTATTTTTTTTTTTTTTATAACAGAAGAATTACAATATATACTCATGTATAAGCCGACCCCCCCCCCCTAATTTTGCCACAAAAACTGGGAAAACTTATTGACTCGTGTATAAGCCTAGGGTGGAAAATGCAGCAGCTACTGGTAAATTACAAAAATAAAAATAGATACCAATAAAAGTAAAATTAATTGAGACTTCAGTAGGTTAAATGTTTTTGAATATTAATTGAGACTTCAGTAGGTTAAATTTCAGCAGCAGATTGGAAGGAAGGGAGACACACTAGTCATTACTAGTGGGTAGGCGGAGCCCACATAGGATAGAAACACCTCAGATTAAAAAGTGTTGACTGGCCCCTCCAGCTAGGGCTCCTCCTACTCCAGCTCTCCAGTCTAAAATTTGAGGTCACAGAGGATAGTCGCTGCTGAAGCAGCTCCTCAGAAGATTTTTTATTTTTATCGGACAGAGACTTGGACCCCCGTGATCTTGAGGTCTCAGGGGTCTCAGCGCTGCTGGACCCCCACCTCTCCCTTGGCGGATCTGTATTACCCTTTAAGGAGGTCCCTGCAGAACCCTGCCGGCCCCGGGGGATGAGGCGGGGACGCAAACCGCGCTTCTGGGGTCACTGCGTTCCCCACCCTGGGGGGAAGCTATGGGCACAGCGCCACAAATCCCTGGGGTCCCTGTGGCGCTCAGCTGGGTGTGTACTCAACATTTTAATGTTTTGAGTGCTTCAGCGACTGCTGCGGCAGCCGCTGTTACATGTGACATGTTGGTGATTAGTGTCTTTTGTCCGCAGGTGGATGCCTGCAGGACATGGAGAGCGGAGGAGTCGCGCGCCTTTTTTTTTTTTTTTTTTTTTTTTTGAATTTTCGCGGCGCTCTGAGCACTCGCTTTACTACTGTCTCCTCTTCCGGCTTCTCTCTCAGAAGCACAGCGCGGCGGCCATTACTGGATCAGGGAGCTGAAGGCTTCCTTCCTCAATCTCCTCCCCTCCCGACAATCGAAGACGCTACACCGCGGCCAGCTGGGTGAGTCGCTTCTGCCTGTCAGGGCAGAAGCTTAACCCCCTCACCCCCACAGCGCAGGACACTGAACGCTAACGACGATAACGACGCATACTAATGCGATCGTTTTTGTGATCGTTTTAATGTCGCTAGTAGCTGCCACAGTGGGCGATCTCATTGACGACGCATAAGTGGTTAGCGATCCCCTTAGCGACTTTGGCGGTCATTGCGATGTACAAATCAGCGCAATATTTTAGCGTTCTTGTTTAGTGTGGCATACCTTTGAGAGCACTGTCCTGCAGCTGTTACCTCATAAGAGGCACCTGGGGCTCGCACACCCTTTTCATTAAACAAGGGTTGTGGGGAGTCTGCGACATTAACCCCTTCTTTGGCGGTTAACCCTTTTATTGGGGGACAGCTGGGGTAGCTCTCTCTTTAAGAGCTTTAACCCTTCAGCGTTTGTTTCTTCTTTAAGAAACCACACTGTCCTAGTTACTGACAGGTTTAACCTGCCATATACTGTGTGAGGACATGTCAGATCAGGGTCCAGGAGGTGCGGACCGTCTCCCAGATCCGCTACAGGATCAGTCTCGCGTATCTGACACGCAGACCTCGACGGCGTCAGGCGCAGCGGTCAGAGGTTTCAGTGATGTCAAAATGGAGGCCCTCGCTCGTTCTATTGATGGCCTGTCTGACCTTCTAGGTTATTGGGTGTCAGCTAGATCCTCTCAGAGGAAGCGACACAGGCCGGTGCCTTCATTCCCGCGCAGCGACTCGGAGATCTCGGGCATGGAGGGTTTCCCTTTCAAGCTCAGATGGGGAGGTGTCCGATTCGGATAAGGAGGATCGGCAGGAACTCTCTGCTTCTCTTTTGGGCCGTACAGAGGCTTTTATTGGAGCCATGAGGGAGGCGTTACAGTTACCGGAGGAGGTAACTAGATGTTCTAGTAAGTCGGCCCGGATGTTTTCAGGAGTCGCATAGGTCGCGATCAGCATTACCATCTCTGGATGAGCTTAATCGGGCAGTGGAGAAGGAACGCCCGTGTCCAGATAAGTGTTTTCAGCTGTATCCGTGTACGACGGAATTGATTGATAATTGGATTCCTTCTCCTGAAGTGGATGTCCCTTTATCCCAGCTTAGCAAGTCCTCATTACTTCCTGTTAAAAGGGAAGGCGAGTTTGCAGGATCCGCTGGACAGAAAACAGAGACTTGGACCCCCGTGGTCTTGAGGTCTCAGGGGTCTCAGCGCTGCTGGACCCCCACCTCTCCTTGGCGGATCTGTATTACCCTTTAAGGAGGTCCCTGCAGAACCCTGCCGGCCCCGGGGGATGAGGGTTGCTTCCCTGGCCGGGACGCAAACCGCGCTTCTGGGGTCACTGCGTTCCCCGCCCTGGGGGGAAGCTATGGGCACATCGCCACAAATCCCTGGGGGTCCCTGTGGCGCTCAGCTGGGTGAGTACTCAACATTTTAATATGTTTTGGGTGCTTCAGCGACTGCTGCGGCAGCCGCTGCAGCGCTGCTACATGTGACATGTTGGTGACTAGTGTCTTTTGTCCGCAGGTGGATGCCTGCTGGACATGGAGAGCGGAGGAGTCGCGCGCCCTTTTAACAGGGCACAATCCTCGGCAATCACAGTCAGGAGAGCACTGTGGCTTAGACAGTGGACCGGAGACGCGGTTTCCAAGCAAGGTTTGCTATCCTTAGCTTACAAGGGTGGTCAGCTATTTGGATCTGACCTCACGGAGCTGATTGCCAAGGCAAAGGCAAAAGAAACGGCTTTACCGCAGCGAATAGCTGTGACTTCTGCGTCTGGCAGGCATAGTGCCGGTAGTAGTCGGCGGTCCTTTCGGTCCAGGGGACGGTTCGGTCAGCCCTCTTGGGGCACTCCCTGGAAACAGAGCTTCCGCCAAGACAAGCGGGAAGCTGACAAAAAGCCCGCTAAGGCGGACTGACGCCAGGGTCTCACTCGAGGGCTCTCGAGTGGGAGGTCACCTGCTCCAATTCAAACCGACTTGGGCTTCCCGCGGTCGGACGCCTGGGTGACGCGGGTTGTGTCGGCAGGCTACTTCATAGAGTTTTTCTCGACTCCCAGACAGTTTTTGCCACTCTCGCATTCCGTCAGAGCCCGAGCTATTTGCCGCTCTACTGCGGGAGGTCGATTCCCTTCTGCAGAAGGGTGTGGTGGTACTGGTTCCGCCGGAGGACCGGGGAAGAGGGTTTTATTCCAACCTCTTTGTGGTCCCCAAAAAGGAGGACAAATTTCGCCCCATTCTGGATCTCAAAAGATTGAATTAGCATGTCCGCACCCGGAAATTCTGCATGGAGTCACTTCGCTCCGTTGTGGCGGTCCTGTCGCATAACAATTTTTTGGTGTCAATCGACATTCGGGACGCTTATTTGCATGTTCCCGTCGGAAGGGCCCACCAACGCTTCCTTCGTTTTGCCATAGGCCAGGACCATTACCAGTTTGTGGCCCTGCCATTCGGGTTGGCCTCAGCACCCAGAGTTTTTACGAAAATTCTGGCACCTCTCATGGCGATTCTGCGAAGACAGGGGGTTACGATTCTTCCCTATCTGGACGATCTTTTGATTGTGGCGTCCTCAAAGGAGGAGGCGGTGACGGCTCGCAATCTATCCCTTCAGCTCCTGGAGGACTTCGGGTGGCTGGTCAATTGGGAGAAGTCGTCTCTGGAACCGTCGCAGTCAATCCTGTTTTTGGGAATGCATTTCGACACGGTACGAGCAGTGGTGTCTCTGCCTCCAGACAAGCAAGCGAGTCTTCTCTGACATGTAATGAAGTCTTCGACAGCAATGTCCCTTCGAAGGTGTATGCGCCTTCTGGGTTTGATGGTGGCGTCGATGGAGGCAATTCCGTTTGCCCAATTTAATTCCAGGGCTCTCCAAATGCTCATTTTGAACCGTTGGGATCGATCGCAGTTTTCACTGGATTGCAGTGTCATCATCTCCCACAGGGTGCGAGAGTCTCTAGGATGGTGGTTACGTCCGGAAGTGTTATCCCTGGGGAAGTCCTTCCTCCGAGGTCGTCGATCATAACCACCGATGCCAGCCTGACGGGCTGGGGGGGGTGTCTGGAACGATCTCTGGATTCAGGGAGTATGGTCGTTGGAAGAGTCTGTCCTGCCGATCAACATCCTGGAATTGAGGGCAATTTTCCTTTGCCTCCAACACTGGACGGTCCTTTTAAGCGGTCTACCAGTCCGAGTGCAGACAGACAACGCGACGGCGGTCGCGTATATCAACCATCAAGGTGGGACGAGGAGCTTCAGGCTCATGATGGAGGTGTCTCGGATCCTGGTATGGGCCGAGGCCAGGGTGCCAGCCATCTCTGCGATTCACATTCCAGGAGTTCAGAATATCACAGTGGACTTCCTCAGTCGCGAAAAGATGGATCCCGGAGAATGGAGTCTTCATCCGGAGATTTTTGCACTGCTGTGCTCCCGTTGGGGAACTCCCCAAGTGGATTTGATGGCATCCAGGTTCAATGCCAAGTTACCGACGTTCATGTCCAGGTACAAGGACCCGAAGGCTGTGGCGGTGGATGCTCTGGTGGCTCCTTGGATCCAATTCGAGCTAATCTATGTGTTTCCGCCGATATCCTTACTTCCTCTGGTGTTGCGTCGGATCAGACTGGAGAGAGTCCAGGCTATGTTGATAGCCCCAGATTGGCCAAGAAGGACGTGGTTCTCAACGCTGGTGTCGCTCCTGGCAGCGCCTCCACTTCCACTCCCTCTTCGCCCGGACCTGTTAACCCAAGGGCCCGTTCGTCACCCGGACCTGAAGTCTCTGCGTTTGACGGCGTGGCTCTTGAGACCGAAATATTGACCCGCCAAGGTTTTTCAGCCGAAGTCATTGCCACTCTGCGAGCTGCCAGAGGTCCGGCTACTACTAGGATTTATCACAAGACTTGGGAAGCCTTCTTTTCGTGGTGTTCGGGTTCTTCAAGGATCCCGAGGATTTTTTCCATCCCCAATTTGTTGGCCTTTCTGCAGTACGGGCTGGACAAGGGTTTGGCAGTTAGCACTCTGAAGGGTCAGGTTTCTGCTCTGTCCTTGCTGTTTCGGAAGGCTATCGCCTCGCGTAGGGACGTACGTTCCTTTTTTCGCGGGGTAACCCGTCAGTTTCCGCCGCGGAAGGCGCCTGTGTCTCCTTGGCGGCTCAATCTTGTTTTGGAGGCTCTTCAACATGGGCCTTTTGAGCCTATGGACTCTGTTTACCTTTCTTTGCTTTCTTGGAAGGTTGCCTTCTTAGTGGCGGTCACCTCTTTGGTTTCTGAGTTGGCGGCTCTTTCTTGCTCGCCTCCTTTCCTGGAGTTTCACCCGGATCGCGTAGTGCTTCGCACACGGGGCGACTTTCTACCTAAGGTGGTGTCACATTTTCATGTTAACCAGGATATTGTGTTGCCCTCGCTCTGTCCGGTGCCGAGGAATGCGAAGGAACGGGCCTTGCACACATTGGATTTGGTGCGGGCTTTGAAGTTCTATTTGTCTATTACTCAAAATTTTCAGAAGTCGGACTCTATGTTTGTGATTCCAGCAGGTCGTCGGCGTGGTCAACGAGCTTCCAAGGACTCTATAGCTCGTTGGATTCGGTCGGCCATTTTAGAGGCTTACCGACTTAAGGGCGAACCTTGCCCAGTTAAGATTCGAGCTCACTCCACGAGGGCTGTGGGTTCATCGTGGGCTTTTCATCAAGGGGCCTCGGCAGCTCAGCTCTGCCGGGCGGCGACCTGGCGCTCCGTCCACACGTTTACAAAATTTTATAAGGTGGACGTTAGTGCTTCCGCTGATGCGGCCTTAGGACGAAGGGTCCTGCAGGCGGCTGTAGTTTAAAGTTCTCGTTAACTTGTGTTTAGCGCTAGTGGCGCATTTACCGAGGTTGTTGGGATCTGCCTTTTTTGTTTTTTTTCCCACCCTTAATTTTTGGACTGCTTTGGGACGTCCCACTAGTAATGACTAGTGTGTCTCCCTTCCTTCCAATCTGCTGCTGAAAGACGGATTTTGGTAAGACCTTACCTGTAAAATCCTTTTCAGCGAAGGAAGGAAGGGAGACACAGCTCCCTCCCATGGCAGAAGTGTGTTGTTGTGTTTTCAGATGCGGCGTGACCCTTCTCTGATAGCGATTATCTGGGCTGAGGTCGGCGCGCTAAGGCTCTGTTCCAGCATTGCCAGCTCATCGCAGTGGTCAGGTTCAGTGAGTAGTACCTGGGACTGTGTGGTTTTTTTTGTTATATGCATAACCTGTCTCCTTGTTTTTCTCTCTGAAGTCCTTCAGAAGGGGTTATGTTGCTCCGCTGGTGATATTTGCTCTTCCTTAGCTTGTGTACGACTGGAGAGCTGGAGTAGGAGGAGCCCTAGCTGGAGGGGCCAGTCAACACTTTTTTAATCTGAGGTGTTTCTATCCTATGTGGGCTCCGCCTACCCACTAGTAATGACTAGTGTGTCTCCCTTCCTTCCTTCGCTGAAAAGGATTTTACAGGTAAGGTCTTACCAAAATCCGTCTTTTTTTGAATATCCATATTGAAGCCCCATATAATGCTCCATACAGTTAATGATGGGCCCCATAAGATGCTCCATACAAAATACTCCCCATATAATGCTCCGTAAAGGTTAATAATGGCCCCATAAGATGCTCCATAGAATAATATGCCCAATATGCTGCTCCATAAAAGTTATGCCCCCATAAGATGCTCCATATATTTTATGCCCTATATGATGCTCCATAGATTATGCCCCCATAAGATGCTCCATAGATTATGCCCCCATAAGATGCTCCATATATTATGCCCCATATGATGCTCCATAGATTATGCCCCCATATGATGCTCCATAGATTATGCCCCTATATGATGCTCCATAGATTATGCTCCCATATGGTGCTCCATAGATTATGCTCCCATATTGTGCTCCATAGATTATGCCCCCATATGGTGCTCCATAGATTATGCCCCATATGCTCCATAGATTATGCCCCCATATGATGCTCCATAGATTATGCCCCTATATGATGCTCCATAGATTATGCTCCCATATGGTGCTCCATAGATTATGCCCCCATAAGATGCTCCTTAGATTATGCCCCCATATGATGCTCTATAGATTATGCCCCCATATGATGCTCCATAGATTATGCCCCTATATGATGCTCCATAGATTATGCCCCTATATGATGCTCCATAGATTATGCTCCCATATGGTGCTTCATAGATTATGCCCCCATATGGTGCTCCATAGATTATGCCCCATATGCTCCATAGAATAGGCCCCATATGCTGCTGCTGCAAAAGAAAAAAGAAAAAAAAAATGACATGCTCTCCTCTCGTCGCTGGGGACCAGGTGCCGTTGTCCTGAGCAGGCGGGGACACTGGCGCGCTATGGGGGACAGGTGCCGGTGTCACCGCTCGCTCAGGGCCGCGGCACCTATGATATTCACCTGTCCCCGGTCCACCGCTGCGCGCTGCTCCGTCTTCCAGGTCCTCTGTCAGTGAGCGCTCAGGCAGAGGACTAGGAGGACACAGCAGCGCGCAGCGGTGGACCGGGGACAGGTGAATATCACATATACTCACCCCCTCCTGGCGCATCTCTGCAGCCCCTCTGCTTTTCTCCGGCAGCTCTTCCTTCCTACAGCGGTCACGTGGTACCGCTCATTAAAGTCATGAATATGTGCATATTCATGACTTTAATGAGCGGTACCACGTGACCGCTGCAGGAAGGAGCCTGAGATCGTGGGAGAAGTAGGGGGGGCTGCAGAGACGCACCGGCGGGGGGGTAAGTATGATCTGACAGCCCCGCTCCCCCTCCCCCGCCGACTCCACGGTATATGACTCGCGTATAAGCTGAGAGGGGGGCTTTCAGCCTTTAAAAAATGGGCTGAAAATCTCGGCTTATACGCGAGTATATACGGTAATTTAGACCTAATAAATGATCTACTTTCTGGATCGCAACTTAATACCCGTGCATAAGAACTGGGAAGTGATCGTTGAGTCAACATGACTTTTTGGACAATCAAGGACTACAGGTGTTTATTCTATGTAAAAAAAAATTCTGATAACATGAGATCGCGCTGTTCTGAGGCCTTCCTCCCTGCAAGACCCCGGATCCAAGATGGCTGCGGGGTCCTGCAGGGAGGCGGCTTCCTCAGTGCCTGCTGAGAGCTTGCGCTGAGGAAGCCTGCAGCAGTGTCTGTCACAACGCTGGTCTGGCAGAGTGCTGTGCACACTGTCAGACCAGCGATCTGACCCTATACTGTGATGTCCCACCCTAGGACAAAGTAAAAAAAAAAAATTAAAATCACAAGTGTAAAAAAAAAAAAATTCCAAATAATAGAACTGTCCCACTAGTTAACTCCTTTAGTGAATCCCTTAAAAAAAAAAAAAAAGCAAAAATCCATGCTTTATCATCATACCGCCGAACAAAAAGTGGAATAACACGCGATCAAAAAGACGGATATAAATAAACATGGTACTGCTGAAAACGTCATCTTGTCCCGTAAAAAACAAGCCGCCATACAGCATCATCAGCTAAAAAATAAAAATTTATATAACTCGCAGAATAAAGCGATGCAAAAATAATTATTTTTTATATATCATTGTTTTTATTGTATAAAAGTGCCAAAACATAAAAAAATGATATAAATGAGGTATCGCCGTAATCGTACTGACCCGAAGAATAAAACCGCTTTATCAATTTTACCACACGCGGAACAGAATAAACGCCCCCCCCCAAAAGAAATTCATGAATTGCTGATTTTTGTTCATTCTAACCTCCCAAAAATCAAAATAAAAAGCGAACAAAAAATTTCACGTGCCCAAAAATGGTACCAATAAAACGTAAACTCGTACCGCAAAAAATAAGACCTCACATGACTCTGTGGGCCATAATATGCAAAAATTATAGCTCTCAAAATGTGGTGATGCAAAAACTATTTTTTGCAATAAAAAGCGTCTTTTAGCGTGACAGCTGCCAAACATAAAAACCCGCTATAAATAGTAAATCAAACCCCCCTTTATCACCACCTTAGTTAGGGAAAAATAATAAATTTAAAAAATGTATTTATTTCCATTTTCCCATTAGGGTTAGGGTTACGGTTGCGGCTAAATTTAGAGTTAGGGTTGGGGCTAAAGTTAGGATTAGGGTTAGGGGTGTGTTAGGTTTGTGGTTAGGGTTATGGTTAGGGTTGGGACTAGGGTTAGGAGTGTGTTGGGGTTAGGGTTGGAGTTAGAATTGGGGGTTTTCCAATGTTTAGGCACATCAAGGGCTCTCCGAATGTGACATGGCGTCTGATCTCAATTCCAGCCAATTCTGCGTTGAAAAAGTCAAACCGTGCTCCTTCCCTTCTGAGCTCTGCCATGCGCCCAAACAGTAGTTTACCCCCACATATGGGGTATCAGCGTACTCCGGGCAAATTGCACAATAACTCTTGGGGTCCAATTTCTTCTGTTACCCTTGGGATAATAAAAAATTGGGGGCGAAAAAATCATTTTTGTAAGAAAAAAAAATATTTTTTTTTTTTACGGCTGTACGTTATAAACTTCTGTGAAGCACTTGGGGCTTCATAGCGCTCACCACACATCTAGATAAGTTCCTTGTGGGGTCTATTTTCCAAAATGGGGTCACTTGTGGGGGGTTTCCACTGTTTAGGCACATCAGGGGCTTTCCAAATGCGACATGACGCCTGCGATCATTCCATAAAAGTCTGCAATCCATAACGTCAATACTACCCCGACTTGTGCCCATACAGTAGTTTTCTCCCACATATAGGGTATCAGCGTACTCAGGACAAATTGCACAATAACTCTTGTGGTCCAATTTCTTCTGTTACCCTTGGGAAAATGAAAAATTGGGCGAAAAAAATCATTTTTGTAAGAAAAAAAAAGATTTTTTTATTTTTACGGCTGTACGTTATAAACTTCTGTGAAGCACTTCGGGGTTCAAAGTGCTCACCACACATCTAGATAAGTTCCTTAGGTGGTATAGTTTCCAAAATGGGGTCACTTGTGGGGGGTTTCCACTGTTTAGGCACATCAGGGGCTCTCCAAATGCAACATAGCGTCCAATCTAAATTCCAGCCAATTTTGGTTGGAAAAAGTCAAATGGCGCTCCTTCCATTGCGAGCTGTGCGGTGCGCCCAAACAGTGGTTCCCCCCACATATGGGGTATCAGCGTACTCAGGACAAATTGGACAACAACTTTTATGGTCCAATTTCTCCTGTTACCATTGGGAAAATAAAATATTGGTGACTAAAGATAATTTTTGAGGGAAAAAAATAAAAATTTTTATTTTCATGCCGGGCATTATAAACTTGTGTGAAGCACTTGGGGGTTCAAAGTGCTCACCACAGAACTAGATAAGTTCCTTAGGGGGTCTAGTTTCCAAAATGGGGTCACTTGTGGGGGGTTTCTACTGTTTAGGCACATCTGGGGCACTGCAAATGGAACATGACCCCCATCAACGTCTGCATTCCAAAACGTTATTACTTCCTTTCCAAGCCCTGCCATGCGCCAAAACAGTTTCCCCCCCCCCCCACATATGGGGTATCAGCGGACTCAGGACAAATTGGACAACAACTTTTGGGGTCCAATTTTCTTGGGAAAAATCAAAAATTTGGGACTAAAAAATCATTTTTGTGGAAAATTGTTTTTTCTTTTTTTTTCACACCCAGGCATTGTAAACTTTTGTGAAACACTTGGGGGTTCAAAGTGCTCCCAACAGATCTAGATAAGTTCCATAGGGGGTCTAGTTTCCAAAATGGTGTCACTTGTGGGGGTTTCCACTGTTTAGGCGTATCAGGGGCTCTCTAAACGCGACATGGCGTCGAATCTCAATACCAGCCAATTTTGGTTTGAAAAAGTCAAACGGCGCTCCTTCCCTTACGAGCTCTGCCGTGTGCCCAAACAGTGGTTTTCTCCCACATATGGGGTATTGGCGTACTCGGGAGAAATTGCACAACAACTTTCTCTGTCCATTTTCTCCTTTTACAGTTGTGAAATAAAAAAAAGTTTGTAAATGATAATTTTTGTGACTAAAAAGTTAAATGTTCATTTTTTTCCTTCCATGTTGCTTCAGCTCCTGTGAAGCACCTGAAGGGTTAATAAACTTCTTGAATGTGGTTTTGAGTACCTTAAGGGGTACAGTTTTTAGAATGGTGTCACTTTTGTGTATTTTCTGCCATATAGACACCTCAAAGTGACTTCAAATGTGAGGTGGTCCCTAAAAAAATGGCTTTGTAAATTTTGTTGTAAAAATGAGAAATCGCTGGTCAACTTTTAACCCGTATAATTTCCTAACAAAAAAAAATGTTGGTTCCAAAATTGTGCTGATGTAAAGTAGACATGTGGGAAATGTTATTTATTAACTATTTTGTGTGACATATTTCTCTGTTTTAAGGAGATAAAAATTCAAATTTTGAAAATCGCAAAATTTTCGCCACATTTGCTTTTCAAAAATAAATGCAAGTTAAATCGAAGAAATTTTACCATTAACGTGAAGTTCAATATGTCACGAGAAAACAGTCTCAGAATCACGAAGATCTGTTGAAGCGTTCCAGAGTTATAACCTCATAAAGAGACAGTGGTCAGAATTGTAAAAATTTGCCCGGTCATTAACGTGCAAACCACCCTTGGGGGTTAAAGCACCATTCCATCGTTTTTCTGTTCTTTTTTTTTCAGCTTGAGAGTGGTGTTTTAAGTCTAAGCCGCCTGCCCCTCATTGATACGCTCGCCCTCCGTCATCTTCCCTGGTTTTCAGCACCGTTCTAGACCCTCAGCGCCATTTTGTGAGTGCAGCTTCTGACAGATGGAAGTCACAAGCTCTTAATACAAGTCTGAGAGCCAGAACGAGACTCTGGTAGACTTGCATTGAAAAGTGACCTCCGACGCAATCCAGGTCACTTTTTATAGGAGATGGAACGAAGCGGCGGGGAAGGTTAGTATATGACAGGTGGCCTGGAACTTACTTTTAAAGTACCACTACAGCGGTGAAACTAAAACAATACTGAAGTGGTGCTTTAATGTTTGGCGAGATGTTTTTTTTTCTCCACACACACCTTTGATCGTTGTGGCCAAAGAGTTCCATTTTAACCTCAACTGTCCAGAGGACTTGTTTCCAAAATGCATCAGGCTTGTTTAGATGTTCTTTTGCATACTTCTGATGCTGAATTTTATGATGAGGACACAGGAGAGGTTTTCTTCTGATGACTCTTTCATGAAAGCCATATTTGTGCTGGTGTCTCTGATCAGTAGAACAATGTACCACAACTCCAGAGTCTAAGTCTTTCAGAAGGTCTGTTGCAGTCAAGCGCAGGTTCTGATTTGCCTCTCTAGCAATCCTATGTCACTGAAATTTTGCTTGGTCTTCCAGACCTTATCTTGACCTCCATTGTTCTCGTTAACTGCCATTAGCAACTAACAGAATGGTTTTTAACAGGGAAAAATGCAAAGTACTACATCTGGGCAATAAAAATGAAAAAAGCATATACAAAATGGGAGGAATAGGGCTAAGTAACGGCACATGTGAAAAAGACTTGGGTATACTAATTGATCACAGACTGAACATGAGTCAACAGTGTGATGCAGCAGCAAAAAAGGCAAATACAATTCTAGGATGTATCAACAGAAGCATACAGTCTAGATCACGTGAGGTCATTATTGCCCTCTACTCCTCTTTGGTCAGACCTCATCTGGAATACTGTGTCCAGTTTTGGGCACCACATTTTAAAAAAGACATCAACAAACTGGAGCAAGTTCAAAGGAGAGCCACCAGAATGGTGACCGGTCTGCAAACCATGTCCTATGAGGAACGGTTGCAGGATTTGGGAATGTTTAGCTTGCAAAAAAGAAGACTGAGAGGAGACTTAATAGCTGTCTACAAATATCTCAAGGGCTGTCACATTGTAGAAGGATCATCTTTATTCTCATTTGCACAAGGAAAGACTAGAAGCAATGGGATGAAACTGAATGGGAGGAGACACAGATTAGATATTAGAAAAAACTTTTTGACGGTTAGGGTGATCAAGGAATGGAACAGGCTGCCACGAGAGGTGGTAAGTTCTCCTTCAATGGAAGTCTTGAAACAGAGGCTGGACAGACATCTGTCTGGGTGATTTAGAGAATCCTGCTTTGAGCAGAGGGTTGGACCAGATGGCCCAGGAGGTCCCTTCCAACTCTACCATTCTATGATTCTATGATTTCTCAGTACATTTCGAACTGAGGAAAGGGCAACTTGAGAACGCTTTGCTACCTTACAGCCTTTTCCTGCTTTGTGGGCCTCCACCTTTTTCAGAATGCTAGGCAGCTACTTAGAAGAACACATGGCTGCTGTTTTGAACACAAAGTTAGAAGAGGCTTGTTTTTTTATAAAGCTGGAAATTTGCATCACCTTGCCTTTCCTAACTGATGGTGAACAAGCCATAATCCTAACAGGCTAATTAAGGTCTGAAACCTTGGTCAAAGTTATCTGAGCATACAAATTTCCAAGGGTGCCCAAACTTTAGCATCGGCCCATTTTCCTTTTTATAATTTTTTTGTGTAAATCAAGCTTTATTGAATAGCTGAGTAAGAATCATAAAGACAATCATGACTCTGAATAAGTATGTGATCCAAAAAGCTTACAAGAAACAATATAACAATAAACAGACATGTCGTTTCTAATTATTAAATACTCAAATGTTATCGCTGTTAATGCATTTCGTTCGTAGATCTCATGAAGGCAATAACACTTATAAAAAACTCGTGGTATTATATGATCCAAGGGTTTAGGGTCAATGATGGGAGTAAGATAGAGAAAAATACAACAAGGGGAAGAGCTTAAGTGATGGAAGTGAGAGGAAAAGTAAGGAGAAAGATGGAAGGGGAGATAGGGAGATAGAAAAGAGGTAGAGTAGAGAAGGGATAGAGATATCAATGTCCGAGACCCCCCCGGGGGCACCCCAGTCCCCCCCTCTGAAACAGAGAGGAAAACATATGAAAAATGGATGACTGAGCTTGGTTGTAAGTTTGACGACAAGTCTTTCCGGGAGCCCACTATTCGTTTCAAAATTATCCAGGGCTACTTCAAAGGTTATTTAAGGTCCGGAGATCCAGGTGTTGTGAATGTGCTAGAAATGAATTCTGAGCAGAAGCTCCCTCTGGTGGTTACAAACAGTACTGAACTATCCAATGAAGATTGGGAAGATTGGCGATCAGGTGTTACTGACTGGTCTTATATAAGGGAGGTTCCCTCCCATCAGGGTTGCCGGTGATCAATTGTTCTGGTCTCATCTTTGATTCCTGTTCACTTTGTAGCCTGCTGTTTCGTGCCTGCATCTTCTGCTAACAGATAAGACATTTTCTTCTTTTTGTTTTTTGTGCTTGCTTTTTGCATTTTGTCCTGCACTTCTGTGGGGGTCTGCCGGGTCCCCTCCGGGGGCTTGTGCTCCTCTCAGTTTAGTTCAGCCACTGTTGTTTGTTCATTTGCCTTTTCCAGTTTTTTCAGTGGCTGCTGTTTAGTTTTTGTTACACCAGAGAACTAATTTAGGTGGTAGAGGTCGTGTGATCTCAGGTGTTTTTGTAATTAGTAGTGTTGGTACTTTTCAGGGTTTTTTGGGGTTGCAGTAATTGTCCTTCCTATCCTTTTCTATTTAGGAAGTTTGGGCCCCAGCGTTTGCTCATACTATTTTCTTTCTGTGTCTGTATTTCTTCTTGTCTAACCGCCATTACATGTTTGGGGCTTTCTATGTTCTTTGGGGATCTGCTCCGGGGCAGATAGTTTTCCTCTTTCTGTCTTTAGGTGTAGTTAGCTTCTCAGGCTGTGACGAGGTGTCTAGGACCAACGTAGGTACGCTCCACGGCTGCCTTTAGTTGTGGTGGTTAGTCAGGGTACTGCAATCCCATAGATTCCAACCTCTCTGGTGTATTTCCTTTTTGCTTGCTCTCCTCAGCTACCAAATCATAACATCCAGGCCTCCAACTCTGGAGACTCCCTAAAAGCCAGCCACGGAATCCAAGTATTATATATTTTATCAGAGTCTCCTGTGGATTGTTGTATCAGCTGTTCCATAAGATATATTTCATTAAGTTCTGCTACAAACTCTGCCCTGGTAGGGGATTTTACCTGTTTCCAGTATCTAGGTATTAAATTCCTTGAAGCTGTGAGGAAATGTTTGAGTAGGTTCTTCTTGAATCTAGAGATTGACATGTCACATAATGACAAGAGAGCTAATTCCATGGTAGGTCTAATTTTGCGCAGAGATAGTCTGTTATATAGATCAAAAATAGATAGCCAAAAATTCTTTATAGGTGGACAGCTCCACCATATGTGTGTATACGATCCTTTATCTTTCAGACATCTCCAGCATGTATCTGGAATCACCGGAAACATAGTGTGTATCATTTACGGGCACCTGTACCACCTTGAGAGAACCTTGTAGCTCCTCTCCTGCGACACCGCATTCAGAGACGCCCTAAACGTGAATAAAAGGATTTTGTCTCTTTCCTCTTGGTCTAGAGATCTCCCCAGATCACACTCCCACTTAGCGAAGAATATTGGGAAGCCTCGTGTCGGTAGTTGAGTTGTTTGAAACAAATTATACAGCAATGAGACCGTGTGGACAGGAGGATCCCCCCTGACACAAAGCTTCTCAAAGGTCTAAAGAGATCTACTTGTTTGGAAGCTGTACTGATGAAACTTTTTAATTGTTCATGGAAAAACCAGGCTCCTGCGGGTGGGTCCTCAGCCTGATAGATTTCAGCTAGTGATTTTATATTAGACTGATTTATGTAATTCTTTTTATAATTTTTAATATGAAAATTTACCACTAACATGATGTACAATATTTTGCGAAAAAAAAAGAATCTCAGAATCACTGAAATGTTCGAGTTATTTCCACATAAAGTGACACTGGTTAAAATTGGAAAATTTGGCCTGATCAGGAAGGTGAAAACAGTCTGGGTAGTGAAGGGGTTATTGATGCTGCAGCTTTGATTAAAAATTGATTTATCTTCTGCAGATCTACCAGTTCTCTGAAAACTGAGGTCTGTATAACCCCGCCGACATCACTGTTTGGTGTATTGATTGTTACACTGTGCATAGGCAGAAATCTGCTAATCAGTGGTGGGGGTATGGCTGGATTACCTGGCAGCAGGCCAAATAGTCCTCCAATGATGATTTCCTGTTGATAAAGCAATGATTTTATGAAAAGTACACTAAACAGCTCAGTAAGTGACAAATCGCTGAATTCAGGGTCTCTGTCTCTACAGTATGCTGCTATTAGATTAGGTAAAACAACTTGGTGACAGATTCCCTTTTAAAGAGATGGATAGCAGGTAATGTTACAGCAATCAAGTAAGGCATCACATGGTATTATTATAATTTTACCAATATATAGTATATACTTTTTTATGTCTTCTTTCTAGGTTCAACAGATTTTGGGAACGTGACCTTTGAAGTTCCTGGAATTCATCCCTACTTTTTCATTGGTTCTGATGCTCTTAATCACACTGCAGAATATACTAAAGCGGCAGGTAAACATTTAAAAGCGTTCCATAAGGAAAGAAGCCTGCACAGTATCTACCAGCATACTTATTTTTTGTTGTGGAGGATCATTTACACAACAGGACATTAGGACTTTTTGCTTTTTCATTCTCCCTTTTCTTCTGATTTCTCCATATATTGACCTGATGTTTTTAAGCGTCACTCTCATTTTATAAACTAGATTGTGATCATGGGGTACTGAGATTCCCAATGAGTGCTAGAGGATTGGTATCAAAACCCAGACTCTTACTGATTACTACTTATTACATGTATATGTCGCGGTCAGATTGTCAGGCTCCAAAGTTCTAAGATCTCTGAGGCTTCAGATACAAGTACATTTCATATCCACATAAATTCTTTTCATAATAGGAGTTAATCAGCGGAGCTGTCAGCCAAATAAGCCCAAATAAAAAAAATGGTTATGATTCATCAAGATCGCCCCTATACGTCTGTTTTTATGAGGTTACTCCTCCACTTCTACGTTTGCAGATGTAGGTTAAAAAGAAAAGAAAAAAACAAACTAATATATTCATTAAAAGCAAAAGTCTTTTTATGTAAGCTTGAGTACCATTGTCTGAAGCTCTGGGTGGATCCGTGTTACTTTGTATTCATTATTTTTGACAAATGTAAATTTTATCTTTTTGCTTTTTAACCCTATAAGCATGATAGCGGAGCTGGTGCTAGTATATACAACTCAAGTACTATTATAGTACAGTCATGGCCAAAAGTTTTGAGAATGACACAAATATTAATTTTTACAAAGTCTACTGCTTCACTTTTTCTAATGGCAATTTGCATATACTCCAGAATGTTATAAAGAGTGATCAGCTTAACAGCAATTACTTGCAAAGTCAATATTTGGCTAGAAAATGAACTTTATCCCCCAAAACACATTTCAACATCATTGCAGCCCTGCCTTAAAAGGACCAGTTAACCTCTTTTCAGTGATTGCTCCATTAACACAGATGTGGGTGTTGATGAGGACATGGCTGGAGATCAATCTGTCATGATTAAGTAAGAATGACACCACTGGACACTTTAAAAGGAGGCTGGTGCTTGACATCATTGTTTCTCTTCTGTTAACCATGGTTATCTCTAAAGAAACACGTGCAGTCATCATTGCAATGCACAAAAATGGCCTAACAGGGAAGAGTATCGCAGCTAGAAAGATTGCACCTCAGTCAACAATCTATCGCATCATCAAGAACTTCAAGTAAAAAGAGGTTCAATTGTTGCCAAAAAGGCTTTAGGGCACCCAAGAAAGACCAGCAAGCGCCAGGACCGTCTCTTAAACGTGTTTCAGCTGCGGGATCGGGCTACCAGCAGTGCAGAGCTTGCTCAGGAATGGCAGCAGGCAGGTGTGAGTGCATCTGCACGCACTGTGAGGCGGAGACTCTTGGAGCAAGGCCTGGTCTCAAGGAGGGCAGCAAAGAAGCCACTTCTCTCCAGAAAAAACATCATGGACAGACTGATATTCTGCAAAAGGTACAGGCAGTGGACTGCTGAGGACTGGGGTAAAGTTATTTTCTCTGATGAATCCCCTTTTCGATTGTTTGGGACATCAGGAAAACGCCTCATTCGGAGAAGACAAGGTGAGGTCTACCACCAGTCTTGTCTCATGCCAACTGTTAAGCATCCTGAAACCATTAATGTGTGGGATTGCTTCTCAGCCAAGGGAATCGGCTCTCTCACAGTCTTGCCTAAAAACACAGCCATGAATAAAGAATGGTACCAGAATGTCCTCCAAGAGCAACTTCTCCCAACCCTCCAAGAGCAGTTTGGCGATCAACAATGCCTTTTCCAGCATGATGGAGCACCTTGCCATAAAGCAAAGGTGATAACTAAATGGCTCAGGGAACAAAACTTAGAGATTTTGGGTCCATGGCCTGGAAACTCCTCAGATCTTAATCCCATTGAGAACTTGTGGTCAATCATCAAGAGACGGGTGGACAAACAAAAACCTAAAAATTCTGACAAAATGAAAGCATTGATTGTGCAAGAATGGACTGCTATCAGTCAGGATTTGGTCCAGAAGTTGATTGAGAGCATGCCAGGGAGAATTGCAGAGGTCCTGAAGAAGAAGAGTCAACACTGCAAATATTGACTTGCTGCATTAACTCATTCTAACTGTCAATATAAGCTTTTGTTACTCCTATGTTTGCAATTATTATATTTCTGCATGTGATAAAAACATCTGTCAAACAAACATAAAAACCAGAGGGCAGCAGATCATGTGAAAATATAATATTTGTGTCATTCTCAAAACTTTTGGCCATGACTGTATAATGTTGGGCATGTTCCACAGCAACACTGCAGTGATCCTGGTGCGGCATCAACTAAGTGTCCTTTTCCCTTCATAGCAGTAATGCCGTAATTGTTGTGTCCAGCAGCCTCTCTTGACTGTGAACAGTTGAGATGTTACCTCCTCTTGTCAACTTCAGTCATAAGTGGCAATCCATTTTTCTCTGACCATATGCACTCCTCTCCCAGTCACCTAACAACTAGATCAGTTTCATGCCCAGGGTGAAGCCTACCTAGGTGAAACTCTAGTTGAGTGGAAGTTTTTATTGATGTGACATAGCACATTTTATATAGAAAGTTTATCAGCATAATAAATCTGCTTCAGCATAGACTGGCTGCATAATATGTTATTACATTATTGGTTTGGGTTCTTCCCTTGGACAGACCATGATGACCATGTAAACAGAGAAGTACATGTGGTAAGAGGACGAGGAATATGAATTGCCACTTATAACTGTAGTCAACGATAGGAGCAGACATGTCATCCGTGCACACAATTTTTTTTTATCAAGTAGTTTTTATTGAAAAAGAAAATCTGAATTGAAATACAATACAATACAGACACCGAGATGATACTGATTTCCCAGTTCAAATTGTTTTCCCCCCCAATTAGACAGCGACATTAAACAGTGTGCTGCCACCCCCACTTCCTCCCAACCCCCATTCAAGTAAACTTCATTTATAACAATATACGTCGCAACTTAGCACGTTTGTATAGAACTTTACCTAACCTCCCTTTACAAGATAAAATTGCGAGGAAGGCAATTAGACGACAACCAACCTATTCTGCAGTAACTCGGCAGAATCCACACCCGGACAGTCCATCCAACCACCCCACACATACTCAAATTGCGTATGTTGACTTCTCTTAATGTACCGTATATACTCATGTATAAGCCGACCCGTGTATAAGCTGACCCCCCCTAATTTTGCCACAAAAAACTTGGAAAACGTATTGACTCGTGTATAAGCCTAGGGTGAAAAATGATTATGCTCCATAGATTAGGCCCCCATAAACTGCACAGATTATGACCCCATATGCTCCCCTGATTATGCCCCATATGCTCCACAGATTATGCCCCCATAAACTGCACAGATTATGACCCCATATGCTCCATAGATTATGCCCCCATATGCTGCACAGATTATGCCCCCATATGCTCCAGATTATGCCCCCATATGCTCCAGATTATGCCCCCATATGCTCCAGATTATGCCCCCATATGCTCCAGATTATGCCCCTATACGCTCCAGATTATACCCCCATGTGCTCCAGATTATGCCCCCATATGCTGCACAGATTATGCCCCATATGCTTCAGATTATGCCCCATATGCTCCAGATTATGCCCCATATGCTCCACAGATTATGCCCCATAGTATACGTCCCTTATGCTGCCGCGCTGCAAAAAAAAAAATGACATACTCCTCTCGCCGCTGGGGGCCAGGTGCTGGTGTCCTGAGCAGGCGCTGACACCGGCGCGCTATGGGGGACAGGTGCCGGTGTCACCGCTCGCTCAGGACCCCGGCACCTGAGATATTTACTTGTCACCGATCGGTCCACCGCTGCGCACTGCTCCCTCTTTCGGGTCCTCGGCAGTGAATGATCAGGCAGAGGGCACGGCGTGCACTGACGTCATCGTGCCCTCTGCCTGAACATTCACAGCCAGAGGAGTCGGACGAGGGAGCAGCGCGCAGCGGTGGTCCGGGGACAGGTAAATATCGCTATACTCACCCCTCCGCCGGCGCGTCACTCTCTGCAGCCTCTTCTCTTCTCCCGGCGCTCTCCGCAGCGCTTCCGTCCTACAGCGGTCACGTGGTACCGCTCATTAAAGTCATGACTCTGTGCATATTCATGACTTTAATGAGCGGTACCATGTGACCGCTGCAGGAAGGAGCCGGAGATCGTGGGAGAAGCAGGGGGCTGCAGAGACCGCGCCGGCGGAGGGGTGAATATGATTCGACACCCCCGCCGACCCACGTATATGACCCGCGTATAAGCCGAGAGGGGGACTTTCAGTCCAAAAAAATGGGCTGAAAATCTCGGCTTATACACGAGTATGTACGGTATATATTTCTTTCCATTAAGATAATAAGGTTTATTCTGTTCACCAATTCTTGCCATCGGTGCACACTTACAGGGGTGTTCCCATCTCCAAGATCCTATCCCAATATGTAGAAGGTATAATAATATTAACAAATACCTCCAATTAGAAATGTAGTATAGTTTTTCTGATTCGCTATGTGTCTTTCTTCATGTACAGGCATTGCAGGACCTTAGTTATCCATGATTACGTCCACTAACAAATAGCTAACTGTTACTATATCAGTCGTCAAAACCATGGATACCTAAGGTCCTGGAATGCCTGCACATGAGGAAAGAGAAATAGCGAATTGGAAAAACTTTACTACATTTCTAATTGGAAGTATTTATAATTATTATTACACCTACTGCATATTGGGATAGGATCTTAGTGATGAGAATACCCCTTTAAGAGAGCTTGTCTGTCACAAATACTGTATTACTGGTGTATAAAGCTTGATTCGCTTTGGAGACATGCTGTTGTCTGCGATAATGTCTACAGACAACAGCCTCTGTCAGTCAAGCAACTGCGGGTGGCGCCTGGAGGGGAGAACTAAGAAGAGCTGTGGACCACAAGTGCACTTGAAATTACCGCTGCACTTGCAGTCTAATTTACATATGGATACAAATATGGATTTCTCTGCAATGAAGCGAGATGATATAGATATTGTTTAACGCTGACCTATACATCACCACATTTAGTTGCTCTCTTAAAATTAACTTGTGTGCAATTTTAGAAGACCTCTACTAAAGTAAAATACACATGTTGCCTACAGGATATTTGATCATTGGACTGATATCCTCCACTTGTCTGTAAATCATTATTCATTCGTTCTTTGTCATTGTATTTGCCATTTTAACAGGCTCAGAAGAAGCTCAGTATTACACACTTCGGACTGCAAAATCATTGGCAATGACTGCATTAGATGTGATTTTCAACCCGGATTTACTGGAAAGTGTTCGCCATGACTGGAAGATGATGAAAGAAATGGAGGAAGAGATTAATTCAGGAGTCGTTAATAAAGCCAGAGAATCAAGTAGCGGAGCAGGATGTGCTTCATGCTGAACAGTGAAGATCTGTGATGGGGCCGTCCCACCCTGATTCATAGTTACATCTCTGGTTCCTGATAACGTGAACACAGCGCAGAATAATGATTGTGAGATTACTGGGAATCTGTCATTAGGATTCAGTTATTATTCTAGGTGATGCTTGATAGTAGACTGTTATGGACAGAGCTTCTCTGCCTTTTACACTGCATTGTATATGTGATTTTGATTGTATGTCCTACCATTTGCAGTTTTCTATGTATGAATGTAATTGGCACATTGTAGATCAGCACATCTGTAAAATAAATGTATGACACTTTTACACACATTCTGATATTCTGTGACATTTATGTCCTGAGGGTATGACTGCATCATGATCCTGATAATATCAGAATTGCGGGTATAAAAAGTATCTCGCTAATATTGGCAGGACTTTCCTTATCCGTTCCTCATGAAACTGTCTTTGAACTGCTTCATGACATGACATATATTTGTCATATGTCTTGTTCCTGACTTTTAGGCACTCTTTAACCCTTTCACCATAACCTTTTGACGTAAATGGAAGGTTGTGTACCTGACTTTCCCAGCAGATAACGGCTGATTTTAATCAGCCATCATGTGCCTTTAACAGCTCCGCACTACACGCGGCTGTTAATCTGTTAAATGGCACTGTCAAACTCTGATCTGGCATACAACATGCGCGTGAAGGGAGGTGCAGTATTTCACTCTATCAGCGCGTCTTAGACGTGATTGCTGGGTGCCGATGGTTCGCCATAACAGCTGGGGTCTGCTGAAGATGCCTGTAGCTGGCGTTCATAGCAGACCGTGGTTTTTGCTGTAAATAGCAGTGCTGTAGCACTGCTTCGTATAGCACAAGCGATCAGACAATTGCAACTTCAAGTAACCTACGGGGACTAACAAATAGAGTAAAACGTGGAACAATTTTTTTTTACAAAATATGAAAAAAATAAAAAGTTCAAATTACCACTCTTTTGCCCCATTAAAAATAAAGCAATTAAAAAACCCACATGTATTTGGTATTGCCGAGTTCGAAAAAGTCTGATCTATCATAATATAAAAGAAATTAATCTGATCAGAAAATGGTATAACAAGAACAGCAATTGAAGCTACAGAATTACATTTTTTTTTTTTTATCTACTGCAACATTGCAATAAAATGCATTGAGAGGCGATCAAAATGTCGTATGCACCCCAAAATGGTGTCGGGAAATCGTCACCTCAGGGCTTAAATAATAAGCCGTCGCATAGCCCCATATCCTGAAAATTGAAAAATAGGAGTCTTGGATAACGATTACACAAGCTAAATTTTTTTTCACCGCTTAAATTAAAAATATCTATGTTCATTATCTGCTTAATTGTACTGACTTGAAGAATTTGATTAGGGGCCAAAAAATGTCTTCCGATTGAGGTGCCACCTGCAGGTCATTGTATCTTTCTGCAGGTTTATGAAAATGAATATTTAAACTGTATTTAGTGATAAAATTGTGAATGTGTGGTTTGTTTCGCTCTTTTCTTGCTGAAGGGGGCAAGTTTACCTTTCAAATGGTGTATCATTTGTGTGTGTGTGGGGCGAAGTAATCAGCGAAAAAGAGCAATGCATGTTTGTAAATGTGTTTGCATATATGACTCACTGTTATGATTCGGTAACCGAGGAGGATAACAGGAAAAATAGGCTAGGCAACCAGACACCCAGAGAGGTTGGTAACTTAGCGGATTGCAGACCCCTAAACTGACAACACAACTAGAGTTAGCCGTGGACGTACCTACGATGCCCTAGACGCCTTGGCACAGCCAAAGAGTTAACTAAGCCTAAAGAGAGAAAGAGGAAAGCTAACTGCCCCGGAGTAGAGCCCCAAAGGAATAGATAGCCCCCAAACATATATTGTCGGTGAGACAGATAAAGCACAAACACAGACAGAAAATAGAGTAAGCAAATGCTGGGGCCCAGGCTGTCTAGATAGAACAGGACAGAAAAGGATACTGTCTGCAATCCAGCAAAAACCCTAAGAAAAACTCCAACACGTCTGATATGCAAAAATCCTGAGGCCACACGACCTCTCCCCCACTAAATCAGAACTCTGGTGTAACTGGAAGCAAAACAACAGATACTGAAATAACAAGGACCTAGAACCGCAGAAAAGACTGAAGCAGGCTGTGGCAAATGAACACAGAGTCCAGCTCAGGGAGCCCAGCTGAACTAACTCCAGCAAGGCAGAAAACTGAGAAAAGCAAAAGGTTAACAAAAGCCACAGCTTTAAACAGCGAAATAACTTGTCTGAAAAATGCAGGACACAGCAGGGAGCAGGTAGACTTCCAAAAGGCTAGTAAGAAACAAATCACCGGCAAGCACTATGGGAAAGTTGCTCACTTATATCTCCCCAGTCAGTAACACCTGATTTCCAATCATCCCTGTCAGGTGATTGACTTCTGTTAGCCAGAGCAGCTCCATTACCAGAAGTAACCACCAGAGGGAGCCCAACCTCAGAAGCCAGATTAAAGGTGTTCGCCCCACACACACAAATGGTGAGTTGTTGTGAAGTAATCACCGAAAAATCAGTGCATGTTTAAAAATGTGTTTGCATATGTGACTCACCTGCAGTGAAGTGTGCAATCCTCCAATGTGCCTGAAATAGGCTGGGCAAGCTGGAAAGACCCCAAGGCAAATGTTTGGATTAGTTTATGATGTCTGTAAGGAGCTTTGTGGTAGTGTGCTTTGGGGTAGTGTGCTGCCACCTACAGGTCATTTGACCTTTCAAATGGTGTATCGTTTGTGTGGGTGGAGTATGAATGGAGCAAGTGTGCAATTCACCGGATCCGTCCTATCAGGTATTCGACGGATTATGTCTGACACAAAATAACTGATGTGTGAAAGTAGCCTTACGAAACCATTCATTCACTTTCTCTGCATCCTAAAAAGCCATGGTAAAAAAAATTCTCATTTTGACTCATTAGACCATATAGAAAATTTCCAATGATCTGCTGTCCAGTCTCTGTTGCTTGGCCAAAATAAATCTTCTTGTTTGCAGTCCTCATTAGTAGCTTCTTTGCCACAATCTGACCATAAAAGCCTGTTTTTTGTCTGTAATTACATTGCTCAAAAAAATAAAGGGAAAACTAAAAACCCAGATCCTAGGTATCACTGAATTAAATATTTCAGTTGCAAATCTTTATTCATTACATAGTGAAGTGCGGTGGGAACAATAAAACATAAAAATGAGCAATGTAAATCAAAATTAATATGCCATGGAGGTCTGGATTTGGAATAATACTCAAAATCAAAGTGGAAAATCAAATTACAGGCTGATCCAACTTCTGTAGGAATTCCTCAAGACAAGGAAATGCTCAGCAGTGTGTGTGGCCTCCACGGACGTGTATGACCTCCCTATAACACCTGGGCAATTCTCCTGAGGCAGCGGATGTTCTTCTGAGGGATCTCTTCCCAGACCTGGATTAAAGCATCAGTCAACTCCTGGACAGTCTGTGGTGCAATTTTGCATTGGTGGATGGAACAAGACATGATGTCCCTAGGGTTGAGCATTCCGATACCGAAACCCGGTTCCGATACCTGAAATCCAATGTAAGTCTATGGGAACAAAATATCGGAATAATGCTCAACCCTAGATGTCCCAGATGTGCTCGATTGGTTTCAGGTATGGAGAACGAGCAAGCCAGTCCATAGCATCATTGCTTTCATCATGCAAGAACTGCTGACACACTTCAGCCACATGAGGCGTAGCATTGTCATGCATCAGAAGGAACCGAAGTCCCACTCCACCTGCATATGGTCTCACTACGGGTTTGAGAATCTCATCCCGGTACCTCTGGCTAGCACATGGAGGGCTGTGCGGCCTTCCAAAGAAATGCTTCTCCACACCATTACTGACCCACTGCCAAACCCGTCATGCTGGAGGATGTTGCAGGCAGAACGTTGTCCACAGCATCTCCAGACTCTGTCACGTCTGTTACATGCTCAGTGTGAACCTGCTCTCATCCGTGAAGAGAACAGGGTGCCAATGTCAAATCTGCCAGTTTTGGTGTTCTCTGACAAATGCCAATTACCCTGCACGGTGTTGGGCTGTAAGCTCAGCACCCACTTGTAGATGTCGGGCGCTCATACCACCATCATGGAGTCTGTTTCTGACAGTTTGAGCAGACACATGAATGTTAGTGACCTGGTGAAGGTCATTTTGTAGAGCTCTGGCACTGCTCCTCCTGTTCCTTCTTGCACAAAGGAGGAGGTAGAGCTCCTGGTGCTGGGTTGTTGCCCTCCTACAGCCCCTTCCACGTCTCCTGTTAGGCCGGGATCACACATGCGAGTAAATCGGCCGACACTCGCATGTGAAATCCCAGCTCTGGCGCCGGCACTCGGGAGTGGAGCGAGCGGCTGCATGTATTTATATGCAGCTGCGCGCTCCACTCCTAAGTGCCGGCGCCAGAGCTGGGATTTCACATGCGAGTGTCGGCCGATTTACTCGCATGTGTGATCCCGGCCTTATACTGGCCTCTCCTAGTTTCTGCTCCATGCTCTGTACACTGTGCTGACAGACACAGCTACCCTTATTGCCACAGCTCGCATTGATGTGCCATCCTGGATGAGCTGCACTACCTGAGCAACTTCTGTTGGTTGTAGACACCACCTCATGCTACTGTACAGTACCTCTAGGGGTGAGAGCAATGATAAAATGCAGAAGTGACCAAAACAGCCAAAAAAGATGAGAATAAAGAAATGGTCTGTGGTCACCACTTGCAGAACCACTCCTTTATAGGGGTGTCTTGCTAATTGCCGATCATTTGTACCTGTTGTCTGTTCCATTTGCACAAGAGCAGGAGAAATTGATTCATAATTGGTGTTGCTTTGTTACTGGAGAGGTAAATTTCTCAGAAGTGTGATTGACTTGGAGTTACATTATGTTGTGTTAGTGTTCCCTTTATTTTTTTGAGCAGTGTAGTTGATATTGAGATGTGTCTGTAGTCTGTGAATCATTGTAGATTGACCGCACTTCAAATAAGTCTTTATATGTTTCTGAGGCTGGTAATTCTAATGAACTTATCCTCTGCAATAGAGGTAATTTTTGGTCTTCCTTTCCTGGGGTGGTCATCATGGGAGTTAGTTTCCTCTTAGCAATTGATGGTTTTCATGACTGCATTTGAGGATACCTTCAAGGTTCTAGCAATTTTCCGGATTGACAACCTTCAGGTTTTAATATAATGATGTACTGTCGTTTCTCTTTACTCAGTTAAGTGGTTCTTGCAATATTCTGTCTTACAACAGTTGTTTAACAGGGATCAGCGCTGTATGGGTGTGTACCAACACTGCCTTTGCAAAATACTAAACTCTTAACACATACCTGTTCATTGGAAGCCTTTCCACGTGACAACCTGATGCTGCTGCTTGAGAGAATACCAACGGTGTGTAAACCTGTCATCAGATTAAAGGGGTTACTTTGAGGAATCTGTGATTTATCTCATATTCTTGTTTGTTTCACGTTTGTTTCTTTACTTCTCGTTTCTATTTGTGCGCCTTCTTGGTTTTGCTGCCTTTAGTTCTTAATCTACAATGGTCACATCCCAATAATAACAAAAGAAACCGTTTGCACGAACACGTGTGTCCAAAGGGCTTTTGACTAGTACTTTGCATATTATTCAAATCAGTTTTATGGCAAATTGTTTTAGCGCCAAATCTGTTGACAATATAGAAATTTGCATAACTTTCCCTGATTCAAATCTTAGTTTGTTGGAACAAGAGCACCGCTGTAACATATTTTACTTGTATGATGCCCTATCCAATAACACAAACGCATATATGAAGTAATTTAGCTTTATTAAAGGATTTACCCAGAACAAGGTTGTAAAGATTCCCTGCTAATCATTAAACTGCGCAAACTCCCTTCATCCTCGTTCCAAACCAGTACAGTTACACCATTACAGTGCTAGTTCATTGTAGAATCAGATAGCCATTCAAAGTATGCAGGTGCACAAACATATTAACACAAGTGTCTACTGTACAAATACGACCTTCTACGGGTGTCTTCATATTGGTATATTGACTAACAAACACAAGTAGAAAAAAAATTGAAGAAATTTGTCAATTTACATAAAAAAGCCTGGTCGCGTGGACACAAGATACAGTACAGATGTGTTGTTAAAACAAAACAAAAGTGAATTATTAATGAATAACAATATATAAAAATGAGCCTGTTATGTTCCCAAACTTATCCTTGTTGGTTTCCTGCCCATAGTCATCTGGTATAGTTCATTGGCAAATCAGATGCTTCTAGGAGAAAATTAACCAGTAGATAAGATTGAATAAAATGTAAGCTGCAGGAAAAATTATTCGTGAATACTTGTCAATCGCATGTGTGTCAATCCGCATACTAACGTACGAGGGCCGTTGGCTCTTCCTTCTGTTTGAGTTTCGCTCTGTGTTGAGTGCTAGGTGTGCCATAATGCGATCTTCATTTTCACCATTTTCAGACACAAACCCACCGAGATTGTTTACTTCACCATCACTGTAGCTGCTGTCCATCATCACCCGCGGTACCCCACATGTACATGGAAGCTTAAGAGAAAAATTAAACTGCATAATTGAAAGAGCCACCAACATTTACATTGCAAACTGTTATGTATTAATTATATTTCAAATTAATGGCCAGTGTCAGCATATGGTGCTGCTAGTTGGGGTGTGGGGGTATTTATTTTACTCGCTTATATAGTACCATTAATTAGACAGAGCTTTACCCACATGATAATCATTGTCCCCATTGGGTTTCACAATTTGAATTCCCTATTACTATGTCTTTGGAGTGTGGAAGGAAACCATAATTCCCAATGGAAACCCATGCAAACATGGGGATAACATACAAGCTTCTTGCAGATGTTGTCCAATTCTGTGACCTCACAGGAGGCTGGGCTGCACTCTTTCCGCACCGCCCATCGCCCTTCCTGGAACAGAATGTCACAGGGGCAGTGCTGCAGTTACTCACTGGTTGCATCACTGAGAAGATGTCTTGGATCCTGGGTGATGGACGCTGTGACAGTCACGTGCAGTGCCCGCTCTCTGTTTCTGTTGCCACCATAGCCTCTGTGAAGAAGACATTTTCAGAAGCAGCGATAAAAGCAGATAGTGACACCAGTGCCGTCTGACAGCTTTTAGCACTGCACTCAAATTGTCATCAGGGGCAAAGCTGATGTAACTCACTGCTTCCATCACCACCCTCTGCTGGTGACTCGTTTGAGAGGCAGTGCTAGAAACTGTGGGGCAGTACTAGTGTCATTTACTGCTTCTATCTCTACTTCTTGACAACGTCTTCATGCACGGAAGCTATGATGGTGGCGGAGACAAGCAGAGTGTAGGTACTGCACTCACATCTCCCACAGTGTCCATCACCCAGGATCCAGGATGCCTTCAGTGCAGGGCAGTGATGAAAGAAAGTAGTGAGTTTTTGCAGAACTGCCCCTTGATGACATTCTGTTCAAGGAGGGGCGATGAATGCTATGCTGTGGGGAGTGAGTGCAGCCCCAGCCTACTGTGATGTCACAGGACAGGACAACATCTGCAACGAGTTTGTCTGTTCTCCCCATTTTTGCATGGGTTTTCCCTGGGTTCTCTGGTTTCCTCCTAATCTCCAAAGATCGTGAAGCCCTTAGCATGGCCAAATCAGATTATATGCTGCAGTTTTCTTAAAAAGCACTATTAACTGTTAATGTGTCATATTTTAATGATTTATATAATTTGTATAATTTGTAATAATTCATATAGTGCAGTAACAATAACCAGCACTGAAGTTTTGAACTAACAACAAAAATCCAGAAATTATATAGACGTAATAGATCAAAACATAGAAAGCATACTGTCAATAAAAATATCGCCTGCACCATAAGCCACAAACACAACAATTTGCAAAAGAAGGGTTCCTGTCAAGGTAAAGCACATGTAGGCAAATGCACAGACTTCACATCAATGGGCCTCAAAGGGAGTATGTCAGCAAGATCAACCCATCAAACTCCATATATGGGCATGCAGGTGTGACAACACAGGGTCAGCCTCGCAGGGTGAGGGGGTGAATTATTCTTAATTATGCCATATGTATTGTTCCTTTGTTCAGTAGGTCATTGGACATGAGCTATTGTTTCATATGAGCCTGAGCGTTGACTCATGTTGTTTGTTAATCTGTGTACTGTCTGCTGATTGCGTATTGTATCAGCCCACTGCGGTATACTAGTCTACACACCTTGGAGGACAAATATGCAGGTTAATTGAAGAATCGAACAATGAGGGATTACCTCCCCCACCTATCCACATTCCTGTGGAAGAATGCCCTGAATGGGACCTGTGGAATATAAAAGGGGTCTGCCTCTTTTGGTTGGTGTAGTTGTCCCTGGAAGCCCCAAAGTTGCAGATGATTTAATCTCCGGCAAGCCAGCGGAAGGGTGAGACTCTATCATTTGCACCATCTTGTGTACTTGCTGAGACTGTACTGCATTGGCTTGCAAAAGTATTCCCTCCCTTGGCATTTTTCGGATTTTGTTGCCACATAACTTGGAGTCTACTGAACCGCCGCATGACCAGCTCTACCCTCTCCTAGTGTATCCTCACCCATCCCTGTAGATTGTGAGCCCTTGCGGACAGTGTCTTCTCTCCTTCTGTACTTGTGTGTGCCTTGTATTGCTCACGTTTATTGTACTTGTCTATATTTGCCCTTTTCACATGTAAAGCGCCATGGAATAAATGGCGCTATAAAAATGTATAATAATAAAAATAATTTCACTGTTTTTTTTTTTTTGAGGATTTCCATCAGTTCATGTAAAAAACATGCCTACAACTGTGAACATTATTTTTTCTTTTTTTTGTGAAGCAAACAACAAACAGGAGAAAATAATTGAAAAGTTCAGTGTGCATAAATATTCACCCGCCTAAAGTCAGTACTTTGTAGAGTCTCCTTTTGCGGCAATTACAGCTGCAAGTTGCTTTGGATAAGTCTCTGAGTTTTCCACATCTTGCCACTGAGATTTTGCTTATTTCTCAAGGCAAAACTGCTCCTGCTCTTTCAAGTTAGATGGCAATCTTCAAGTCTGACCACAGATTCTCAATTGGATCAAGGTCCAAAAGGAACCTTACAATTTTTGTGTGTAAGTAAAGACTTTTTCTACACACTCTTCCATAAATTCCACCTCTATGCAGTTTATAGCTTATTGTGGTTATATGGACAGATACTCCAGTCTCTGCTTGGGAACTCTGCAGCTCCTTCAGGGTTACCTTTGGTCTCTGTGTTGCCTCTCTGATTAATGCCCTCCTTGCCTGGGCTGAGAGTTTTGGCAGACAGCCCTCTTTTGGTAGGTTTGTTGTTGTACCATGTTCTTTCCATTTGATGATAATGGATTTGATGGTGCTATTATCAGAGATTGCAATATTTTTACAAAACCCAACCCTGACTTGTACTTCTCAATAACTTTGTCCCTGACTTGTTTGGAGATCTCCTTGGTCTTCATGGTGTTTAGTTAGTGGTGCCTCTTGCTTAATGGTGTTGCAGCCTCTGTGGTCTTTCAGAAGATGTGTGAAGATACTGACAGACCATGTGACACTTACATTGTACACAGGTGGACTTCCTTTGATTAAGTATGTGACTTATGAAGATAAGTGGTGAATACATATGCACATGGCAATTTTTAAATATTTATTAAATTTATGCCTACATTTTTCTCACTTCACCAATTTAGACTATTTAATGCTGATGCATCACACACAGGTCGTAATGTAGCAAAATAGGTAAAAGGCCAAGGGGTGAATTCTTTCAGAAGCCACTGTTATATGTTATTGACTGTTGGTGATCTAATAAAATATTACTGCAGTGTGCTACCCTCGCCCTGTGTTGTCTGAGTAATACTTAAGGTACTGCCACACTACACAATCCCGCTAGCGATCTCGTTAGCGTCGCATACTAATGAGATCGCTAGCGGGATTGTTTCTATATCGCTAGTGTCGGCCACATTTAGCGATATCGTTAAGGACGCTATCGCGGTTAGCGATCTCCTTAACGACTTTAGCGGTACAAAAGTACCGCTAAATCGCTAAAAAAGGTGCCACACTAGCGATATATACTTACCCAGCGGGAGCGCCGACGAGAAAATAGGGTCCGGGACGACGGACGAGATCACAGCAGGGGCCACGTCGCTGGTAGATGCCGCACACAACAACATCGCTAACGGGATTGCTAAATAGTGACGTTTTTTAGCGATCCCGTTAGCGATGTTGTTTAGTGTGGCATACCCTTTAGCCATCAGGGATGGAATATGGATGTTCAGTGGGATAAGCCCTGGCCCATGCTGTAATTTCTATAGACAGCCAGGCCCGTGGATGAGAGCATCCACTGACCCTCGTGTCTCCACAGCAGGTCTTAAAAAGCTAAACCTATCTCCGCCTTTATATCTTTTATCTGTTGATGTATTCCTGAGTAATTAGTGTTTGAGATCATAAGCAAATGGGGGATTAAGTTCTCTGGGATTGACAAAGCACTTCCCAAGCCTCTGTGTCCCAAGGTTGTGTCCCCACTCGGCACCAGCCTCTATAGCTTGATTGATACAGCTACATGCCCATATATGTGAGCAATGCAAGGAAGAATGTCAGGATCATCATAGGGCGCATCTTTGGACAAACATTGTCCTCAGATTTATGTCCAGGTGAGATTATAAGGGCCCGTTAACCAGGTATACAGTATGCTGTTTATGATAAGGTTTGTGGATAATTTGTTGCAAGAGTTTTGGAAATTGAGCTTTCTTGTTCTAGCAACATTGGAAGAACTGAAGCTGGCTGGATCTTTAGTCAAGAGCTTGTAAGCACTGCACTCCTTGCCCAGGACACTGGAAACAGTGGCCAGAAAGCAAGAAAACAAAACAGAAGGGCTTTTTAATGAGGTAAATTGCAAAGATGCTTTTTTTTACAAACACCTTCAGTTTTACCCATTATAGAATTTGAAAAAAAACAAACATTAACATATTTATGAGCAATGCTGCAACACAAAAGCCATGATCTGACTGTTTGCTTCGAAGAACTCCATACACCTTCAGGTCCCTTCACACGTCTGAATAATACTGGTACCAGAAAAAACAGTGCTGTTGTCAACAATTTGGATCAATTACAAAGCTTCTACTATACTTTCCAATGTTAAACACATACAGCACACATATGACATGTGGATGACAGACGGATGCCTTCCGTGTGCTGTACGAGTTTTACATGAACCCATAGACTTACTGTATATTAGCCCTTGAAATCCATGCTGCCGGAAAAAGTGGACATGTCTCCGTGTTGTTTGCACAGACATAAATTATTTTTTTTTACCATCACCATCTTTATCACCTTTGTTTTGCTGTCAGTTTCTGACACCAGCAATCAGTTTACCTTTTCCCTTAGTTTTCTTTCTTTTCTCTCTTGCACTGTAGTCAGGTAATTCACCGCAGCATACTCCAGCACCGAAAGAAAAACGAACACAAAACTGACCCACAAATAAATGTCCACAGCTTTGATGTATGACACGCGAGGCATAGAGGCATTGACTCCAGTAATGATGGTGGACATAGTCAGCACTGTGGTTATGCCTGTAGAAAGGACACAACGCATTTGTTAGGCTCACAGAATACTCACTATTGTCTGGTATCATTTGTAAGTTATAGAAAACAAAGATTCAGTCTTACCCAGAGGAACTCTGGCAGGGACAGCTCTGCGATCTATCCAGAACGAGACCCAGGAAAGCATGACCATTAGAGTCGCCGGAAAATAAGTTTGTAGAAGGAAGAAAAAGATGTGCCGTCTCAATGTGAAGTTAATGTACAAGCGATTGTACCATCCTGTGTATAAAAACAAAAAAAAAACAGGGAATTTCATTAATTTGAAATTAATTAGGCTTATCATTCAATTTTATAATTTTTCACCGTGGCCCAAATAAATGTGGGAACAGTACACTGGTGTACCACACCATATCAAAGGTATGACTTTTTGGTTGCAATTTTTCCATGAAGACCACATTTGGCCAGACTTCTTAGAACATTTAATGGGTATAACTGAGTCCCATTGGTTGCTGCAAGTTCTGAGCTGATGGCACAGCTGACTATCTCATGAATTTGAGGAAAGATAAGCATAATAGCCCAGATTCATCAAGACTGGAGATGTTCATCAAGACTGGAGATGAATTAGATGAGCTGTGGCGTCATGCCCCCATTCCAGCAAAACCAACATTTTTTTCAGCTCTGCATTGTGCAAAGACTTTGTGACTTTGATGAATCGGGGCTGATGTGTCTTTCATTTGCTGCAGCACTAAATTTCCACCACTGCATCTACTGTGCTCAATGTTGCCATTTTTTGTTGTCCTCAATGATGAGAAAATGCAGGCAGACACTTCCATCATGCAGTGCCTTCAAGGAGGCATCTGATTAGCTCCACATTTTTCTGCAGTAGGACAATGACCCCCAACCATACAGCCAATGTCGTTAAGAACTACATTCAACATAAAGGACAACAAGGTGTCCTGAAAGTAATAATATGGCCCTCACATAGCGTGGATTTCAACATCATTGAGCCTGGCATTACATGAAGAGACTGAAGGATTTGTGCAAGCCTACATCCACAGAAAATCTGTGGTTAGTTCTCCAAGATGTTTGGAACAACCTCCCTGTCTTGTTCCTTTTAAAACTGTGTGCATGTTGTGAGGGGTTGAAACAGTAAGCTGCTTCACAAGGTAGACACAGGAATGGTTTTGGTAGTAGATCACCTGCTGATTTTATTATGGACAGCATAAAACCTTAGTAGGGTTCAGCAAAATAAGCAGAGCCTTTCTGGTGTAATGGTAAAACAAAACAAAGATACAGTCCAAAAGAGTCCTTTTCCTGCAGGATTCACCTGCAAGTAGCACATGTCTTCAGCTCCGCCTGGAGCCACGTGGGAGTTCCTCATCTCCCAAGACACAACATACACTGACTCTCTAGACCAGGGTTCCCCAACTCCAGTCCTCAAGGCCCACAAACAGGTAATGTTTTCAGGATTTCCCTTGTATTGTATAGGTGATGCAATTATCACCTGGGCAGTACTAAGGAAATCCTGAAAACATGACCTGTTGGTGGGCCTTGAGGACTGGAGTTGGGGAACCCTGCTCTAGACAAGCTATTTAAGCCACACCATGTGATGATCACCTGACCATGACATCATCCCAGGTCCTGTCAGTACACATGCCGGTGTCGGCTCTGCAAGTGGAGATAAGGTGAACACCCTCCCACCCACTCTATGGGTGCCCACCTAAAACCAGCCCATGTATGCAACTTTATTTTAACCTTCTCAATACTTAGTGTGCTGGAGAAAAAATATCCTGGTTTCACATCACTGACGCCAATATGTGCAGTGACACTTATCTCCCCTCATACACTGTGCCAGTGACCCTGTCACAACAATGACTGGCACAGTCCCATGTAACAATAAAAAATGCAAAACTTGTACCCACATATTACCAACAAATATAGTCCGCGTACCAAACACAAATCAGGACTATAAGATCATGGGTTCCTTTTCATGTACGTCCTCCAATGTGGTGTACATGATACAATGTATGAGGTGCCCTGGAGCTATCTATATTGGGGAAACCATGCAAAAACTACAAACAAGGATGAATTTACACAGACATACAATCAGGAATGAAATGGACACGCCTGTGGGAAAACATTTCTCTGGAACTGGACATTGTATGACAGACTTAAAAGTCTTAATACTAAAAGGTAATTTTAAGGATGACAGATAAAAATTTGGGAATTCAAACTTATAAGGATGTTCAATACTTTGACACTAGGAGTCAATTTAACATCTAGATTTATGACTCACTACATGGACACAGTTCACACTTCCACCAGAAGGACTCCAGATAACTAAGAACATCATTCCCACTGCCTCTCCATTTGTAAGAAAATGCTAATTCGATTTCCTTGGCTTATCTTTAGAAGGCATCACACCTCCCACCTAATGAACAAATGTCCTACTGTACTATCCCTTAAATGTTGTGCCTTTTTCTTATTAATCTATTTGTAATCTTGCCTGAAGAAGGAGCCCCTGTGCTCTGAAAGCTTGCAAACATATTATTTTCTTTTTAGCCAATAAAGGTATCACTCTGAGAATACTCTAAGTCTTGTCATCATTGGGCAGAAAAGTATTCACATCGATTTTTCTGGCTAACACGGTACCACAATATAATTTATTATTGTACACTCTGTCATCATAAACAAATTCACAATTGAAAGGATGAATACTAGAAAAGTTGTTAATTAATTCACCAGATTGTTACTACACCATTACCTGTGCTACTATAAAAGGCGAGTCGTGTGGTTGTGTGAAACTCCTGGATAAGAAATTGTGATAGAGAAATCCTTTCATCTGTTTTTAAGGATTCATTACCATTCTTCCAGTAAAGCATAAGGTCATCTTCTGTGTAGGCGTCTAAGAATACAAGAGTTAATATTTCACATTTCTGTATACAGTCTGTCTAGAAAATACTCAAGACATTTTCCCAAGAAGCTGGTGTTTGTACCACAAACAAAGTAAATTTCAATCAAAACAGCTATGAATAATAATTTCCACAATTGGATGTGTTTAAATAAAATGTTCATGTGCTGAGATAATCTTATAAATGTGCCCCTGCTGTGTACTGTGTAATGGCTGTGTCTGACCGTACAGGAACATGGTCTGATCATACCACATCTATTGGGCAGAGGAGGAAGCAAAATAGAGGCTACAGACAGGACAGCATGGGCTTACAGCTGATTCTTAACATTTGCTGCAGGTTTATAAACATGTTTTACCTCACAGAAAGCAGCAGCTGCGATCCCATGCTGTCCTGTCTGTACCACTTGGAAGCATCCCCGACACGTAATGGCTTGGTGCACCATCATCGTTGTGTTGTAATACACATGTGATGCCTGCTAGGCCGGCTGATCAAAGGAAGAGGTGTAGTTGCCATCAGATAGTTAAGAGGTGGTTTTCAGGGTTCCGAGCCATCGGTCACAGATTACTAATGTGGCCAATGAACAGGATACTACAAATCAATTTGCACCAACTCCAGTAACAATACAGGAAAATTATTTTTCATTTCCAGTTATATGCAGAGTACGGAAGACGGTGAAGCTGTTCTGACTGCAACAATGGAAGTTAATAGATGGAAAGCGGTGGAATTTGTCAAGTCTGAATTGTCCCCCACCCTTGGTGGAGTCACAGTGTATCAGTGGGTTGGTGTAGCAGGGTCAAAGGACATATATGCAGTAACAGAAGACGATGTCCAGAAAGAAGACTTGGCTGGCTAAAAAGCAGAGCTTCTTTCTGAGCATTTGCCGGCTGAGTCGGCTGTCATTTCTATCAACTAGGGAGTTGGGACGCAGACAGCAGGCAGGAAACAGAGCAGTTTGGCGCCGGTTTACCCCAACTCAAAGTCATAAAAACATTATTGCATTACTCGACCAAAGGACTTAAAGGTCTTAGACGCCACTGAAAATCTTTTGGAGACCTAACAGGTTTTCTTATTCCATGTAAACATTTTATTGTGACACGCAATCATTTACCAAGAAATGAAATGTGTTGGGCCATCTATCTCTTCCATTTCTCATGTGGATTTTTTCTGTTATCCTTATTGTCTAAAAAGCACTGGTGGGAAACCATCATGTAATAATATAGAGTCCAACATAAAAAGAAACTGCACGAGATATCTTTATTAAGGGACATAGAAAAAAAGTAAAATTCAATGCTTACAGCTTTCAATCTCCAAGGAACAGGACTGCGTGTCAAGGGGAAATCGGCTGAAGTCCATATTACACATCGCTGTTACTGTCACCCTAAGGGAAACAATATACTTTAATACGATCCAAAAATCGCAAAATTATATTTGTTCAAACTGTTGGACATTAAAGGAGTTGTCTGGGCATATAGCACTGATACCTGTCTTGCTCACGGATCAGCTCTTATTAGAACAGATCTGTCACACTGTTTAGCAACACTGCCATATACTACTGTAAGTACCATCCCCTATTCTTTATAGTGCCCTCTAGTCAAATCAATAAGGGTTGGATGTGCAGTACCCAGCGATGGCCACTATTCCGTCGACAGAGCTGTGCAGCGCCGCAATGAGCAGTTATGGCCAACAACAGGAACTGCTGATCAGCAGGGCACAAGGTGTCGCACCCCACCGATCGTACACTGATAACCTATCCTAAAGCCCAGGTCTCATATAGCGATACACCAGCGATCCCAACAACGATCAGGATCGCTTGTGTATTGCTACATGATCGCTGCTGAGCTGCCAAACAGGCAGCTCAGGGCAGCGATCAGCACAGCGACACTGCGGGTAACATCGTTTAGTTACCTGCAGTGTACGTTGGATACCAGCGCCCTGATGCAGGGAGCTGGTAACCAAGGTACACGTCGGGTTTCCAGGCGCTGCGCGGTGCCTGGAAACCCGCTGTGTACCTTGGTTACCAGCGGATCGCTGGTCTCCCGCCTGTCACACGCAGCGATGCGTGCCTGTCAACGGGAGACCAGCGATCAAAAAAATGTCCAGGACATTCAGCGACATCAGCGATACCCGCAGGGGGGCTGATCGTCGCTGAATGTCACACACAGCGATATCGCTGGTGAGATCGCTGCTGCGTCACAAAACTAGTGACTCAGCACCGATCTCGCTAGCGAGATCCCTGTGTGAGACAGGGGCTTAAGGATCGGCCATCAATATTGACGTCCTGGATAACCCTTTTAAGGATAGATCACCAATATTATGTGCTCAGACAACCTCTAACTTCTGAGGCAAAATGCAGTAGCTATAATAGGTAAATGTCATGTAACATTTTGGTGTCCTGTTATAAGTCAAATAGACTATTGGAACAACATACTGTGGCTTCCTCTGAGATTTTACTCAGTCACACACTACAGGACATAAAGATGTTGTGCAAGTAAAGAAGGGCACAACAGTGGGGCCAATTTAACACTACAAGGTTAATATTGAACCCTAATAGGGCCGAATGCTGAAGATTTTGTTTTTGTTTTTCTTTTCTTTGCTTGTTCTTATTTTGTTTTCATCTTCATCTTTACTTTTAAACACAGGTGATCACATTCACCAGGTGTAATAATTTTTTTTTTAATTAGACACATGGTGGAAACAGGATGTGATACATAAGGGTGTTTTTAGTATTGAATGGTATGCAAGGACTAAGAACTGTTGTTCGAAACGTGTCTGCCCATGCTATATTCCCACATGGGGGTTGTGATTTTTTATGAGATGTAACCAATTTTTATGAAAGATATTTTTTCAATAAAAATTAAGTTTTTAACGGACCTTCCTTTTCCATATTTTTAAATGAAGTAAACTTCACAATAAATGTGATTTTTTAACTTAACTTTTTTCTATGGTGCTGGAAATTTTACCTTTAGTATTTATTCTTCTATACTTATAGGTCCTATATATTTGGACCTTAAAAAATGGTAAAAAATAGTAAATGTAGACAAAGCACAGAAAAGAAACCTGTGTAAACCTGGAACTCATGTAGAACAGTATTTCACCACAAGATGTCGCTGTGGTACTGTGTTGGTAGCACATAATGCTCCTCTAGACAGCATGAAAATGGAATAATGGAAAAGGCAAAAAATAGGGGGGATAATGTAAACCAAGGCCCTACAACTAGCAACATATGAACATTTGGGGAGATTAACTATGCTAACGTCTCCACAATTTTGGCACAATTTACACTATAACACGTTTTTACATGCCTTGTATCACATTTCTTATGTGTTTTAAACACTTCCGATGGGGGGCATGATTTTGCACAAAATAAATTTAGCTTCACATGAAAGGGGAGTAGTCTAATGTACAATACTGTTCTTAAAAAAAATACTCCAAACTTTGGCACAAAATGAGTTAAGTGTTAGACAATCCAATAATCACAGAGTGAATGATCATTGGGACACTTGTTCCCAACTATTGACCTGTCTACACAGACCGGCAAACATCCAACGAGCAATCAAAGTGCTCTCTCATTGGGTGTGCTTCAAAATCATCGCTCTCTGCAGCACATTGTCCCATGTAAGCGAGTTATGTGCTGTCAATTCCTTATGGGGACAGAAAGGTCATATTAACATTTGTTCTGTGCACATAGAACATTCGTCATCTGCCTGTCTAAACAAGCCTGTAAGTGACCACCAATTGTATAGAACCGATCAGCGGTCGTTTAACAGCATGAATTGTGTCATTTAAACCAGCAGTGCTAGACCCAACTTTTTTATCCCATAGACATAGCCATATGAGGGCTTGTTTTATTGTGAAACAAGTTGTAATATTCATTTTACCATGCAATGTACTGGGAAAAATTCCATTATGGCGAGATGGTGAAAAAGCATTCATTGTGCCATAAAAATAACCTGTGATTCTCCAGATCAGTATGGTTACAGCAATACCAACTTAAGTTATGAAAAAAAAAAACAGAAATTTGTTAATTTTTTTTATGGAGATTCTTAACTTTCTTACAGTATTTTTCCATCAGTGGAGCCGCATAAGAACTTGCTTTTTGCATGGCATGTTGAAGTTTTCATTAGTACTATTTTGGTGTACAATGTTTGATTGCTTTTATTGCATTTTTTAGGGGAAATGCCGCTACTAAAAAACAGCAATTCTGGTGTTTTTTTTTAAATCTTTTCTTATGTATGGCTTTCGCCATATAGGTTAAATAATTTTATATTTTGAAAGATGAGACTTTAACGGACATAGAAATGCTAACCTAGTTTTTCTATTTCAAAAAAAGGAAAAAGGGCTGATCTTCTATATAAATGTATATATATTATATATAAATAATATAATAAAGTAAAAGGACATTTAATATATATATATATAATATATATATAATATCCTTTTACCTTATTTTTTATTCTCCCTCTATGATCCTTTGATCGTTTGTTCTATTTACTGCAGTATTTCAGTATTGCAGTATATAGATAAATGATGGTTTCCTATGAAGCTCTGCTTGTGGCTGGGCTTCACAGATGCAGCCTTGGGAATTTTCAGCTGGCCTCTGGCTGCCATTGTAATCCATGAGCATTTCGCAATCGTGTCATGGGGACTGACGGAGTGACACAATGATTATATGAGCTAGCTCCCATCATATGTCAGTAAGGGGTTAAAGATACGCTATAATTTAAAGATACGCTATAATTTATCAACCAGCCAATGCATCTCTGATAAATCTGATTTGTATTAATACTGTCTATAAATGTGACAGTTTTACTCAGTCTTCTCCATTGTTGTAAGCCTGGGTGATGTCCCTATAAACATAAAAGTGTGACAGGTTACCTTAAACTGTACAGCACCTTCCCATTAGGCTGTACCCGCAGCATGATATTATCTGTTGTGGTGTCATGGATAAAGGATCTTTTCGAATGGACAAAGAACATGTCCGGTACCCAAATCTTTTTTACCAATCTCCCATCAAAGGTCATACTTTGGTTGGTGGTGCTAGGAAAGGACAGTCTCTCATCTTTCCAGTAGTGTCTAAGATACAAAGTCATTGTGAAATCCTGGAAAATAAAAATTGTGAGAACAAACTAGTGAACGCTACACAAAACCCATTAATGGCAGGATATCACAGTAGTCACTCCCAGCCGATCATCGGCTCATTCTTTTCCGTATTGTTGGACAGATTGTTATCTGCAACCTGATAAGGATTCATTAGAGGAAACGAACAAAGTTTAGTATTGCATTGGCGCCAATTCGACTACCCAGCCCCCGGCTTCACTTGATAGAAGCTGATCTCCATAGCCAACCTATGTTTAATAGATGATAGCTCAACAGTGTCACTTTGATGTCATCATTTTATTTGATCTTTTTTTACCGTACATGTAACAAAGAATAGTTTATTTTAACCTAGTGATTTGATGGATACTAGTGGAAAATGACACAAATGAACAAATCAAACACAGAAAGATAATGCTCATTACAGCATTATTGGCTTGGCTGAGTATTCGACATTTTTTTGTTAATTTTAATTGTAC